>NW_026845477.1:133451321-133738821 GCF_025583915.1 Anolis sagrei ordinatus | reverse complement strand
TTCAGGAGGAGGGTGAAGACGTGGTTATGGGACCAGGCCTTTGGGCACTCTGGCAATTAAATCAGATAATCAGGCGAGTAAGGACCAACAGGATTGATGAAGTGAAACGTAAAACTAGATCTATGAGTTAGCGAACGCTGACCATGTAAGAGGAGAAATTGGGTTTGTATTGGTTTTTATTGATTTTATGGTTATAATGCATGAATTGTTATTAACTGTGAATTGATGTAATTTTGTGTATGATTGTTTTATGATGCAGGCATCGAATTGTGCCTTTGCCTTTGTAAGCCGCCCTGAGTCCCCTTCGGGGTGAGAAGGGCGGGGTAAAAGAACCCCAAATAAATAAATAAATAAATAATAGTGAGGATGCTTGCCATAAATGCAGGTGAAACGTCAGGAGAGAATGCCTCTAGAACATGGCCATATAGCCCAAAAAAACCTACAACAACCCAGTGATTCCAGCCATGAAAGCCTTCGACAATACATTGGGAAAATGTCTTCTTAGGAATTTTTTTAAAAGGTGGGGGTTACAAAAATGATAAAAGAGGAGAAACGAACATACTGCTCCTTAGCCATTGTTAGACTACTCCAGGTCCCATTATCTTTGACAACTGGCCTTGCTAACTGGAGCTGAAGGAAGCTGGCTTCCAACAATATCTGAAAAGCCATATGTTCCTTTTTCCAGCAATAAAGCATCAAGGGAGATCAAAATCCTTAGTATTTCAAACCTAGATAAGAAACAAACATTGAAACCATTCCTCAAAGGAAGAAAAGATGTTAGAAGGATCTATTCATTACTTCTATGCAGGTAACCTATGTAAGAGTTTAAATACACTGGGTTGTTGTGGTTTTTTTGGGCTGTATGGCCATGTTCTAGAGTAGTGTTTCTCAACCTGGGGGTCGGGACCCCTGGAGGGGTCGCCAGGGAGTGTCAGAGGGGTCGCCAAAGCTCATCAGAAAACAGTATATTCTGTTGATCATGGGGGTTCTGTGTGGGAAGTTTGGCCCAATTCAATCACTGGTAGGGTTCAGAATGCTCTTTGATGGTAGGTGAACTATAAATCCCAGCAACCACAACTCCCAAATGTCAAGGTCTGTTTCCCCCAAACTCCACCACTGTTCTTATTTGGTCATACCGGGAACTCATGCCAAGTTTGGTCCAGATCTATCATTGTTTGAGTCCACAGTGCTCTCTGGATGTAGGTGAACTACAACTCCAAAACTCAAGGTCAATGCCCACCAAACCCTTCCAGTATTTTCTGTTGGTCATGGGAGTTCTGTGTGTCAAATTTGGTTCAATTCCATCATTAGTGGAGTTCAGAATGCTCTTTGATTGTAGGTGAATTATAAATCCCAGCAACTACAACTCCCACGGGATAAAATCAATCCTCCCCACCAACCCTACCAGATTTGGACGTATTGGGTATTTGTGCCCAATCCGGTCCAGTGAATGAACGTACATCCTGCATTCCAGATATTTACATTACAATTCACAACAGTAGCAAAATGACAGTTATGAAGTAGCAACAAAAATAATTTAATGGTTGGGGGGGGGGGGGGGGGGGGGGGGGGGGGGGGTCACCATAACACGAGGAAGTGTATTAAGGGGTCATGGCATTAGGAAGGTTGAGAACCACTGTTCTAGTGGCTACCTCTGAGGATGCTTGCCATAGATGCAGGCGAAACGTCAGGAGAGAATGCCTCTAGAACAGTGGTTCTCAAACTGGGGTCCCCAGATGTTTTTGGCCTTCAACTCCCAGGAATCCTAATAGCTGGTAAACTGGCTGGGATTTCTGGGAGTTGTAGGCCAAAAACATCTGGGGACCCCAGGCTGAGAACCACTGCTCTAGAATATGGCCATATAGCCCAACAAAAACCTACCACAACCCAGTGATTCCGGCCATGAAAGCCTTCGACAATACATAGCTTAAATACAATTATCCCACCTCTGCAAAAAGAAGATACATTAAGTAATGGACCACGCAGTCTGGGGAAATTGTGTACAGCCTCTTGCTGTTGAGTGTTTTACGGTTGTTTGGGAATTATGAGCCCTTCCAAAATCCAAGCTACAATTCCCAACCTAGCAAAGCCAACGATGAAAAATGCTGGGAGTTGCGGCCCACCCACGGTTATGCAGAGAATATCCAGTCTGCCAAAAGACTCCCTTCCTGCCATACCTTAGTGGCAAGGAGTCGGGTGAGGTAGATTTCAGACACCATCTTGCTCCCTCGTTCCCCTTCCTTGGGATCTCCGAGATGCTCGTGGTTCTTGACCAGATGCCAGAGACGGGTGCCTGAATCTTGGTCTGGAGTGAGGATGGGGGCTCTGGAGCGCAAGCTCTCTGGGCTGCTGGAGGTACGCAGCAAACTCTCTGTTGACAGGGGATGGGAGAGGGGATAAAAAAGAAGAAAGAGTAGCTACTTTGAGGTGAGGACCAAGTGCCTCCTTTCAGGCTTCCTCAGAAGTTCCATCTTACATTGAAATAGGATTGCATTCCTTCAGAATTCATCAGGACAGAGCAGCAGAACTCGTGGGCTGGAAATACCAGAGCTATCACCATCACTATTTGGCACAAGCCTGGTCACATGTATTTGCTTCCTCTCTACATTTTTGCTTCTCCTCCAACCACAGAGCCACAGGACGGGCATGGCTGTCAAATTACAGGCGCTCCATCCCTGGAATAGCAGCCGTAATTACAGGCAGGACAGAGCAGTGCAAACAGAAAGTTAAAAAATAAAAGCGATTTGGACGTGGCAACAACCCTCCTCAAAGGGTTGATCATAGTGCCATTTGGGTTGACAAGTGACAGGGAGAACAACCCACGGAGAATCACAGGAGTGATGAGTCCTTAGGCATACATACTAAAGAGAAAACACGAACATCCCAAGCAAGCAAGGACTCAGTCAGCAGCATATAAGAACATACATAAAACAAATACTGCAGAACTCCTGACTGCACACAGTTCCATTCCCAGATTATAGGGATTTAGACATGGAGTGTAACTTTGATACATTGGCATAAGTATCTGAGCCAGAGTGAAGACAGGGGAGGCCAGGGGACAGTTCCACCTTGTCTCCTGTGCTATGCTAATATATAATATAATATAATATAATATAATATAATATAATATAATATAATATAATATAATATAATATAATATAATATAATATAATATAATATAATATAATATAATATATTGTATATACATTTAATATTTATAATATTATAATGTAATGTAATACAGTATAATAAAAGGTAAAGGTTGTCCCCTGACATTAAGTCCAGTCATGTCTGACTCTGGGGTGTGGTGCTCATCTCCATTTCTAAGCCAAAGAGCTGGCGTTGTCCATAGACACCTCCAAGGTCATGTGGCTGGCATGACTGCATGGAGCGCCCTTACCTTCCCGCCAGAGTGGTACCTATTGATCTACTCACATTGGCATATTTTTCGAACTGCTAGGTTGGCAGAAGCTAGGGCTGACAGCGGAAGCTCACGCCGCTCCCCGGAATTAAACCTGCGACCATTCGGGTCAACAAGCTCAGCAGCTTGTATAATACTAATAATAATAATATGATATTATAATTATATATTTATATAATTATATATACATATGATATTATAATTATATATTTTATATTACATGTAATATTACGAAGAATATTACAATATAATTGTATAGTAGAATATAGTGATGTATAGCACTGTTATTGTACTGTGCTAATGGTATAAGGTATTGTAAATATGTGTGTGTGTGTATATCTTGTAAGCTGCTCTGAGTCCCCTTCGGGGTGAGAAGGGCAGCATATAAATGGTGCAAATAAATAAATTAATTAAATACATCAGGAAAGACTCGGTGGAGTCAGAAAAAGAAGATCCCAAATGTCAGTCAAAGTCACGTTGCTAAAAGAGATCAAACACAATAAGCATATCTTAGTTTAGATTGGCTGGGAAGATATGCAAGCATGGAAGTGAGGTGATCACTTCATTGACATTCATCTGCAGAATCTAATCATCTGCTGGGGATGCTTTAACTGTGAGTTTGGACAGAAGGTTAGACCTCATTCTAAGCCTCTGCCCAAACTCAGAGGGGCAGAAGGTCCACAGGGCTCCTTCTAACTCTAAGATTTTAAGGGTTAACCACTGTGCAAGCATTATTTTCATCTTAAGTCTGCATGTGGGTTGTTTTTCACCTTTGATTTAAAACCCTCCTAATAGATACATCCTCTGTTCATGTCCAGCATCTTTTAAAAAGTTTTTAACTATTATATTTGGCCCAGCCATAGGTTTTTAAATTCTTGTGTGTTATTGTCTATTTCTAAGTTATATTGATTGTATTGTTTATTTTGTTTATTGCTTGTTGTTTTGATGTGTTTTGGGGCTTGGCCTCATGTAAGCCACTCCGAGTCCATTATTATTATTATTATTATTATTATTATTATTATTATTATTACTATTATTATTATTATGTGCTACAGTCCAGTACAAATGAAGGAAAAAACCACAGGCAAAAAAAGCTAACCTCCATAGACTATTTCCCCTTCCTGTTTCAAAAAGCTTTTAATTTATGGTTACGCTTGTGTCCTTAGAGGTGTATGGCAATGATGGATGAAATCTCAGGGACAAATGATTAAAATTTCTAGTGGTTGGAAGACTATTAAACAAAAATGGGGAAAATGTATCAATGCTGAACTTGCCCTGATGTCTCTTAGTAGACTTCTGTGCTATGTTGCTGAATAAAAAGAGGCAGTATACACAAGTCAGTCAATAGAGCCAAGAATCAGCACTGGGTGACAGAACGGAGAATGGGAAGTGTCTACAGGGTTTGCCATTCCTTACCATAGCGGCTCAGAGAGTGGGTGAAAGTGAAAGAGCTGGCAATATTGTAGCCCGATGCCTGCCTAGGAACCAGTGCCACTGCGGAGCCATCTGCTACCTGCACATTGGATTGCAGGAATGGCAGGGGTGGAAAACATGGGGTTGCAGGAAAGGGTGGGAAAAGAAATCACAACAAGAACAGAGCAAGCATTACTATACAGCATTTCAAATGTTCAGTGCATTTCCCATACATTATATTTGGAGTAATTTAAATCTCCAGAATTTGAGATAAGGCAGCGTTATGGCCCACATACTGGGGAAAGAGCATATGCATACATACACAGCTTAGTCTAGAACAGTGGTTCTCAATGTGTGCGTCCCCAGGAGTTTTGGCCTTCCACTCCCAGAAATCCTGGGAGATTTCTGGGAGTGGAAGGCCAAAACATCTGGGGACGCACAGGTTGAGAACCACTGGTCTAGAAGAAAAGTCGGTTGAACGAGAGTCCGTTGTCTCAGGACGGGGACAAAAGAGCTGGACAGGATACATACAGCTTTATACACTATGCTTCTATCATAACATGAAATAACAGAGCTAGATTAATCATTCAGAAGGCAGACAACTCTGAAGCATTCAAAAATGACACAGAATGGCCTCTGAGGCAAACTACATTCAGGGGCTCTTTCTACACTGTCATATAAAATCCAGATTATCTGCTTTGAAGTGGATTATATAACAATGTAGACTCATATAATCTAGTTCAAAATGGACAACATGGATTATCTGATTGGGCAATCTGGATTATATGGCAGTGTAGAAGGGGTGATGGTCTTTCCTTTGCCAGCACATTTTGCAACCCCATCCACCACATTTAGTTGACTCTCAAAATCTTTAAATCAGGGGTCCTCAAACTTTTTAAACAGAGGGCCAGGTCAGAGTCCCTCAAACTGTTGGAGGGCCGGATTATAATTTGAAAAAAAAAATGAATGAATTCCTGTGCACACTGAACATAGCTTATTTGTAGTGCTTTTTATTTAATTATTACTTTGTTAAGTTATAATTCGTATTTATATGTTGGGTTGTATAAATTTTGTTAGCATTGATGTATTGTTAAGGAACTTAAGATTGTCTGGAGAGGCCCTGCTTTCGATCCCGCCTACTTCGCAGGCATGTCTGGCGGGGACGAGAGGCAGGGCCTTCTTTGTGGTGGCCCCCCGGCTGTGGAACTCCCTCCCTCCTGACCTTCCAAAAAAGAGTAAAAACTTGGCTCTTTGAGCAAGCATTCGGAACCCCAGAGTAAACAGACAAACTAGAGTTGGAAATTGACCCAGGAACGGCCAAGACAATGTAACGGATGAAGATTTGAACAAGAGGACATAGTTTCTTTTAAAATTGTTTATTATGCACTGTCATTTATGTTTAATTGCACTTGATGTTTTTGCTTTATTAATGTATGTATTTTGTTTCGGCATCGAATTGTGCCTAAGTCGCCTTTGGGCTGAAATGGGCGGGATAGAAATAATGTAAATAAATATATAAATAAATAGTTGTATTTGGGCATTGAATGTTTGCCTTTTATGTTTGGAATCCGCCCAGAGTCCCTTTGGGGAGATAGAGCGGAATATAAATAAAGTATTATTATTATTATTATTATTATTATTATTATTATTATTATTATTTAAAAACAATAAAATAATTAAAATGAAGAACAATTTTAACAAATATAAACTTATTAGTATTTCAATGGGAAGTGTGGGCCTGCTTTTGGCTGATGAGATAAGATTGTTGTTGTTGTGTGCTTTCAAATTGTTTCAGACTTAGGTTGACCCTGAGCGAGGGCCAGGTAAATGACCTTGGAGGGCCATATCCAGCCCCGGGCCTTAGTTTGAGGACCCCTGCTTTAAATGGTGTTCAAAGCAGTATTTTTTCTGGGAAAATCCCTGCAGAATATGTAACAGTCACTACCTTTTGAGCTCTCTTTAACAGCAAAAGGAAGCCAAGCCTGACCACTCCAAAAGACTCCTGCATTTTCTATGTTTCACAGCTCCAAGCTAAGGCACACACATTTATTAGGACAGATAGTTAATCTGGTTGCAAGATGGATGAGAAATACAGCTACCTGATAATGCCCGAGGGTGTTGAGACGCTTCCAGTCTCCTTCAATTTTACTTGTGGCATCCTCATCCTGCAGGACAGTCCGGCCCCCGTTGCCCTGACACCACTCTGGAATGAAAAGAAAAGCCCATGAGGTAAAGGGTGGCTTTATAGATGCATCCCATGTTCCCCCTTTTCTTTATAACTTAAGACAAGACTTCCAAGTTTTACCATGCTCCCAAATCCATACCCAGCTCCATGTCCTCAGCGCGTGGGCGCTGTGAGTAGGGCCCCCCTCGGTACACAGCATCCAGCAACTTCTCCTTCACTTGTGTCACCGAATCACAATTTAACACCTTGACAGGCACCGCAGGGCCCCCAGGTGGCTCAGGTGGGGTACATAACAGTGTCTAGGAAAAGAAATAAATTGCTAATTTTTCAGTCACCACAGTGCTGAGGTTCATACAATCCTCCATTGGGTACAGAAATGTTTTCCAGTGCTCTCTGAGTTTCATCTTATCTCTTACAGCTTCAGTTTCTGAGCAGCACTGACCATTAGACTTCTAGGATGTTCATGCAACCCCACATGTAGATTAAAAAAATGTTTTTATTATTTTATCATGGTTCAATACATTTGTTATACATTTGTATTTTACACCATGCTGGTCGCTTCTGTGGCGAGAGAATCAGCCGTCTACGAAGACGTTGCCCAGGGGACGCCCGGATGTCTTGCAATCCTGTGAGGAGGCTTCTCTCAGAAGAACGGTCTGCCTCAGGGGAGCGTGCTTGCTCCATCCATGTTCAACATCTTACACAAATGACCAGCCACTGCCAGAAGGGACAGAGAGTTTCACCTATGCTGATGATCGTGCCATTACTGCTCAAGCAGGGAGCTTTGAGATGGTAGAACAGAAGCTCTCCGAAGCTCTAGGTGCTCTTACTGCCTATTACAGGGAAAACCAGCTGATCCCTAATCCATCTAAAACACAGACATGTGCCTTTCATCTCAAGAACAGAGAAGCATCCCGAGCTCTGAGAATCACCTGGGAAGGAATCCCACTGGAGCATTGCAGAGCACCCAAATATCTGGGAGTTCTCTGACCTCTGACCTCAAGAAGCACTGCCTGAATCAAGCAAAAAGTGGGTGCTAGAAATAACATAAATACAAAGCTGACTGGCACAACCTGGGATCACAACCAGAGACAGTGAGAGACATCTGCCCTTGCGCTATGCTCTGCTGCTGAGTACGCATGCCCAGTGTGGAACACATCTCACCACTAAAACAGTGTGGCTCTTAATGAGACATGCCGCATTATCACGGGGTGTCTGCGCCCTACACCACTGGAGAAATTACACTGCTTAGCCGGTATTGCACCACCTGACATCTGCCGGGAAGTAGCAGCCAATAGTGAAAGGACCAAGGCAGAGACATCTCCAGCTCATCCCCTGTTTGGATATCAGCCAGCACGTCAACAACTTAAATCTAGAAATAGTTTTCTAAGATCTACAGAGACACTCGCTGGAACACCTCAGCAAGCGAGAGTCCAAAAGTGGCAGGCTCAAACCCAGAACCTCAACCAATGGCTGATACCAAATGAGAGACTCCCCCCTGGGCACACAGAGGACTGGGCAACTTGGAAGGCGCTGAACAGACTGCGCTCTGGCACCACGAGATGCAGAGCCAACCTTCAGAAATGGGGCTACAAAGTGGAATCCTCGACATGCGAGTGTGGAGAAGAGCAAACCACTGACCACCTGCTGCAATGCAACCTGAGCCCTGCTACAAGCACAATGGAGGACCTTCTTGCAGCAAAACCAGAAGCACTCCAAGTGGCCAGATACTGGTCAAAGGACATTTAATCAACTACCAAACTCACAAATTTTGTATTTTGTCTGTTTGCTTGCTTTGTTCTGTTAGAAATGTAATATAATTTGACTGGTTGTCCTGACACGACAAATAAATTTTACAGCACATACATATTATTCAACTCAATCTACCATACTTTAACTTTTGGCAACTAGTGTTATTTTTCTGCTTATACATATTATCTATCCCTCACTGCTGTGCTTATAATATTAATAAATAATAAAACATTATTTGTACCCCGCTACCATCTCCCCAAGGGACTTGGTGCAGCTTACATGAGGCTTACATGAGGCCGAGCCCACAATACAATGCTTCCCTTCCCCCCCCCAAGCCACAGCTTTTATATATCATCTGTCCAAAATTTCAATTCTTCTTGTGGAGGTAACTTTCTGTCTTTCTTTTTGAATCCCTTTTCAATAAATGTTCTCCATACATCATCAAAAGCACTTTGTTTCCATATCCGTACTAACTTTTAATTTACATGTCAGCTTATTATTTATTGCCAATTTCCTTATACCACTCCTCTATTTGTATATTTATTTCTCTTTTCCAGTTCCTTGCTATAAGCAGTCTTGCTATTGTTAATAAATTGGTTATCACATCTTTATCCTCTTTTTTCAATTGTTTATTATTATATAATGATAATAAAGCTATACTAGGACTTCTTTCTATTTTAATGTTCATTATATCTTCTATTTCTCTAAATACTTTCCCCCCAAAATTACGTATTTACATTGCCACCACATATGTATATATGTTCCTGATTTTTGGCATCCTCTCCAGCAATTTTTTAGTAGTTTTTATTTATATTTGCTATTCTTACTGGTGTTAGGTACCATTTCCAATTTTCTTTAACCCGTATTGATAATTTTTTTAGATGTCTTTGTCTCCATAATTGTTGCCATTCTGTTTCATTTATTTTTATCCCTAAATCTTCTTCCCAGACCTCCTTGAGGGTGTTATTTTTTGTTTTTCCTTTCTTTATTTCAATTATTATCTTATATACTTTACTAGTTACTCCTTTCAAACTTTCATGCTCCTCTACAGCACTTCCATTTTGTATCATTTGTTCAAGTTGGTTAAGCTTACTTCCATTTCTATTATTTTTTCCCCAATTTTTGTTCTAATTGTGTACAATGGGACCATGTCAAATGTATTTCTTTAAATTCTCCCATAATCATTTCCTTCTTCATTCCAACATTTTTCCAATCCCCTATGTAGATTTCGAAGACATTTTGTATGTTAAATCTTTAGTGTCAAGCAAATATAGACATAGTGCAGTACACTGGTTCTTGTCAAAAAGCAAACTGAGAACATCCAGTGCTTATTGTCTCCAAGCACACGAAAAAACTGTTTTCTTTCTGAGCCCTGAAACTGCTCCCAACCCCATTCCCATAAATATAGGAGCTTCCAATATTAGCACCATTAACCTCATCTTTCTCTGTTCCATTCCACAGCTCTATAGTACTTTACACAATGTGTTTTCCATTGCATAGTATACAGTTTTCAGCTTTAATAAGCTTCCTTTAATGTTTAGATAGCTGACCCTATACAACATATTTGTTGTAAAATGAGCTTGCTAGTCTAACCCAGTCCTCCAAGCACAAAGACTGAAAGCTAGAGTGGCAAACTTGTGGGTGTGTTTCTGGAACGACTCATTAGCAACAGAGAGTTGGATCTATGCTGATGATCATGCCATTACCACTCAAGCAGGGAGCTTTGAGATGGTTGAAAAGAAGCTCTCCGAAGCTCTAGGTGCTCTTACTGCCTATTACAGGGAAAACCAACTGATCCCTAATCCATCTAAAACACAGACATGTGCCTTTCACCTTAAGAACAAACAAGCATCCCGAGCTCTGAGGATCACCTGGGAAGGAATCCCACTGGAGCATTGCAGCACACCCAAATACCTGGGAGTCACTCTGGACCGTGCTCTGACCTACAAGAAGCACTGCCTGAACATCAAGCAAAAAGTGGGTGCTAGAAACAATATCATACGAAAGCTGACTGGCACAACTGGGGATCACAACCAGACACAGTGACGGCATCTGCCCTTGCGCTGTGCTACTCTTGCTGCTGGTATGCATGCCCAGTGTGGAACACATCTCACCACACTAAAACAGTGGATGTCTTAATGAGACATGCCGCATTATCACGGGGTGTCTGCGCCCTACACCACTGGAGAAATTACACTGTTAGCCAGTATCGCACCACCTGACATCCGCTGGGAAGTAGCAGCCAATAGTGAAAGGACCAAGGCAGAGACATCTCCAGCTCATCCCTTGTTTGGGTATCAGCCAGCACGTCAATGACTTAAATCAAGAATATAGTTTTCTTAGATCTACAGAGACACTCGCTGGAACACCTCAGCAAGCGAGAGTCCAAAAGTGGCAGGCCCAAACCAGCACCTCAATCCATGGGTGATACCAGATGAGAGACTCCCCCCTGGGCACACAGAAGACTGGGCGACTTGGAAGGCGCTGAACAGACTGCGCTCTGGCACCACGAGATGCAGAGCCAATCTTAAGAAATGGGGCTACAGGGTGGAATCCACGGCATGCGAGTGTGGAGAAGAGCAAACCACTGACCACCTGCTGCAATGCACCCTGAGCCCTGCCACATGCACAATGGAGGACCTTCTTGCGGCAACACCAGAGGCACTCCAAGTGGCCAGCTACGGTCAAAGGACATTTAATTAACTACCAAGTTTGCAAAATCTGTGTTGTTTTTTAATCTGTTTGTTTGTTTTGTTCTGTTAGAAATGTAATACAATGGTATGGTTGCTGATGACATGATAAATAAATAAATTAGCAACCAGGACAACAAGAAAGCAAAAGGCCATCATCACAGCACTTTAAGCTCACCAAGGTCTTGTAATCAATCTGCTGGCGAATAAGCTTGTCCTCGCTCAGCGAGTAGCGTGCTTCACCTGTGATGGCATCTATTGGGCCTTTCTCCATTTGCTGCTTGATGGCACAGAAGAGCATAAATAATGGTTCTCCAGCACACTCCTGGGGAATGAAGAGACAGGGTCACAGGCAGCAAGGGATGGAGGATGATATCTCATTCCAGGTCAAACTGTTTATGCATCTAACCCAATATATAGTCTGCTCTGATTGGTGCAGGTTTATCACATCACTTGCTACCTCCTCACTATTTTAAACTGGGCAAATCATTATTAAACCTTCTGTACACAAAGAAGGCATTTGGGCCAATGAGATATAGATCCTCCCTCCTTGTTGTGTACTTCAAAACTTTTCCAACAAAGGCAAACTGATTGTGGTGATCATAGAATCATAGAATAAAAGAGTTGGAAGAGACCTCATGGGCCATCCAGTACAACCCCATTCTGCCAAGAAGCAGGAATATTGCATTCAAAGTACCCCTGACAGATGGCAATCCAGCCTCTGTTTAAAAGCTTCCAAAGAAGGAGTCTCCACCACACTCCGAGGCAGAGAGTTCCACTGATGAATGGCTCTCACAGTCAGGAAGTTCAGATGGAATTTCCTTTCTTGTAGTTTGAAGCCATTGTTCCGTGTCCTAGTCTCCAGAAGCAGAAAACAAGCTTGCTCCCTCCTCCCTGTGACTTCCTCTCACATATTTATACATGGCTATCATGTCTTCTCTCAGCCTTCTCTTCTTCAGGTTAAACATGCCCCACTCTTTAAGCCGCTCCTCATATGGCTTGTTCTCCAGACCCTTGATCATTTTAGTCACCCTCCTCTGGACACATTCCAGCTTGTCAATATCTCTCTTCAATTATAGTGCCCAGAATTGGACACAATATTCCAAGTGTGGTCTAACCAAGGCGGAATAGAAGGGTAGTATTACTTCCCTGGATCTAGACACTATGCTCCTATTGATGCAGGCCAAAATCCCATTGGCTTTTTTTGCCGCCAAATCAGTTCCCAAATCTAGGGTTTTCACTCCCATTTTCCCAGAAGTACTGTTTCCCAGCCCCCATTAGAGTCTTGTTCTCATACAGAGGCCCTGTCTATGCTGGCCATTTGAAGCAGTTCAAAGCTAGGCTCAAACTACTGCGGCCAGACAACATCTGGGTCTCAAGCCAGTTCCAGGATTCCCTATGTAATCATCTGCACAGCAAAACCACTTTCTTCTATGCCAGTTTGAAACTATGCTCCCTTCTACATTGCCATATAACCCAGATCATCAAAGCAGATAAACCATGTTATCTGCTTTGAAATTGATCATATGAGTCCACACTGCCATATAATCTAGTTCAAAGCAGATAATCTGGATTTTATATGGCAGTGTACAAGGGGCCTACATTAAATAGTCAGTATAGATGGGGACAGAATAACTCTTCCTGGGCAGAACTCAAATGTATCCCATACTTTCCTACCTTGAGAAATCTGTGCAGCAGAAAGGTAAACCAATTTGTCAACATTTTTTCAGCCACTGACTCCGTCCTGTGAGTGGGAGATGAGGAGCAAAAGAAAAGAGAAAGCACACGTTTTTACAAGTGGTCTGCAGAATCCCTATTATTGATATATTGCCATAAGGAACCCTTCCTTATCATACATATAAGAAATGTGCCATCCCTTTCTGCCTATTGAGGGAACCTGGGCCCTCCAGATGTTGATGAGCTTCTAGTCCCAGCATCCTTTCCCACTGATCATGCTGGTTGGGTGAATTTCACTTGCAGCCTGGAGGGCCACAACACATCAACACTCTTTTGTACTGATTCTATTGCAGGGCCCAAGATATGGGGATACCTTCTCATTCCCTGCCCCAAATTATAGACAAAATTTGGAAGGGATCAGAGATGGTTGACTGGAAAGATAGGGGAAAGCAGCAGCAGAAAGGCTCATGCAGGGAACCTCACAAAATATTTGGGATGCTGCTGCAATGCTTAAGGTACAAAACAAGACATGCCATAGGACTGGCCTAATTCCTCAATAACATGATAGAGTCCTCCACCATTCCTAAAGGCAGCAGGGCAGCACAGAGAGTGAAGAACAGGCTGCTTAGCACTCAAATGATCTTGCTATCCAAGAGAAAAGAAGGGCCAAAACAGTCTGCAAGGGACAGAAGTTAACCTCTGGTTGCCATGTTGGTTGGGATATAACCAAAAACATTGCATAATGTTAGGCATAAGGTAACGGTGCTCCATGCAGTCATGCTGACAACATGACCCTGGAGGTGTCTACGGACAATGCTGGCTTTTCCGGCTTAGAAATGGAGATGAGCACGACCACCCAGAGTCGGACTTAATGTCAGGGGAAACCTTTACCTTTACCTAATGGGAGCCCCCGGTGGTGCAGTGGGTTAAACCCCTGTGCTGGCAGGACTGAAGACCGACAGGTCGTAGGTTCGAATCCGGGGAGAGGCGGATGAGCTCCCTCTATTAGCTCCAGCTCCTCATGTGGGGACATGAGAGACGCCTCCCACAAGGATGATTAAAAAAAATCAATTCATCCAGGCGTCCCCTGGGCAACGTCCTTGCAGACGGCCAATTCTCTCACACCAGAAGCAACTTGCAGTTTCTCAAGTCACTCCTGACACGACAAAAAAAAAGGAAAAGCCTAATGTTGGGGATGTGTGTGGCCAGTGGGATGGGGATCAGAAGGAATTGCCCCCTAATCCATTTATGGTAGCTCATTGAGAAAACAATGACAACATTGTTGACAGAATCAACAAAATGCTAATACAAGGGCCTTTAAAACTCTGGTAATATCTGGAGCATATTAGTGAGGCAACCCCTTGGACAATGCCAATGAACTTGTGCCAAAACAATAGCAGCATTAAATGGGGGAGCAGTGGGCTGGCAGGTGTCAAAATCGGCCTCTCACCGGCGGAGCAGGAGTTTTGGGTGGGCACGATTCTGCAGGTTCTTCTCAATGAGGTCAGCCAACAACTGCTTCAGCACCCCAGTTGCGTAGTCGAGCCTGCCCTGCAAGGCCACCATAGTCAAAGAAGCGACGGCCCCTCGGTCTCGCATGGAGAAGGCACGCTGGCCCTCCAATGTATGAATGAAGGTCAACAGGAAAGGCCGTGTGTGCAGCAGTTGCCCAAAGAGACGGAGACCTTTCTCTGTGCTTGGTGGGGTCTGTCAAGGTAAGAGGAAGACAGTGTTATAATCCACAAAGGTAGATGTAAATTAAAATATTCCTTGACCCTTTCCAACACACCCTAAAAAAAAGGAAGAGCAACTACTGAAGTGTCTTTGAAATTCTGGATGTCACATTTAGCTCCCACCTCTAAGAATATTAACTTTAACTGCTTTGCTACCCTGGGCTCAGGAAAGTGACTTTTCTGGACTACAATTCCAAAACATCATAAGCAAATAGTTGGAGAATTCTGGGAATAATAAGCCAAAAGTAGTTCTTCAAAGCCTCTGATCAGATCAAGGGATCTATGAAGGCTACCATTTTGTTTCCAACAGCAGTAAAATGCTGTTGGAAACCTCACAGAGGTTGTGAGGACCTCACTACCTCTGAGGATGCTTGCCATAGATGCAGGCGAAACGTCAGGAGAGAATGCCTCTAGAACATGGCCATACAGCCCGAAAAAACCTACAACAACCCAGTTATTCCGGCCATGAAAGCCTTCGACAATACAGCAGTAAAATGTATTTGGAAGATTAGAAGACCGACATGATAAAAGTACAAAATCCTAGTCATTTCTGCCCTGACGAGATTAGGCTATACACCGCTTTTCAATCTAAAGTTAAGCAAGACCTTCAGGGTGGGGATTTTATATTCTCATGTTGTTCTGTTGGAATGGGGAATGCTTTTGTCGCCCAGCAATCCTAACCAAAAAACTATGGGGAACACCAGGCTGCTCCTACATCTTTCTTTTTTTAATGTTTTTTTTTTCTGATCACAAAGAAGATAGAAGAAGTAGAGGCAAAACACAGATTAAAAATGAAAGACCATAATGTTTGTGCATACAAGACATCAATGGACACGTATACATTCCCCACCATACAATCCTATGGTGAAAACGAGGCAATTAAGACAACAAAGGCCTCATTTGGAAGCAGGTTAGGAAAAATATCTGAATGGGAAAGCAACAAAATGGAGAGGACCTAGGAGGGTAAATCACTTAACATGCAAAACAGTCAGAATGTAGATATCTGTCTGCAGTTCAGCGACTACTAAATCAGGAATTCTCACATCTGTCTTAAAGGGAGATTTCCTCATGCTTAACATCCTCTGGTCTCTCCCCTTTCTTTTAATGGTGAAGGCCCAAAACTCCACCACCGCCACCACCACCATGTCCTCCCATGCCTTGCACTCACACTGGTTTCTTGCAGTGCCGGGTGATCGTCCACCCCCGGGAAGAGCACACGCCTCGCATATGTCCGATAGTCCAGGAAAGGGATCTTCACTCCATCCATGTTATTTGTCAGCTCATTAATGTCTGTCTGCAGTTCAGCAAAAGCTGGAGAAGGTGGAGGACTGTCAAAAGCGCAAGGCTATAGGTGCACAGTGGGTGATCATCTTCACTGTGCCCCCTCCCCACCAGGGTTTTGACACTTGATGGAATCCACATCAGAAGCATGCACACCAAACCTGCCTTGCAATAGCCTTGCCAACTCAGAAGAGGACCCAATTGACATGCAACAATTGGGATGGGGAGGTGAGTCCCCACACGGGAACAGGAATACAGGCAATCACAGCTGATAGTTGTACATGGGTGTATTTTGGTAACACATTTGCACATGGGACAGGCATGCTCTAGGAACTTCGGTCAAAGTAAGTTATGGCTGTTGATGAAGCCAGATTCCCAGGGCTCCATGGAAACCATACTTCTCATTAGACACCAGAGTTAGATTTTCATGGCAGTTGCATTTTGGCAATGTTAATTTTTGGGACTTCAACTCCAATGTCAATGCTGACTGTTGGATTATGGGGAGGTGTAATCCCTCCTCCCCAAGTAATTCTTCTAAATTCCTATTATAGACAGATTCTCCAAAACTACTATCTTCCTTCTAAGCCTCACACACAAAGCTTTCCTCACTCCTAAAATATTTACACTGAGAAAGAGAACTACTCATAGGTACTTTCAACATCATTTCATAACAAAGTTACCTCAGCCTTATTCATCAGTGTATGGCTAATGGCTTTTTTTGTGTGTCAAATTTCCATTTACTCTGAAACTACACATTTTGAACTGATCAGTTTAGCAGGAGAGGTGAGCGGGTGGGATTTGGTGTTCTGCCTCACATAGCAAAATGTCTTGGACTGGCACAGGACTTTGAAGTACCTTCCATGATCGAAAGTTTTCACAGGACAGATGCATTCATCTGTTTCAGTATAATATTGGGTGGAAAAAATAATTTTGGGGCACCATTAGAACCTTGAAGAATAAATAATAATAAATTGGTCCGTCTCAAATTAGTTAGTCTTGAAGGTGCATCATGGGTCTGGAGAACAAGCCCTATGAGGAGCGGCTTAAGGAGCTGGGCATGTTTAGCCTGAAGAAGAGAAGGCTGAGAGGAGACATGATAGCCATGTAGAAATATGTGAGAAGCCACAGGGAGGAGGGAGCAAGCTTGTTTTCTGCTTCCCTGGAGACTAGGACACGAACAATGGCTTCAAACTACAAGAAAGGAGATTCCATCTGAACATGAGGAAGAACTTCCTGACTGTGAGAGCCGTTCAGCAGTGGAACCCTCTACCCCGGAGTGTGGTGAAGCCTCCTTCTTTGGAAGCTTTTAAACGGAGGCTGGATGGCCATCAGTCAGGGGTGATTTGAATGCAGTATTGTTTCTTGGCAGGGGGTTGGACTGGATGGCCCATGAGGTCTCTTCCAACTCTATGATTCTATGATTTTTTTTCCTTCCTTTTTATTGTAAACTAACTCTACCTGCCACGTGTTGCTGTGGTCAACCTTCCCTCCCTCGTTCTCTCCTTCTTTCCCTCCTTCCTTCGCTCCCTCCTTTTTTTCCTTTTTTTCTTTCCTTTTCTCCTTCCTTCCTTCTCTCTTTCATTCCTTCCCTTTTTCTTTTCCTTTCCTTCCTTCCACCCATTTACTTCCTTCTCACTCCCTCTCTCCCTCCGTTCTTTCTTTCCCTTCCTTTTCTCCTTCCTTCCTTCCTTCCTTCCTTCCTTCCTTCCTTCCTTTCTCTGCTTCCTTCCCTCGCTCCCTCCCTCTTCCTTCCCTTTTTTCTGAATCATCATTTAACTTTTTGTCATTTAGCTTTTTTGGGTTTTTAAGCCCTTCCCACTGTTTTTGGGAGGGTGGTTATGAGTGATGGTCACTCATTGGTCGGTTAGGGGTATAGTGTCCAAATTTTGTGTCAATTTGTCCAATGGTTTTTGAGTTATGTGAATCCCACAAACGAACATTACATTTTTATTTATATAGATATCTGCTCACAGTTGCATATAACAAAGTTCCCCAACCAAGTGTTCTCCAGTTGTCTCATCATATTGCAAATGGCTGGGGAATGACATGATCTACAGACCAAGACACCTAGAACACAGATTGAGGAAGGCTGTCATATAAATAGATAGGGGAGCCCATCCTGATTTATTGACCTACATAAAGCTGAACTGGAAAATCTTTGAGACTTCAGATGTTTTGAACTACAATTCCTATTCCCCTTTGCCACATTCTACCCCAGTGGTTCTCAACCTGTGGGTTTCCAGATATTTTGGCCTTCAACTCCCAGAAATCCTAACAGCTGGTAAATTCCTGGGATTTCTGGGAGTTGAAGGCCAAAACACCTGGGGACCCACAGGTTGAGAATCACTGTCCTAGATGGTGTTTATAGGAGCTGAAATTGAAACATCTAGAGTTAAATTGTTTCTCCACCACTTAAATAAAGCACTGTCTTCCTGTAAAAAAAAAAACCAGCAAAGTGTTTGAATTGTTCTCTTGTGAATGCATTTGATGTATTAGTTCCTCAACAAACATTTTGGCCCTTTCCATCTATGCACACAAGATTTCAAGAGTATCTCCTTAGGGTGTTGTGTGGTTCCTGGGCTGTATGATCCTCTGAAAATGCCAGACATAGATGCAGGCAAAATGTCAGGAGAAAATGCTGCTAGAATGCGGCCATACTACCCAGAAACCACACAACACCCCAGCAATTTCGGCTGTGAAAGCCTTCGACAATACAGTATCTTCTTGCTGTTACTCCTTGACACGAAGGAGGAGCTGAAATCTGAATAACTCTTTTTTTGACATACTTCTGTGGTGCATACTTGGCACAGATTGTAACAACACCAAAATTAAGACATTCCCCACTAAAGGCAAAACAGGAATAGCTGGAAGGTAGGTTCCAGTGTAATAGGACCACAATAAGCTATTTTCTTTATTAAAATGTGGTGCCTATCACTCAGAGAGGGCTGAAAATTTGAGGTTGACCTCCAATTCAAAACATACTGACGTAATTCATACTTTCCAGACAAATATGTGGATCACAGCATGTTATTATTTGGGCTGCATTCAAACTTTACACTATAGCCCTCAGCACACAAAACTGTGCATAAAAACATTTGTTATTAAATATTGCACTGTGTATATTAGAGGGAGCACGTGTACAAAAATAGACATCAAAGATCAAACTGCATGGATAATTGTGTACACATGGAGAAAATTACATACACAAAAAAAAACCCTGAATAGCAATGCATACTTTTTAAAAATTGCAGGTTGATACAGAAGCTATATGGAACAGACATGACTAAGTTGATTAAAAAGTGACAAAAAATAACCCATCCCTGCTGTCCTAACCAAATAGAGATATTCCTTACACTGAGACTGAGACCTAACTCTGACTTCCACATACTGTTCTCCAAACCAGAGCTTGGAAAAATCGCCTTTTGTACTAGCATTGCCAGAAACCATGAGCCGCTTTGACCACTGGCCATTATGGAAGCTGTGGTACAACACAGTTAGTTTTCAAACCTCTGTCCCGTAAAGCTGAGGCAATATTTGCTCAGCATACATTTCCATGTGGACACCACAAAGAAATACTGCCAGAGAAGGCATCAATCTTCCCAATCTTTTCCCAACCAACTTCAGGGGAAATGCCAAAGAGAACTGAGGACATGCAGAACAGCATTACAATGGTATCTTGCCCTTGGACCCAAGGCTGTGATAATGGCTTCCCCCAGTGACTTGCTGCAAGGGCCACTGCCATGCCTCCATCTCCCGCACTTCTTCAATACCTTCCTTGCACTCCAGGGCCACGCGAGACTCCAAGTTGTCCATTTGCAGCTGAAGGCGTTTCAAGGTACGGTCTGCGTCCCGGGTCTTGCGTTTATAGGCCACCAACACCCCGATGATTGCCCCCAACAGCAAGCTTCCTCCTGCTCCAAGCCCAACGAGAGCCGGTAATGGCAGGGCGGCCTCCGGATAGATATGAAGGGTCCCAGGGGAGAAGGACAAGCCCCCTACTAGGATCTGCAAGGGGGAAATATCCAGAGATTAAGCACTCCATTATCCCCCCTCTGCTGGATCAGATCACAGGTTGACTTACAGTCAATTTGATTGGCTGCCATTTTCAGCCTCAAAACAGGGCATGGAGTCCTCTCCTTTCACCCTCTTCGTTCTTATGATTCAAATGGCAGACTGTCTAGACTCCAGTATGCTGATGACAATGTCTGTGCGCATTCAGAAGCCACTCTAAACACCTTCGCAGAAGCACATGAGAAGCTTGGCCTGTCATTGAACATCGAGAAAACCAAAGTGCTCTTCCAGCAGTCACCAGTCAATCCCTCTCCAATGCCAGAGATACAGCTTAATGGTGTAACATTAGAAAATGTTGACCATTTCCGCTACCTTGGCAGCCACCTCTCCACCAAAGTCAACATCGACACCGAAATACAACACCGCCTGAGCTCTGCGAGTGCAGCATTTTTCCGAATGAAACAGAGAGTACAGAGAGGAAACAATCAGGCACATCAAATCACTCTCAACAAAAGATTCCCCCTAGGCAGTTCCAAGCCATTAAATGCTAATCAAGGTGGTCAGTTGAAACATTCACACCTAGCTCCAGCAGACAAAAGTCCTTTGTCCCACCCTGGTCATTCCACAGATATATAAACCCATTTTCCTACTTCCAACAGGCCTCACTACCTCTGAGGATGCTTGCCATAGATGCAGGCGAAACGTCAGGAGTGAATGCCTCTAGACCATGGCCATATAGTCCGAAAAAACCTACAAACCAGAATCCAGAAACGTGGACTGTCTACAGACGGCACATGCAACTCCTGGAACGATTCCATCAGCGCTGCCTCTGGAAAATCCTGCAAATCTCTTGGGAAGACAGGCGGACAAACATAAGCATGCTGGAAGAAGCAAAGACCACCAGCATTGAAGCGATGGTCCTCTGCCATCAACTCCGCTGGACCGGCCACGTTGTCCAGATGCCCGACCACAGTCTCCCAAAGCAGTTTCTCTACTCTGAACTCAGGAATGGAAAATGGACTGTTGGTGGGCAGGAAAAGAGATTTAAAGATGGGCTCAAAGCCAACCTTAAAAACTCTGGCATAGACACTGAGAACTGGGAAGCCCTGGCCCTTGAGTGCTCCAGCTGGAGGTCAGCTGTGACCAGCAGTGCTGCAGAATTTGAGGCACGAATGGAGGGCGAAAGAGAGAAACGTGCCAAGAGGAAAGCGCGTCAAGCCAACCCCGACCAGGACCGCCTTCTACCTGGAAACCAATTCCCTCACTGCAGAAGAAGATGCAGATCAAGAATAGGGCTCCACAGTCACCTACGGACCCACCAGAGCACTGATCCTGGAAGACTATCTTACTCGGCCAACAAGGGATTGCCTAAGTAAGTAAGTAGACTGTCTTTGAGCATAGACACTCAGCCAGCAGAATAATTCAAGTTCACCGGTCCAAAGGGGGTGGGGGTGGTCAAGACTTGTTCTTATGTCCCCCATAGTACAAAATGGAGGGGGTCCATTTTAGAAGTTTTCCAGTAAATGGAGATTAATGGGGCCAGTTCAAGTTCCTCATCCAATTAATTGTGGTCTGGGGTTAAAGTCCCCCTCCCTTCTACGCACAACCCAAGGGATGCCCTTCTTGGCATTGCTTCTCTTTGAAATGAGAGAAATGGGAAGAAGAAGCAAATCAGTCTGCCCTGTCAGAAAATCAGCCCTGGTCTGGAAACTGTATCTCAAGCCCTTTCAGATGACTGAAAACCCTTCCTAACTCACAGAATTCACCATCTTTTTCCTGTTTCTCTTTCAAAATGGATATAGAAAATGATGCAATGTCACTTTCAGTTGCCTTTTTTAAAAAGAAAGGACAGGAAAACAAGACACCTGGAGTTGAAAATGTGACCTATGGGGGTTGGAAGTGGACAATTGTCCTCAGTGGCCTACCTTTGTTGCACAGGGAAGAGGAAGGAAATGAGAGCTGCCATTCTCAACCAACACCTGCCTACCAGTATTTTGTACTTCCTCCTCTTCCATGATTAGGGGACAAAGAAGCACCCGGATTGTGGCGCAGCTGGCTGAGTGTCAGCTGCATTAAGATCACTCTGACCAAAAGGTCATGAGTTCGAAGCGAGCCCGGGTTGGAGTGGGTTTCCAACCAATTGTGTAGCCTGTTGTCGACCTTTGCAACCCGAAAGACAGTTGCATCTGTCAAGTAGGAAAATTAGGTACCACCTTAAAGTGTGGGGAGGCTAAATTAACTAATTTATGAGGCCATAAAGAAGACTCCAGCAAAAGCATTCCAGCGGGGAAGCATGCGGGGAATGCGGAAGTGCTTCATCAGCGTCGCAGATGGACGATGAAAGCGACAGCTCCCCTGGCGGCCAGAAAAAGTTAAATAGCCTCTGTGTATGTCTGTATATGTTTGTATGTCAAAAATTGGCATTGAATGTTTGCCATATATGTGTACACTGTAAGCCGCCCTGAGTCCCCTGCGGGGTGAGAAGGGCGGAATATAAAAGCGGTAAATAAATAAATAAATAAATAAATAAATAAGAGGTTTAAGGGGAGATCTGCCTGGTGCTACAGTCAAGGACGTGATAGTATCAAGAGATGTGTCCTTTGGTGTTATCTGGTCTGTAAAAGGCTGCAGGAGTAAAAATGTATCTGTTTATTTATTTATTTATTTATTTATTTACACCATTTCCATCCCGCCCTTCTCACCCCCGAGGTGGGACTCAGGGCAGCTAACACAGGCAGCAATTCGATGCCACAATATCAGTAACAGAATATAAAATCATCATACATAGCAAAGTTAAAACAGTAACATTAATTAAAATCATATAATCACAATCACAAAGTCACGCCGTTTCCAATTGTCATAATGGTCCTATGGTCCATGTTCAGTGTCTAAGGTGCTCCTGTGCCCACAAGCCAAATGCCTGGGTCCAAAACCATGTTTTTGTTTTTTTTCTAAAATGTTTGAGGGAGGACGCCGATCTGATCTCGCTGGGGAGCAAATTCCACAAGCGGGAGGCCACCACTGAGAAGGCCCTGTCCCTCGTCCCCACCAGACGCGTTTGAGACGCTGGTGGGACCGAGAGCAGGGCCTCCCCAGTAGATCTTAAATTACGAGGCGGAACATAGAGAGAGATACGTTCGGACAAGTAAGCTGGGCCAGAGCCGTATAGGGTTTTATAGGCCAAGAGCAGCACTTTGAATTGTGCTCGGAGGTGGACTGGCAGCCAGTGGAGCTGACATAACAGAGGGGTGGTGTGCTCCCTATATGGTGCTCCGGTGAGTAATCTGGCTGCCGCCCGTTGGGACTAGTTAGAGCAGGGGTCCTCAAACTTTTTAAACTGGGGGCCAGTTCACTGTCCCTCAGACTGTTGGAGAGCCGGACTATAGTTTTTTAAAAAAAAAATCAATAAAAATTTCCTATGCACATTGCACATATCTTATTTTGCTGTGTGGAAGGGCCCTTAGAGGGGGTTCTTTCTAGCCCTCTTTAGGCAGTAATTCCAGGAGCAGAGAATGGGAAATCTTCCTATTTCTAGTCTGAACAAAATCTGGCTACCAGTATTTAAAAAACTCTAAAATTATAACTGTAAATAAAGAACAACACTCAAACACAGGGGAACTCCAGACAAGAAACAATCAGGGCCAGCTAATCACCTCTCAACAAAGGATTCTCCCTAAAAACTTTCAGGCTATGAAATGGTAATCAAGGTGGACAATTGAAACATTCATACCTACCTCCAACAGACAAGAGTTCCTTCTCCCACCCTGGATCTTCCACAATTTTCCTAGTTAAAGGTTTTCCTCTGACATGAAGTCCAGTCATGTCTAACTCTGGGGTGTGGTGCTCATCTGCATTTCTAAGTCGAAGAGCCGGCGTTGTCCGTAGACACCTCCAAGGTCATGTGGCCGGCATGACTGCATGGAGCGCCGGGGCAGCCTCCCTTGGCTGGCTCACGCTGCCCATCGGGCCCGATGGACAGCGTGAGCCTGCCAAGGGAGGAGCAGCCCCACGCGGCCTACTCATGCGTAAAGCACCTTGCGAGGTGCTTTACGTGCGGGTAGGCCACATGGAGCAGCTGCCCTTGGCTGGCTCACGCTGCCCATCAGGCCTGACGGATAGCGTGAGCCAGCCAAGGAGGGGCACTGTGTGGGGGGGGCGCTCCTCCTCTGCGGCCGGATAAGTGCCCTTGGCAGGCCGGAAGTGGTCGGGCCGTCGTTTGGGGACCCCTGAGTTAGAGTCTCAGAACAGGAATCAGTTTTTAGCCCCCCAGCTTTGTTTTACAGGTGTGACTTAGGCAAGGCCTTCCAGATGTCAAACTGCAACTTCACCACTGGCTGCGGTGTGCTGGCTAGGACTGGTGTGATCTACTGTCCAACAACATTTGAATGATACATTTTGTCAACCTCTGGTCTACAAGACTGGGAAAGACTGGATATCCAACTGTGTATTTTTTATTTATTTATTTCGGACATTTGTATCCCGTCCTATCTCAACCTCCACAGAGGGACTCAGGGCGGCTAACAACCGGCACATCACGGTGCCCACAACCAAAAGGATAAATATACAATTTAAATAAAAACAATATAAAAACAGTATAAAAACAGTCGCCGATTTAAGTCATCATCCTAAAAGCAATCCGTCAAGTCCATTAAAGCCGTTGCTTTGCCAGCAGATCAGCCTAGTCTGCACAGGCCTGATCCTATAGCCAGGATTTCACTTGTTTCCAAAAGGTCAGGAGCGGGGCTCCTTACAGGGAGCGGTCATCCCTCCAGTTCAAGGAGCTCCACTGGCTGCCATTCATCTACCGGACCCAATTCAAGGTGCAGGTTCTCACCTACAAAGCCCTGAACGGTTTGGGACCCGCCTACCTGTGTGACCATCTCTGTATACGAACCCACACGATCCCTTCGATCATCCGGAGAGGCCCTGCTCTCGATCCCACCAGCATCGCAGGCGCGATTGGTGGGGACAAGAGAGAGGGCCTTTTCGGTGGTGGCCCCTCGACTCTGGAACTCACTCCCTAAAGACATCAGACAGGCTCCAACTCTGGCAGTCTTCAGGAGGAGCTTGAAGATGTGGCTGTTCCAGTGTGCCTTCCCAGAATAATGATCCCATAGCACTTTGTCCTCCAAAGCACTTTACACTTATTTCTTTAGGTCTGCTCGTATGCCCTTCCACAAACACCGGTATCACCTTTCGTCCATGTCCCAGCATTATTTCCAATTTTAACTCTACATGGCCTTCCCACTGTTTTTAATTGTGTGTTGTCTTATTGATAATGCTGTCTATTTTATTGTCTATGTTTTTTAATTGCTTGCATTGTTGTTATTATTGCTTGTATTGTTGTGTTTGGGCTCAGCCTCATGTAAGCCGCACCGAGTCCCTTGGGGAGATGGTAGCGGGGTACAAATAAAGTGTTATTATTGTTATTATTATTAGATCTAATTTTGCTTGGGAGGGATGGAGCAGATCTAACTTCACCCATCCTAGTCTTGGGGGACATCCACAGTGCTACCATTCCCTGGACATTATTTTTTAGGTTCCAAGTGTTCACTGCCATGTCCTGGAGCCCCCAGTGGTGCAATGGGTTTGGCAGGACTGCTGACCGAAAGGTTAGCGGTTCAAAAGAGGGGAGTGGGGTGAGCTCCCATCTTTCAGCTCCAGCTTCTCATGAAAAGACATGAGAGAAGCCTCCCACAGGATGGTAAAGCATTTGGGCATCCCCTGGGCAACATCCTTGCAGACAACCAATTCTCTCACACGAGAAGCAACTTGCAGTTTCTCAAGTCACTTCTGACACAGAAAAAAAAAATAACATGTCCCATTTAGAGTGCAAAAAATTATGCTAACTAGCCAAGCCCTTAGTCCATAGTGTTGCCTAGGCATTCCTAAATGAATTGAATCATTCAGTACCCTTAAGCCCCCCAGCCCAACCCCTATATCAAGCATACCGTGACTGGCTGCTCCCCAGTTTGGCTTGGTGAATCGCACAGCAGTTGGGTCTCTGAGACAGTCAGTGTGCAAGGCTCTCCTCCAATCAACACAGTATAGTTGAGCCGTGTGCTCCCTGAGACTGCTGGAATCAAGTTCCTGCCCTGGAAGAGGCAGGGAGAGACAGATGGAAGAGACAGAAATGGAAGCAGTCTATTAATCCAAGGAGAGAGACAGGCAAAAGATAAATATTATTATTACTATCACCATCACCACCACCTTCATCATGATAGTCATCTTGTGGTTCTGGATTTTGATTTGGAGATGACAATCTCCATGTGCTCAGGATTTTCAAAATGTAAAGTTGGCACTCTGTACCACAAACAGACTTGCCAGAAAGCCATCATCTACATCCGGTGAAGAGTGGGAAGCAGCATTAAATAGTATTCATCAAATACATGCATATTTTAGGAGGGAGAAATTTCATAGCTGTGCTGATTGTTGCATTGCATGGAAGTGGTGTGTATTTATTTATTACTAGTCATTCCCTGCCATGTGTTGCTGTGGCCCAGTCTGTGTATATGTATGTGGGTGATAGACACTCGTTGGACCATTTGGTGTGTTGTGTCCAAATGTCGTGTCAATTCATCCAGAGGTTTTTGAGCTATATTAATCCCACAGATGAACATTACATTTTTATTTATATAGACTAGCCATCCCCTGCCATGTGTTGCTGTGGCCCAGTCTGTGTATATGTGCTTTGTGTGTGTATATATGTGTGTATGTGTGTGAATATATTTGTGTATATATGTGTGTTTGCATATATATATGTGGGTGTATATATGTGTGTATATATTTGTGTATTTATATGTGTACATGCATATTGTGTATATGTGTGTATATATTTGTATATATGTGTGTGTTTGCATATATATATATATATATATATATATATATATACACACACACACACACACACACACACACATACGGATGTATATATATGTGTGTGTATACATTTGTGTATATATGTGTGTTTGCGTATATATATGTGTGTGTATGTGTATATTTGTGTATTTAAGTGTCTATATGTGTACATGCATATTGTGTATATGTGTGTGCTTGTCTATATGTATATTTGTGTGTATATATGTGTGTATGTGGATATGTATATGTGTGTGTATCTATATAAATAAAAATGTAATGTTAGTTTGTGGGATTAACATAACTCAAAAACCACTGGACGAATTGACACCAATTTGGACACAATACACCTATCAGGCCAACGAGTGACCATCACTCATAAAAACACTGAAAAACACAGTGGAAGAGACTTAAAAGCCAAAAACAAACAAAAAATATTACAATGCATGCGCAAAACCACATATACACAAATATATACACACAAAAAACACATATACACAGACTGGGCCACAAAAATGAGTGGCAAGGGACAGCTAGTATGTATGTGTGTGTGTATATATATATGTGTGTGTGTGTGTGTATGAATGTGTGCATATGTATATGAGTGTATGTGTGTATGTATCTATGGTGTATTTTTGGGGGTTTTAAGTCTGTTCTGCTGGGGTTTTGTGTGTGTGTTTAAGGGTGATGAACACTCGTTGGACCGTTGGGTGTGTTGTGCCCACATTTCGTGTCAATTTGCCCAGTGGTTTTTGAGTTATGTTAATCCCACAAATGAACATTACATTTTTATTTATATAGACTAGCCGTCCCCTGCCACGCGTTGCTGTGTTTCGCCCAATTCTATCCTTGGTGGGGTTCAGAATGCTCTTTGATTGTAGGTGAGCTATAAATCCCAGCAACTACAACTCCCAAATGTCAAGGTCTATTTTCCCCAAACTCCACCAGTGTTCACATTTGGGCATATTGAGTATTCATGCTAAGTTTGGTCCAGATCCATCATTGTTTGAGTCCACAATGCTCTCTGGATGTAGGTGAACTACAACTCCAAAACTCAAGGTCAATGCCCACCAAACCCTTCTAGTGTTTCCTGTTGGTCAGAGGAGTCCTGTGTGCCAAGTTTGGTTTAATTTCATCATTGGTGGGGTTCAGAATGCTCTTTGATTGTAGGTGAACTATAAATCCCAGCAACTACAACTCCCAAATGACAAAATCAATTTTTTTGAGTGAACATCATACATTGGGTTGTTACATGCCTTGTGTCCAAATTAGGTGTCAATTTATCCAGTGGTTTTTGAGTTCTGTTAATCCCACAAACGAACATTACATTTTTATTTATATAGATTGCACTGGAGATGTTCCTTTAAAAATATGCACGAAAGTAAATAATGTAGACTTGCCAAGACAAGTATCTTTTTCTAGAGTGAGCATTAAAAGTATCAAAAAATGTGGATTTTCAGATTCTTTCATAAATCTCTATTTCTGGTGAAGGCGAACATTGAAATTCCGAATCCCTTGATCACTTGGGAGTCCTCATTAGGCAAGCCATTTGCCTTAATTGCAATTAAAATTTAAAATCCTTGGGCTTCAGTACCTTGAGAACCACATGGGATCCAGGCTTGATCTCCAGGATGCCGCTGGGGCCAAACGACTCAAAGCTGGGGTCTGGGTAGTAGGTAAAGGCTGAACGATTCAGGGTACGCACAGCAAACACGTCATCCAGGAGGAAACCAAATTCACTGGGATGAGCACCCGCCAGAGGCAGTGCCTGCTCTCCAGGTACAATGCCTGGGGCTTTGCATAACATTACGGTGTCATTTAGCACCTGACAGCTCTGTAAGGAGAAAAGGGGGAAAAAGGTATACACTGCTACAAACTGAAGGGAATCCAGAATGATTTTCTTTCAAAACCTGTTCTGATCATTACTCTGATATCTTAAAGCAGCGAGAAATGTATAACCCTTCAGGTCTTCAAAGACAACTTCTGTCTTTCCTCACCTATGGTCTAATAGCAGAGCAAGGAACCTTGTCGTTTCTCAAGGTTGGATTTACTTGAAGAATAATCTGTTTGGGGCCACATGCTAGGAGCAAGTAAAGGCAGAGCCAAATTTGGATAAAGGCAGCCATATCTCCAGTTTTACAGAGGCCTCTTTGAAAGCGTTTGCTATTAAACCATCTATTTGAAGAACTGTCTGATGCAGAACTCATTTGAAGATAACAAACCATAAGGAAAGAGGCTAAGGGCCTTGAAGGACAGGTGCTTTGATGTCATCCTTCAAAAATAGTCAGATCATGGACAAAAAGATTAAGCATACACATGAGTTGTATATTTTGGACACAGCTATCCTTTTATGCTGAAATTGATTGTTCTTGTAGTTGCATGCCTTCAATCCATTTCTGAATGAAGGTGACCCTAAGGCAATGATGGGCAACCTTTTGAGCTTGGTGTGTCAATACTTACCAAAAAACCAAGCATAACTTGAGTGGGGTGTCACTACCATAATTTCATGATATTTATAGTTTAATAACAAAAATATATTATTGTAATATATAATTGTATTTAATAAACCAAAAACTAATTATTTAACTTACCTGCTTTTTCTATAATGCCATATATCTGGGCAATATAGAAAAATGCTAGTGTAGGAGCCGAGGATGAAATGTCCTTCTTGGGAAGCGGCCCCATCTTCTCTGTATGCGGCCACATGCGGCTGTGTGTCATCGAAAATGGTTACGCGTGTCAGTGCTGACACACGTGTCATAGGTTCGCCATCATGGCCCTAAGGCCTTACTGGCAGAATTTGTTCAGAAGGAGGTTTCCCTTGTCTTCCTCCAAGGCTGAGAGAGTGCCACTTTCCCAGGGCCACCCAATGGATTTCCATGGTGGAGTGGGGATTTGAACTGTGGTCCTAGTCCAACGCTCAAACCAGGGGCCCTCCAAGGTCATTTACCCGGCCTTCGCTCAGGGTCAACCTAAGTCTCACTCAGGGTCAACCTAAGTCTGAAACTACTTGAAAGCACACAACAACAACAACAATCCGATCACATTAGCCAATAGTAGGCCCACGCTTTCCACTGAAGATGACCCTAAGGCCTTACTGGCAGAATTTGTTCACAGGGAGGTTTCCCTTGTCTTCCTCCAAGGCTGAGAGAGTGCCACTTTCCCAGGGCCACCCAATGGATTTCCATGGTGGAGTGGGGATTTGAACTGTGGTCCTAGTCCAACGCTCAAACCAGGGGCCCTCCAAGGTCATTTACCCGGCCCTCGCTCAGGGTCAACCTAAGTCTGAAACGACTTGAAAGCACACAACAACAACAACAACAACAATCCTATCTCATCAGCCAAAAGCAGGTCCACACTTCCCACTGAAATACTAACCAGTTTATATTTGTTAAAAATTGTTCTTCATTTTAATTATTGTATTGTTTTAAGTGTTTTTTGCACTACAAATAAGATATGTGCAGTGTGCATAGGAATTCATTCATGTTTTTTTCAAATTATAATCAGGCCCTCCAACAGTTTGAGGGACTGTGATCTGGCCCTCTGTTTACAAAGTTTGAGGACCCCTGGCTCAAACCATTACTGGCTCAATTGTATTGCATTTACAGTAGAGTCTCGCTTATCCAACATAAACGGGCCGGCAGAATGTTAAAGAAGCGAAAATGTTGGATAAAAAGGAGGGATTAAGGAAAAGCCTATTAAATGTCAAATTACGTTATGATTTTACAAATTAAGGACCAAAGCATCATGTTTCACAACAAATCAACAGACAAAGCAGTTCAATACAGAGTAATCTAAGTCTTTATTAATGACTTAGATGAAGGGCTAGAAGGCAGGATCATCAAGTTTGCAGACGACACCAAATTGGGAGGGATAGCCAATACTCCAGAGGACAGGAGCAGGATTCAAAACGATCTTGACAGATTAGAGAGATGGGCCAAAACTAACAAAATGAAGTTCAACAGGGACAAATGCAAGATACTCCACTTAGGCAGAAAAAATGAAATACAAAGATACAGAATGGGGGACGCCTGGCTCGAGAGCAGTACGTGTGAAAAAGATCTTGGAGTCCTCGTGGACAACAAGTTAAACATGAGCCAACAATGTGATGTGGCGGCAAAAAAAGCCAATGGGATTTTGGCCTGCATCAATAGGAGCATAGTGCTAGATCCAGGGAAGTAATGCTACCCCTCTATTCTGCTTTGGTTAGACCACACCTGGAATATTGTGTCCAATTCTGGGCACCACAATTCAAGAGAGATATTGACAAGCTGGAATGTGTCCAGAGGAGGGCGACTAAAATGATCAAGGGTCTGGAGAACAAACCCTATGAGGAGAGGCTTAAGGAGCTGGGCATGTTTAGCCTGAAGAAGAGAAGGCTGAGAGGAGATATGATAGCCATGTATAAATATGTGAGAGGAAGCCACAGGGAGGAGGAGGGAGCAAGCTTGTTTTCTGCTGCCTTGGAGACTAGGACGCGGAACAATGGCTTCAAACTACAAGAGAGGAGATTCCATCTGAACATGAGGAAGAACTTCCTGACTGTGAGAGCCGTTCAGCAGTGGAACTCTCTGCCCTGGAGTGTGGTGGAGGCTCCTTCTTTGGAAGCTTTTAAACAGAGGCTGGATGGCCATCTGTCAGGGGTGCTTTGAATGCAATATTCCTGCTTCTCAGCAGGGGGTTGGACTGGATGGCCCACGAGGCCTCTTGCAACTCTTTGATTCTATGATTCTATGTTATGTAGTAATTACTATATTTATGAATTTAGCACCAAAATTCATAGAATCATAGATTCCTGTTCGTAGAGTCTCTGAAATTCGCACATATGGGTTTTAGTTCTGTGCATGCGCAGCTGTTTGGAACCTTCTAGAACCTTGTAAAAGAAACATTTTGGCGGAGGCCCTGCCCACTCTCCCCAATACTATAAATGCCCCTGGCGGGGACTGCGTCTTAGTTCCTTTTTCTGTGCTCAGCAGTTTTGGAACCTCTCTAGTCTTTTGACTGCTTTGGATCCCTTTTTTGCTTAAACTACTGGACTGTCTCGTTACGACCTTGGGTTGCAAGAGACCTCGTGGGCCATCCAGTCCGACTCCCTGCCAAAAAGCAGGAAAACTGTATTCAAAGCACCCCCGACAGATGGCCATCCAGCCTCTCTTTAAAAGCTTCCAAAGAAGGAGCCTCCACAGGGCCGGCCCGTCCATTACTCGAAGTAAGCGGTGGCGGAATACTTTTTTTGCCAGGGGGCGCTGTTTTGTCCTTAGGCCACGCCTCCTCCTGCAGGCCCCATGCGCCCTCAACAGCCTTCTAATGGAGAAGTGCAGGCCCCGCCCACTAGGCGAGAGGGAAGTCCTCCCTCCACGTGCTGCCAGGAGGGAGGCAGCCAGCCAGGCTCTTTCGCTTTCCCTTTCCTTCCCTGCAGCTGAGCCTGGACCCCTCTCAGGGCAGCAAGGAGGCCTCGTCAAAAGGTACTGCAAATGTCATCTTTTGTACATGCCTCCCCCAAGCCTCTCTAGTATTTGGTAATGGAAGTCCTATATGCCAAGTTTGGTTCAATTCTATTGTTGGTGGAGCTCAGAATGTTCTTTGGTGCTTGGTAAACTGCAATCCCCAAATGTCAGGGTCTATTTTTCCCAACCAGTATTTTCTGTTGCTCATGGGAGTTCTGTGTGCCAAGTTTGGTTCAATTCCATCATTGGTGGAGATTCAGAATGCTTTTGGTTGGTAAACTGCAATTCCCAAATGTCAGGGTCTATTTTTCCCAACCCCCTCTCCAGTATTTTCTGTTAGTCATGGAAGTCCTGTATGCCAAGTTTGGTTCAATTCTATTGTTGGTGGAGCTCAGAATGTTCTTTGGTGCTTGGTAAACTGCAATTCCCAAATGTCAGCGTCTATTTTTCCCAACCCCCTCTCCAGTATTTTCTGTTAGTCATGGAAGTCCTGTATGCCAAGTTTGGTTCAATTCTATTGGGGGAGCTCAGAATGTTCTTTGGTGCTTGGTAAACTGCAATTCCCAAATGTCAGGGTCTATTTTTCCCACCCCCCTCTCCAGTATTTTCTGTTAGTCATGGAAGTCCTGTATGCCAAGTTTGGTTCTATTCTATTGTTGGTGGAGCTCAGAATGTTCTTTGGTGCTTGGTAAACTGCAATTCCCAAATGTCAGGGTCTATTTTTCCCAACCCCCTCTCCAGTATTTTCTGTTAGTCATGAAAGTCCTGTATGCCAAGTTTGGTTCAGTTCTATTGTTGGTGGAGCTCAGAATGTCCTTTGGTGCTTGGTAAACTGCAATTGCCAAGTTTGGTTCAATTTTATTGTTGGTGGAGCTCAGAATGTTCTTTGGTGCTTGGTAAACTGCAATTCCCAAATGTCAGGGTCTATTTTTCCCAACCCCCTCTCCAGTTTTCTGTTAGTCATGGAAGTCCTGTATGCCAAGTTTGGTTCAATTCTATTGTTGGTGGAGCTCAGAATGTTCTTTGGTGCTTGGTAAACTGCAATTCCCAAACGTCAGGGTCTATTTTTCCCAACCCCCTCTCCAGTATTTTCTGTTAGTCATGGAAGTCCTGTATGCCAAGTTTGGTTCAATTCTATTGTTGGTGGAGCTCAGAATGTTCTTTGGTGCTTGGTAAACTGCAATTCCCAAATGTCAGGGTCTATTTTTCCCAACCCCCTCTCCAGTATTTTCTGTTAGTCATGGAAGTCCTGTATGCAAAGTTTGGTTCAATTCTATTGTTGGTGGAGCTCAGAATGTTCTTTGGTGCTTGGTAAACTGCAATTCCCAAATGTCAGGGTCTATTTTTCCCAACCCCCTCTCCAGTTTTTTCTGTTAGTCATGGAAGTCCTGTATGCCAAGTTTGGTTCAATTCTATTGTTGGTGGAGCTCAGAATGTTCTTTGGTGCTTGGTAAACTGCAATTCCCAAATGTCAGGGTCTATTTTTCCCAACCCCCTCTCCAGTATTTTCTGTAGTCATGGAAGTCCTGTATGCCAAGTTTGGTTCAGTTCTATTATTGGTGGAGTTCAGAATGCTCTTTGGTGCTTGGTGAAGCATTCTCACCTGATGTTTCACCCACATCTATGGCAGGCATCCTTAAGAGGCTGTGAGGTCTGTTTGTAACTAGGCAAGTGGGGTTTGTATATCTGTGGAATGTCCAGGGTGGGAAAAAGAACTCATGTCTGCTTGAGGTAAGTGTGAATGTTGCAATTGGTCACTTGATGAGTATTTAATGGCCTTGCAGCTTCGAAGCCGAGCTAGTTGCTGCCGAGGAATCCTTTGTTGGGAGCGGTTAACTGGCCCTGATTGCTTCATGTCAGGAATTCCCCCTTTTTTAGTGTTGCTCTTTATTTATTGTTCTGATTTTAGAGTTTCCAACAGACCTCACAACTTCTGAGGATGCCTGCCGTAGATGTGGGCAAAACATCAGGAAAGAAGTCTTCTGGAACATGGCCATACAGCCTGGAAAACTCAGCAACCTAGTGATTTTGGCCATGAAAGCCTTTGACAACACAATAGTATTTTGCTCTAAGCTGATCGATTGCAGCCATGTGCCCTATTTTACAATAGTCAAGTTACACAGCAGTGCCTTCCAGGATCCGTTACTGAGTAAGCATAACAAATATGCAAACATTAAAATGGAATTAAATATCATTGGTATTTTAAAAATTCAGTTAAAATCCATAAAAAACATATCCAAAACTAAAAACTGCAGCAGACCCTGACTTGATCTTTAAAACCTTTTAAAGCCTGCATTAGATTACCAAATGTAATGTCCCTTTATACACACTGCTTTATATTAATTTCCCCAGTATTCCTTTATCTGATTTGTCATCAACACACTTAATGGACTGCAAAAATATGATCCTGTGTGATTCCTTTCCATTTCCAAGTCGCCCAGTCCTCTGTGTGCCCAGGGGGGAGTCTCTCATCTGGTATCAGCCATGGGCTGAGGTGCTGGGTTTGAGCCTGCCACTTTTGGACTCTCGCTTGCTGAGGTGTTCCAGCGAGTGTCTCTGTAGATCTTAGAAAACTATTTCTAGATTTAAAGAGCGCTTGAGTGGACTAGCAACCTTGGCCATTGAAAATGGCTTGTTGGATGAAATGGAAACAGATATAATAGTACACGAGTTTTCAAAATTGAAAGCCAGAAAAATCTCTTTTTAATTTTAAAAGTGTTCAAGTTTATTTGTGTTAAGGAAAACTGGATGTTAAAGTATCCACTAAAGTGAAGGGGCCAGAGGCTGACTACGTTGCCACACCCATTGTAATGGTCCAGGCTGGCATGGCACTTTTGAAGGACAAGAGTTCACTTTCTTAAAAAGGAGGTGTCTATTCTCCTGGGGCTGCATTCTCCAAAACAAAACTGATTGACAGACTCAACAAGCATGGGATTGAGTTCTCTGTTATTAGCAAGCCCGAAGTCTGAAAAATCTTCTGAGGAGACAGCATGACCAGGACACCATTGTGTAGTACTTGTAGACCAAAAATAACAACAAAAACTTAAAATTGTTGCTAAGTTTAGTAAAATATTTGCATTCTTAAAAAAGTTAATTTGTGTAATGTAACTATATAAACATAATGTTGTAAGTAAATTTCTGGTTTGTAAGGTAACTCTTTTATTCACCTCTACCTTCTACGTTTTATTTTTCAGTGATTGGTTGGGGGGAGGGGGCGCCAAAATAATGTTTGCTTACCATTGAAAATTACCAAGAGCCTCCACCACACTCCGGGGCAGAGAGTTCCACTGCTGAACAGCTCTCGCAGTCAGGAAGTTCTTCCTAATGTTCAGATGGAATCTCCTTTCTTGTAGTTTGAAGCCATTGTTCTGCGTCATAGTCTCCAGGGCAGCAGAAAACAAGCTAGCTCCCTCCTCCCTATGACTTCCTCTCATATATTTATACATGGCTATCATGTCTCCTCTCAGCCTTCTCTTCTTCAGGCTAAACATGCCCAGCTCTTTAAGCTGCTCCTCATAGGGCTTGTTCTCCACAATGTATTGAAATAGCTGTGGATCTAGGCTGGAGGCGTTGGATAATACAGAACGAAGGTTGGATAAGCAAGACTCTACTGTACTCCTAAATTTACACCTCTGACTTTTAGGCAAATGAAAAGGTAACCGTGCATTCCTTTTGTATTAATGTGTTTCTTCTTTGGGCTAATAGACAAGTGGGACTATCCTTCTGTGTGCTCTCTCACTCTCTCTTGCACTTATCTTAAAAGACTGAACTGCTGACTAGCAAAGGGCCATGTTTAATTAAGCCAAGGGCTGAATTAATTAATGACTCCTCTACTTCTCACAACAGGCTCTCCACCCCTCCCCTCCTCCATGCGGTGAGACATGCTCAGTTCTCATTAGTTTTGACTTCCACAAAGAACTCACATTGATGGTTTCTATTCCACCATAGGCAGCTCGAACCCGTGGCTCCTGAATTGTCAGCAGGTGAGTCCCACTCACGGTGAGGCTGGTGCTACCACTGGGAGGAGGCAGGCAAAATGAAAAAGACGATCAAGGACTAGTCCACAAACACTACTGCATAAAGCATAAAGCAAAGGCATTACCAAGATGTGTTTCTCCCCATTCTTGTAATGACAATGTACAATAAATGTTCCCATGGCAGTGATGATACAATCATACGTAACACCACACTTAGTGTAGCATAAATATGCAAACAAACTTAGTGAGGCAGAAATATAGTCCTATGCAAACAAATCTGAGGACTCATTAGCCCCATTTCTATAAACTATCATCCTTTCACAGGTCATGCCCCCCAGTATTGTATTCATCATGATTTCTGAATGTTCAGATCTGTAGAAGTACCGTATATACTAGAATATAAGCCGACCAAAATAGAAGCCGAAGCACCTAATTTTACCACAAAAAACTGGGAAAACGTTTTCACTCGAGTTTCCTCGAGGGTGGGAAATACAGCAGCAGGCATGTAGCCGGGGGGGGGGGGGGGGCTTCAGCCCCCCACGAAAGGCCTTACTGGCCTTACTGGTGCATTATTTAAACTGTTATGTTTATTCATATCATGATCTGATCACCATACTCAATATATCCCATATGCATGGGGGTATTGGGGTAACGATACAAAAGGTTTGCTAGGGTAGACCCTCTTTCACCCAGACTCAGCCCCCCCCCCCCCTTTCAAATCAAAATCCTGGCTACGAGCCTGTGCAGCAGCTACTGGTAAATTTCAAAATAAAAATAGATACCAATAAAATTATTTTAATTGAGGCATTCGTACGTTAAATATTTTTGAATATTTACATAAAACTGTAATTTAAGATAAGATGGTCCAACTGTGATTAAACCATTATTCTAACCTTCTTCAATGTTAATGTGCTTATGTATCTTTCCATTAATAATAAAGAGAATAAAATAATAAATGTAATAAAAATAATAACTAGAGTAAAATAAATGCAATAACAATAATAAAATATAATAATAAATATAATAATAATAGAGTAAAATAATATACATATATTATTAATAATAGAGTAAAATAATGTAAATGTAATAATAATAATAATAATAATAATAATAATAATAATAATAATAATAATAGATTAAAATAATAAGTGTAATAAAAACTATAAAAATAACCGAGTAAAATAATAAATAACTTTTTTTTTGTCGTGTCAGGAGCAACTTGAGAAACTGCAAGTCACTTCTGGTGTGAGAGAATTGGCCATCTGCAAGGACGTTGCCCAGGAGACGCCCGGATGATTTGATGTTTTTATCATCCTTGTGGGAGGCTTCTCTCATGTCCCCGCTTGGGTAGCTGGAGCTGACAGAGGGAGCTCATCCGCCTCTCCTCGGATTCAAACCTGCGACCTGTCGGTCTTCAGTCCTGCTGGCACAGGGGTTTAACCCACTGCGCCACCGGGGGCTCCATATAAATAACTTTGACTCAAGTAAAAGTTGATGGGGGATTTTTCAGTCTGAAAAAAGGGCTGAAAACTCAGCTTATATTCAAGTATATACGGTACTTCATGGGTTCTGATATTCCCATGAGACAGTTACATGAACGTGGATCTGGATGTATGACTGCAGTGTTTCTCAACCTGGGGGTCGGGACCCCTCGGGGGGTTGCGACGGGGGTGTCAGAGGCGTTGCCAAAGATAATCAGAAAACACAGTTTTTTTCTGTTGGTCATGGAGGTTCTGTGTGGGAAGTTTGGCCCAATTCTATTGTTGGTGAAATTCAGAATGCTCTTTGTAGATAAATCCCAGCAACTACAACTCCCAAATGTCAAGGCTTATTTTCCTCAAACTCCACCGGTGTTTACATTTGGGCATATTGAGTATTTGTGCCAAGTTTGGTCCAGATCCATCACTGCTTGAGTCTGCACTGCTCTCTGGATGTCGGTGAACTACAACCCCCAATCTCAAGGTCAATGCCCACCAAACCCTTCCAGTACTTTTTGTTGGTCATGGGACTTCTGTGTGCCAAGTTTGGTTCAATACTATCACTGGTGGAGTTCAGAATGCTATTTGATTGTAGATGAACTATAAATCCCAGCAACTACAATTCCCAAATGACGAAATTCCTCCCCCTCCCCCAACCCCACCAGTATTCAAATTTGGGTGTATCATGTATTTGTACCAAAATTGGTCCACTGAATGAAAATACATCCTGTATGTCTGATATTTACACAAAGATTCATAACAAGAGCAAAATTACAGTTGTGAAGTAGCAAAGAAAATAATGTTATGGTTGGGAGTCACCACAACATGAGGAACTGTATTAAGGGGTCACGGTATTAGGAAGGTTGAGAAACACTGTATTACTGAATATGCCCATATTACATTATACTTCTGTTTGAACAATGTGGATGAGATACTTTATTCAACCACTTCATTCATATACAGATCTCTGCATATGCATATTATCAATCTCACATAACTCTCCAGCTGATCTAAGATCCCATGATCTGTAAGTGTCCCCTGCATGCTCTTTCACTGCAAACAGATGTCCATATCAGCATAGGAATACATTTTAAGTAATTTTAACTTAGTTTCCATTGGCCCCACGGATTCTGCATTCACAGATTCAATCTTATATTGGAAAATATTTTCCAAAAGCATATCTTGATGTCGCCATTTTATATAAGGAACACTATTTTACTATAATGGGACTTGATCATCCATGGATTTTAGTATCCACAGGTGTGTGCATGGGCGGGGGGGGGGGGGGGGGGGGGGGGGGGGGGGGGGAGGGGGGGGCTGCTTTTTTCGGGGGGGGGGGCGGGGGGGGCGGGGGGGGGGGGGGAGCGGGGGGAGCGGGGGGTGGGGGCGGGGGGGGGGGGGGGGGGGGTGGGGGTGGGTGGGGGGTGCGGCGGGGGGGGGGGGGGGGACCAAATCCAAGTGGATCTAAAGCCCTCACTATAACTGTCTTTCAACTGGAGAAAGTTATGTGTGCATCCACATGGGAGCGCAAATATACCCACATATGTATAGCAAAGCAATCTGGGCCTGAACGCCATCCAATGTGCACAACAGATGCTCAGTAAGGAAGCACTACCACGGTCATCCTAGCAATGCAACACAGGGCTGTCACAGGCTCATCACTTACTTGGCAATGCTCCAGGCGGGCTCTATTGCTGTGACAACTGGGTCAGGGCTGTAGCGGAAGGAGATGGTGCCATTGGTGCTGATGTTAGCGCGGTCGATGCGAAGGCTGAGATTGGCAGGGCCCGGGCCTAGCACCGAGGGGGGAGACAGGCAGACAATCTCCCCCGCACTGCGTCTTTGGTGAGTAAGATTGGGAGAGTTAAAATTACCATTGGTTAAAACAAAACAACAAGCTTCTCATGTATTACTGAACTTCAGGATTATGCTTTTGGGAAATCTTAATGTGAATGAAATCTTTCATACACATCCTATTCTCGAGCACTATTCAGTAACCCTCCACCCCACTCCTCTATTTTATTCTACCCACTAGATCTCTGCCCATTTATTTCATTTTCGCTCACTCAAAACAGATGTTCTGGAGGGAAAAAAATTGATTCTGAGATTTGGGAGGCTGTAAAAAAGGGGCTGTGGGTGCACTTTCTTCAATGGGCAGTGTAACACAGACTTTCAGATAATCAGTTCCACAGAGTTTGTCTTTTAAAAATAATATTGACCAGAATAGGAATGGGCAACCTACAGCCCTCTAGAGCCCCCAAAGCGCCGGTGGCACAGTGGGTTAAACCCCTGTGCCGGCAGGACTGAAAACCGACAGGTCGCAGGTTCGAATCCGGGGAGAGCACGGATGAGCTCCCTCTATCAGCTCCAGCTCATCATGCGGGGACATGAGAGAAGCCTCCCAAAAGGATGGTAAAAAAAAATATCAAAAAATATCCGGCTGTCCCCTGGGCAAAGTCCTTGCAGACGGCCAATTCTCTCACACCAGAAGCAACTTGCAGTTTCTCAAATCGCTCCTGGCACAGCAACAACATTACAAAGTCAGTGGTTCTCAACCTGTGGGTCCCCAGATGTTTTGGCCTTCAACTCCCAGAAATCTAACAACTAGTAAACTGCCTGGGTTTTCTGGAAGTTGTAGACCAAAACACCTGGAGACCCACAGATTGAGAACCACTGCTCTAGAAAGAGCTAATGCAAATGTAGAATGTATAATGTGTTTTAATTTGCTTTGATACTCAACATTTACTTTAAATAATCCGTTCTTCAGCTTTCAGTGTTTCAGTCTTTCAAGATCCGGGTTGAATTCCTGCGTATTAGCAATTCTGTCATTAGGGGGGTCAGAAGAAAGTTTGGACACTGTGAATTATTCTACCTAGTTCTTTGTTGTTGTAGTTCATTCGTTCAGTCGTCTCCGACTCTTCATGACCTCATGGACCAGCCCACGCCAGAGCTCCCTGTCGGCCGTCACCACCCCCAGCTCCTTCAAGGTCAAGCCAGTCACTTCTAGGATACATCCATCCATCTTGCCCTTGGTTGGCTCCTCTTCCTTTTTCCTTCCATTTCCCCCTGCATAATTATCTTCTCTAAGCTTTCCTTTCTTCTCATGATGTGGCCAAAATACTTCATCTTGACCTCTATTATCCTTCCCTCCAATGAGCTGTCGGGCTTTATTTCCTGAAGTATGGACTGGTTGGATCTTCTGGTGGTCCAAGGCACTCTCAGAACTTTCCTCCAACACCACAATTCAAAAGCATCTATCTTCCTTCGCTCAGCCTTCCCTATGGTCCAGCTCTCACATCCGTAGGTTACTTTGGGGAATACCATTTTTTTGACTATGCAGATTTTCGTTGCCAGAGTGATGTCTCTACTCTTCACTATTTTATCGAGATAGGTCATTGCTCTCCTCTCAAGAAGTAAGAGTCTTCTGATTTCCAGGCTACAGTCTGCAGTAATCTTTGCACCTAGAAATGCAAAGTCTGACACTGCCTCCACATTTTCTCCCTCTATTTCCCAGTTGTCAATCATTCTTGTTGCCATAATCTTGATTTTTTTGATGTTTAGCTGCAACCCAGCTTTTGCGCTTTCTTCTTTCACCTTGATTAGAAGGCTCCTCAGCTCCTCCTCGCTTTCGGCCATCAGAGTGGTGTCATCTGCATATCTAAGGTTGTTAATGTTTCTTCCAGCACTTTTTACCCCAGCCTTGCATTCATCAAGCCCTACACATCGCATGATGTGTTTTGCATACAAGTTGAATAGGTTGGGTGAGAGTATACAACCCTGCCGTACGCCTTTCCCAATCTTGAACCAGTCGGTTGTTCCATGGTCAGTTTTCTCTTACGGGACCCCATTTGAGATTGGGACCCACAGTTTAAAAAGCAGTGATCTAGAGGGCCACAAGTTACCCACCCTGGCTTAGAGATGGCAAAACGGCAGATTTATTTTGCAGTGACATAATGAAACAGCTCCTGTGAGGCAAGATTAAAACACTGAACAAGCTTTCATTTTGACATTTTAATTTTTTTTAAGTATCCAGTAGTACTAAGCCTCCACCCTCTGAAAACTAAACATTGCCCTCGTAGTACCTGATCAGCCGACACGGCGCTCCTCGGATTGCAACACTGACATTGCTTCCAGCATCCAGATGGGTCCCTAGGAGGCTGATTTTCGTCCCTCCTGAAGTGGGACCTCGTTCTGGGTCCACTCCATAAAAACTGGGAGTCTGGATGGCAAAGAAATCCATAATTAGATGCCTCCTGCAATTAGATTTATTTTGAAAACTGACATCCCTCCCTTTTAGAGTAGTCTGCACTGCTGTAGATGGCTAACAATTAAAGTCAGTCATCAATTATTATAAAACCGCATACAAAATGAAAGGGCAGTATAATAAGGTACACAATTTAGAGAGCTCACACACCTTCTTTACACTCACACTAGTCTCTGTTATTCTTTCAAGAATCCATTCACTTTGGTATTCTGAACCCTATGAGTCCAATGCCCTCTGACAGTTTCCAATGCAGACAATTTCTATCATGTATTATAGTGATTATTTATTTAAACTGAATATGAAGATGGATTGCCTAACCCACAGCCAGATTACCACAAAAGTGAAGGGAGTGTCCGACTGGGTCCGGTAGTCAGCACTGCAGTCCCCGACACAGAGCTCCACTGGCCCAGGCGGAGGGTCTGGTAGAAGCGATGGTTCCAGTTCACACACCAGCCTGAGAGGAAGGGGGGGGGTTGTCAAAATCATTGCATTTCCCTTCATCCAAACCTTACAACACCATCCAATCAACACTCCCTCAAGTGATGTTACGTGTAACTATTTACTAGCTTCCATACCTTAATACAAATGTGTCAAAACTCAAAGTCTGTGAGCCGAATCTGGTCTGCCATGTCATTTGATGTGGTCCCTCAGATGCTAGACTACACCTCCTGTATTCCTCATCATTAGACATTATGGCCATAGCTGATGGGAGTTGTGTACAAAAACACTTGGAAGGCTGCCGTTTTTTCTCTTCAGTTGGGAGAGTAGGGTTTGATTTGAGACACAAGGCTTGTGGACATGATGTCTGATTTTAAAATGTCCTTTAACCTCAGAGTGACAAGTGTTGTTGAGCTGAAATTCCCATGATCCTCAATTTGTAGCTTGCTCTCATCAAAACCGATGGCAGTTGTCGTTCTATAGTATCCGGGGACCCAAACAGGGTAAAACTAAAGAGCACCAGCCACATTAAAATATATAGTTGACCCTCTGTATCCACAGATTCTCCATCCATGGAACCAACAGCCCTCTGAAAGCAACCATAAGGCTGATATGGTCCTCAATTAAAAGAAAGAAATAGTTGAGTGATTTGTTGTATTCAGTTGATTTACATAAAAAGAGTGGGAACAATGCTTTTAGGAAAGTTGGAAAGTGAGAGAAAAGGGGAAAAAAAGAATAAGGGGTAGGAGGGTAGGGTAGTGTGGGGGTACACTTCCAGGTCTTCCCAGGCTGTGCAATCTTTTCACTTTCTTAGACCTTGTTGTTTTTTGTCTTCAGTTTCTTATTGATGATTCCTTTGAGTTTCGTTTATAGTTTACTAATATAGATTTCTTTATTTTCATTTTTTATAAAGTCCAAAAAATTTGTCCAATCCATTTTTTGATATCTTCCATTTATTTGACAGATTTTTTGAGTAAGTCTGTCCATATTCAAAATGTCTAGAACTTTTAAGGTCCATCGTTCGATTGTAGGTATTACTTTGGTTTTCCATACTCTGGCTAAAATAATTCTTGCTGCAGTTGTAAGATAAAAAAAGATCTTATCTGTATTTTTATCTATTTTGAAATCAGTGATCCCTAATAAAAAATATTCGGGCTTTAATTCGAATTTAATCTGAAGAATTACCTCAATCTTTTTATGTATTTGGTGCCAGAAATTCTTCTTACACTTCCACCACATGTGGATGAAGTTACCTGTGGTTTTTTTTTTCACATTTTCAACATTTCTCGTTGTTTTTACCCTTGCTAGTCTTTAATAATAGTGCTGGCATTAGGTACCATCTATAAAAGAGTCTGTACCAGTTTTCCTTAAGCTCTGTTGCATAAGTATACTTTATTTTCTTACGCCATATCTCCTCCCACTCTGACATAGATATCAAGCGATTTATGTCTCTAGCCCAGTTTATCATGTTTTCCTTTATCTGTTCCTTTTCCGTAGACCATATTAGTAGTTGATGGTATATTCTTCTTACTAATTTTGTATTGGTTTTTATTATTTTGTCCCAAAATCTTTCTTTTGTTTCGAAGCCTAATTCGTTATCTATGATAATATTCTCTTTGATCTGATAGTACTGAAACCAATTGAGCGTTGGGTCGAGAGATCTTAATTCCTCCTGTGATCTAAGCGACACTCCTTGCGTATTAACTTTTAGTAGTTGTTTATATGGTATCCATTTCTCCCTGGGAAGCTCTCTTAGATGGTTCGCCTTGTTTGGCGAGAACCGTAGTGGTGTCTTTATATATGGTTTTTCTTTATAATTATTCCAAGTTTGAATGAGCACCTCTCTTATGTAGTGATTTTTTTTTCCTTTTTTGCTTTCCCTAAAACCACTTCTTGACCTGAGTTGTGTGGGAGAAATTGCCAAGTGGGCTTTTCATTCTGGGCAGGATCCATTCCTTGGATTCACTCCTCACTTTGTAAGGGACGCCTGCCAGGTTATCAGCACTACTATTATCAGAAAGGCCTTCTGAGTGTCCTCAGGCATTGCTCTGTGCAGTAAGGAAGATGCCATAAATACTTTCGGTCTGGCATACTCTCCTCTTTAATCAACTTTGCCAAAGGAAATGCCAACATTTTTCCCAACATAGAATAAGGACCTAAGAATAGTACAGAGGTTTCTGTACTTGGACAAGGGAGGCCGGTGGTGGTATACAATATTGCTCCATATTCAGTAGGAACCTTACAGTAGTAGTTCTCAACCTGGGGGTCCCCAAATGTTTTGGCCTTCAACTCCCAGAAATCCTAACAGCTGGTAAACTGGCTGGGATTTCTGGGAGTTGTAGGCCAAAACACCAGGGGACCCACAGATTGAGAACCACTGCATTATAGTCTCTCACTTATTCTGAATGCCAAGACCTTAATGGTAAGGAATCTCAGTGGCTCTGGAAGCTAATTTACCTCTGTTGCAGGCCATTCCTTACTCTTTTCTTTTTTCAAAACTGGAAGTTTACTTCCAGTTTTGAATAGTCTTACATGTCCCAAGATGCAAATGAATCGTAAATCCTGCTGCTTCTTCTGAACTGCAATAAATGAGTTAATTTAACATCTTGGCTTCCATGGAAACCAATAAAAGGAATGCAAGAGTGGAAACTGGAGATAGCTCCTGTATCTTTAATGGTTGTGTAGAAAAGATATTTCAGCAGATATTGCTTGTTATGGAACCAAGTGAACAAGCAATAACTATTGAAATTCTCTCTTTTAAACAACTAATGAAGGCACAGGAGCCTTCTGGAGTTTTCAGTGAAATAACCATGGTGTATTTATTTAGTTATTTATTATATTATTTACTTCATTTATATACCGCTTTTCTCAGCCCTTGAGCGACTCAAAGCGGTTAACAATAGCAAAATTCAAGGCTCAACATCATAAAATCAGTTAAAAACAATTAAAACAAGACATAATAAACAATCAATTAAACATAAGTATAACATCTCATTAGCGTCTCATAGGTAGAATCAAGATCCAATCTCATCATCCATTGTTCCATATTCCTATATTAATTACACTGCCTATTCAAATGCCTGCTCGAATATCAGGTCTTCACTTTCCTCCGAAATGCTAATAGGGAGGGGGCCAATCTAATTTCTGTAGGAAGGGTGTTCCACAGCCGAGGGGCCACCACTGAGAAGGCTCTGTCTCTCGTCTCCGCCAGACGTACTTGTGATGCAGGCAGGACCAAGAGCAGGGCCTCCCCAGATGATCTTAACATTCTAGCTGGTTCATAGGAGGAGATGCGTTTGGACAGGTAAGTTGGGCCAGAACCGTTTAGGGCTTTATAGGCTAATGCCAGCACTTTGAATTGTGCCCGGTAGCAAACTGGCAGCCAGTGGAGCTGGCGCAACAGAGTTGTATGCTCCCTGAGAGCCGCTTCTGTATTTGTTTCTTGCATGGCTAGAAAGAAGAAGGGTATTCAGTCTACCACTCTAACCATTATACCACACTGACCCTTCATTTTTCTCAGTGGAAGGAAAAATAGCTGCATGAGCTGTCTTGATAGAAGGGAAAAGAGAGAGAGAAACACCTAGGTACTTCCACCTTAGTGCCAGCCTCCAATTTCAGCCTGCTTTTCTTTGAAAAAATAAGTAAAATCTCACATGCAACTACATGCAGTGCCTAGTTTTGCCGTAAGATAGTGTTGTGAAGTGTTCTAGACAAGCTAAATCATGACAGAAAATCTAAACGTTCTTCATTACCCATAGATTAATGGACACGCCAGTCCCTTTCTGTAGCACAGACTCTGTCAATCATCAGAAACAGTAGTGCAACCTCCCCAAGTTGGTGCCTTCCAGACATATTGGACTGAAACTTTCATCATCCTCAGACAGTGTACTCATTAAATTGCATACCAATACATCTGGATTCCACCAGTTTGGGGAGAGCTGCAGAACTATTCAGCACAGACCCCTGACTGCTCTTCATGAAAAGATAATACTTCTAAAAGGAATTTAAAATAATTGAAAAAAAATTACTTCTTTGGCCTCACATTCCACATGGCTACTCTGTGCAAGGATAACGTCTCTTAAGTCTCAATGAATATTTTCAATCTGGGACTCACTCTAGATTTAGTCTATATCAGCATTCCTCAACCTGGGGGTCAGGACCCCTATAGGGGTTGCGAGGGGGTGTCAGAGGGGTCACCAAAGGCCATCAGAAAACACAATATTTTCTGTTGGTCATGGGTTCTCTGTGGGAAGTTTGGCCCAATTCTATCATTGGTGAGGTTCAGAATGCTCTTTGATTGTAGGTGAACTATAAATCCCAGCAACTACAACACTATAATATCAAGGTCTATTTTCCCCAAACTCCACCAGGATTCACATTTGAGTATATTGAGTGTTCGTGCCAAGTTTGGTCCAGATCCATCATTGTTTGAGTCCACAGTGCTCAAACAGGTGAACTACAACTCCAAAATTCAAGATCATTGCCCACCAAACCTTTGTAGTATCATGGGAGTTCTGTGTGCCAAGATCGGTTCAATTCCATCATTGGTGGAGTTCAGAATGCTCTTTGATTGTAGGTGAACTATAAATCCCAGCAACTACAACTCCCAAATGACAAAATCAATCCCCCCCCCCCCAACCTCACCAGTACTCAAATTTGGGCATATTGGGTATTTGTGCCAAATTTGGTCCAGTGAATGAAAGTACATCCTGCACAGGCTCGTAGCCAGGATTTTGATTCGGGGGGGGGGGGGGATGGGGGACTGAGTTTGATTCGGGAGGGGGCTCAGTCTGAGTAAAGAGGGTCTAGCCTAGTAAACCTTTTGTATCGTTACCCCAATACCCCCAATGCTTATGGGATATATTGAGCATGGTGATCAGATCATGATATGAATAAACATAACAGTTTAAATAATGTACCAGTAAGGCCTTTTTGTAGACCACCATGAGAATTTCGGGGGGGGGGGGGCTGAAGCCCCCAAAGCCTCCCCCCCCCCACCCCACCCCAGCTACATGCCTGATCCTGCATATCAGATATTTACATTACAATTCACAAGAGTAGCAAAATTAGAGTTAGGAAGTAGCAACAAAAATAATTTTATAGTTGGGGGTCACCACAACATGAGGAACTGTATTAAGGGGTCATGGCATTAGGAAGATTGAGAAAAACTGATCTATACTATCTAAAATAGAAGCCAAGGAGGCTTCAATGAAAAAAAACAGAAGGCACCATACAGAAAGGCAAAGGTTACATCTCAGAGGTACAAGCAGCCATATTTCTCCTCCAACTCAACCCCCCTCCCCAATATTCTGTGTTTAGATGCACCCCATAATAGCCAGACCCCCATATCTTTGCATTTGATTGCTGACAGGCCCTTACTCACCTTTCAGCACTGATGTACTCCGCAGGAAGAGAGCTGCAGCGCACCCCAGCCACACGGACCCCCACCTCAAAGAAATGTAGCCCCAGGTTCTCGCCCCAAACTGTCACCCGTGTCCCTCCTTCCTTGGGGCCAGTTAGTGGCAGTACCTGGAGAGTAGGGAGGGAAGAAGGGAAGGAGGAAAAAAGAGAGAAGCATCCAGTGAAGAAAGTCGAGGAGGCTGCTATGAACCTATATGAAAGTTTCCTAAAGAAAGACAAGGTTTTCTCCTCACTTAAGGGCTTTGACAGAAAAATCCTTTGTAATATTTGTCATGTATACATTTCTATACTGTTCCTGCAAAATTAAATTAGTCCACAATGAGCGGAGAGAAAAGCAGCACAGCATTTCTATACCCAGCTTCAAATGTGTGGAAAACTCCTATGCCAGTGGGGTACATCAATATGACCAGTGTTTGAAACCATTAATAAACAATCCGATTAAAATGAATACAGGTAAAGTTGAAGGTTGTCCCCTGACATTAAGTCCAGTTGTGTCTGACTCTGGGGGTTGGTGCACATCTCCATTTCTAAGCCGAAGAGCCAGCATTGTCCGTAGACACCACCAAGGTCATGTGGCCGGTATGACTGCATGGAACGCCGTTAAATGAGTATAGGAGATGGAAAATGGAAAAGACCGTCTGACCAGCCCTATGTTAGCTGTGCATGTGCAGTGTAGGCGTCACATCTGCATAGATAATATATGTATAAAGTACACATGATGTAAGAGTTCTAACAAAATAGGTGGCATACTATACATTGATATTTTGTAGATTTTACTCATAATATAGAGCAGGGGTTCTCAAACTAAGGCCCAGGGGCCGGATACAGCCTTCCAAGGTCATTTACCCAGCCCTCGCTCAGGTTCAACCTAAGTCTGAAAGCACATAACAACAACAACAATCCTATCTCATCAGCCAAATGCAGGCTCACACTTCCCATTGAAATACTAATAAATATATATTTTTATAATTGTTCTTCCTTTTAATTATTGTATTGTTTTAAGCATTTTTGCACTACAAATAAGACGTGCAGTGTGTGTAAGAATTCATTTATGTGTTTTTAACATTATAATTTGGCCCTCCAACAGTTTGAGGGACTCTGTTTAAAAGGTTTGTGGACCCCTGATATAGAGTATCAGTACAGGCGTACAGTGTAAAAAGGCACCGGGATTGTGGCACAGCTGGCTGAGTGTCAGCTGCATTAAGATCACTCTGACCAAAAAAGGTCATGAGTTCGAAGCCAGCCCAGGTTGGAGTGGGGTTCCAACCAATTGTGTGTAGCCTGTTGTCGACTTTTGCAACCCGAAAGACAGTTGCATCTATCAAGTAGGAAAATTAGGTACCACCTTAAAGTGTGGGGAGGCTAAATTAACTGATTTATGAGGCCATAAAAAAGACTCCAGTAAAGCATTCCAGCAGGGAAGCATGCGGGGAATGCGGAAGTGCTTCATCAGCATCGCAGATGGACGATGAAAGCGACAGCTCCCCTGGCGGCCAGAAAAAAAGGTAAATAGCCTCTGTCTATGTCTGTATATGTTTGTATGTCAAAAATTGGCATTAAATGTTTGCCATATATGTGTAATCTGCCCTGAGTCCCCTGTGGGGTAAGAAGGGTGGAATATAAAAGCAGCAAATAAAATAAATAAATAAATAAAAACAGGAAATCTCAAGGCATCTGCTATGACTGATATGCCAGTCTTGAATTTGTGTAGTGGGCTACCAGTTACCACAAAATGAAGAGAAATGAAAAAGCTTCTTCTCTATTACTTTAATCACTACACATTATTTCATCATTTTTCACCAACTGGAGTTTTGCCTGAAGTACAAAAGATCTAATTCTTAATAAAAGTCAGCACATAAAATGCAGGGATTTGATGAAGTTGCTCCTCTTACTTGGGTGATCCGAGGGTGGGCACAGCGAGCGCCCCGCCGGCCTGGCGGCACCCAATTCTGACGGGAAGCAGGGCAATGAGGCCGCAAGAGACACCGACGTTCGGGAACACACCAACCGCACTCATAGCGTGGGTCCGACTTGAGGCACAGGCCACAGCTAGAACGCTGGGCAGAACATTTGTACAACAAAGCTGGGAAGAGAGCGAAATAAACGTATTGGAGACTAGCAGTACCCGCCACGCGTTGCTGTGGCCAACCTTCCCTCCCTCTTTCTCTCCTCCCTTCCCTCTTTCCTTCCTTTTCTCTTTTTCTTTCCCTATCTCTCATCTTTCTTCCATCTCTGCCTGTTTCTTTCCTCCCTTTCTTTGCTCTTTGGTTACATCCTTCCTTCCTTTCCTATCTTTCATTCCGTCTCTCCTTCCTTCCTTCCCTCTTTCCCTCCTTCTCTCGTTACTTCTTGACTGTCCCTTCCATTTAATATTGTATTTATATCTTACATAGAAAGAAGGAAAGGAAGAAGGAAGGAAGGAGGGACAGGAAGGAAGAAAAAGAAAGAAGGAGAGACAGGAAGGAAGGAAGGAAGGAAGAGAGGGAGGGAGAAGAAGGAAGGAAGGAGGAAGGAAGAAGGGAAAGAAAGGAGGGAGGGAAGGAAATGAAGGGGAAGGAAATGAAGAAAGGGAAAGAAGGAGGAAAGGGAGGGAGGGAGGAAAAGAAGGAAAGGAAAAGGAAGGAGGGACAGGAAGGAAGGGAAGGAGGGAAAGAAGGAAAGGAAGGAGAAGGAAAGAAGAAAAGGAAAGAAAGGAAAGGGAGGAAAGAAGGGAAGGGAGGGAGAGAAGGAAGGTCCTTCATTCAAGCACTGTGGACCTTCCTCGCCCCTCCTCCTCCTCCTCCCCTTCTTCCTTGCGTGGAGCACTCCGTTGCTGCTGCTGGCACTTTCCAACAGGGAAAGGAGGAGGAGACTGCTCTCCTGACATAAGAGGGGAAGAGAAGGGGCTGCATGAGTCAAGCCTCCACCTCCACTCCACTCGCTTGTGTGTGTGTGTGTGTGGCTGTGCACGTGCACCTGGCTTTAACGGCTGTTTCCCAGTGAGGAGGAGGAGGGGGTGTGGCCATGGGTCTCGGTAGACATGCAGTTTCTCCTTTGTGGACATGCAGTTTAGAAGTCCTTTCTGCTTTTTGTTTTCCTTGTTTTTTTGAGTGGAGAACATACATTGGGTTGTTAGGGACATAGTGTCCAAATTTGGTGTCAATTGCCCCAGTGGTTTCTGAGTTCTGTGAATAGCACAAACGAACATTACATCTGATTACATTTTCTTGCCCTGGTGAAGAGAGTTGGACTGGATGGCCTTAAGTATTTTCTGTTGGTCATGGGGGTTCTGTGTGGGAGGTTTGCCCCGAGTCTGTCATTCGTGCGGTTCAGAACGCTCTTTGATTGTAGGTGAACTGTGAGTCCCAGCAACTACAACTCCCAAATGTTAAGGTCTATTTCCCTTAAACTCCATCTGTGTTCATATTTGGGCATATGGAATATTCGTGCCAAGTTTGGTCCAGATCCATCATTGTTTGAGTCCACAGTGCTCTCTGGATGTGGGTGAAGCTATATTTCTATCCCACCTTCAGTGTGCCCAAGATTATACGAGGGATATTTTTTAAGTAAGGTCCGTTTGAACATAAGTACACAACGAAAGTTTATTTCAAAAAAGTGAATTCATTTTCAGAAAGTACATACTTCACTCTATTTTTGACATAGTTGCCAAGTTTGTTCAAACACTTATCATACCTCTGAACCAATTTTAAAATACCCTCTTCCCGAATCCTCGCTTCAACTGAAGCCACCAAATCGTCTGTAATCAAAGAAGGGCGACCGGAGCTGTCCTCATCATGGACGTTGTCACGGCCATCTTTGAATTGTCGTACCCACTTACACACTTTGCTTTCACTCATAACAGTATCACCGTACACTTCACAAATCTGTCGATGAATTTCTGCAGCAGGCAGGTTCCTTGCTGACAAAAAACCGTATCACTGAGCGAACCTCACATGCGGAGGGTGAGTTGATGGTCTTAAACATTTTGAAAGCACAGAACAGAACCGTGCAGGTTAGCTACAGAGCGGAAACTGAGCACAGTTGTTCCCAAGGCATGCCGGTACACGACGCACGCGCTCGTTACGGTATGTGCGTGAACTACTAGTGTCTACAACAAAACGGACCTTACTTAAAAAATACCCCTCGTATATATGGTTTTCCTTCTCCTCAATTTATTTCTCCAGTACAGCAATCTAGATCAAAAAGTAGGCTAAAGTGAGTGGATGTAACTGGCTCAAGGTTGGATTTCATGGCTCACTAGGACATGGACCTAGATCTTGAAAATCTTGCTTTTATCTTCTGCTTCATTTCTTGATTTTTATGAGGACTTCAGATGACATTGTCTTCCCCTCAACACCTACCCACCACCCCTTGTTGTTTCTCAATTTCTCTTGTCATTTTTTGCTTACTTTGGAAAACAATCGGTTAAGAAACAATGCCTGCACGATGCCTTCTTAGCGAAAGTGTAAGGAATCCTCCATCTGGAAAGCCCCTCCAGCTATTACACCAGACTGACGCCACTCATTTGTACAGACTGGTGATTGGACTTGACTTGATCGTGTGCTAGCCTAAGAGGCCTTGCTGCTGGAAGCGGAGCCCACATTTTCCATCACTCACTCTCCAACCCCTAAGGCCAACACTTTGAGACAATTTGCAGCACAGTGAAGGTGCCAGCTCTTGCCTTTCTCTTTCTCTCTTCACCCACCCCCACAGTGCAGCAGAAATTAGGTCATTTTGCCCAGCTGCCTGTTAGGGCTGGGCCTGCGTATCGCATTGGCTAGAGCACACTGTGGTGTGATTTGTGCCAATGTGGATGTATTCAAACAAATACATCCACATGCCGAGAAAACAATATGCTAAAACCTTGTGCCGGTTTTACTACGTTAACCCACAAGGTGAGAACAGAAACTTGGACCATATTGCAGGGTTTTGGGGAGAATGTTTCAGCCCCCGTTTGAGAGTATCAGTGGGAGAGGTCATATAGGGTGAACAACAGCCAAGGGAAATAGGAGAGGCCCTGTTATTTCATCTATCTATATACATAAAAATGTAATATTAGTTCGTGCTACCATCAGAACTCAAAAACCACTGGGGGAATTGACACCAAATTTGGACACAAGACACCTAACAGTCCAATTTATGTCCTCCACTCAAAAAAATTGATTTTGTCATTTGGGAATTGTCGTTGCTGGGATTTATAGTTCACCTACAATCAAAGAGCATTCTGAACTCCACCAATGATGGAATTGGGCCAAACTTAGCACACAGGGCTCCCATGACCAACAGAAAAAACTGGAAAGGTTTGGTGGACATTGACCTTGAGTTTGGGAATTATAGTTATTACTGTATATATTCATACAAGTCTAGAATTTGTTTTTGTCAAAAATTGACCTGGGTTGACTTATTCATAGGTCAAAAGCAAGTACTTTTTTTTCCAAGGCACAATGGGTTAAACCCTTGTGCCGGCAGGACTGAAGATTGACAGGTCTCAGGTTCGAATCCAGGGAGAGTGCGGATGAGCTCCCTCTGTCAGCTCCAGCTCCCCATGCGGGGACATGAGAGAAGATGGTAAAACATCAAAAACATCCAGGAACCCCCTGGGCAATGTCCTTACAGACGGCCAATTCTGTCATACCATTAGCGACTTGCAGTTTCTCAAGTCACTCCTGACATAAAAAAACCTATTATTTAAAAAAAACTAAAAAGAAAACTTTGCCTTCTCTGAATAAGACATAAGCTTAGCCCATCCCAGGAAAATCTAAAAGAAGTGCCAACCCTCTCTACTCTCTTTGCCTTTTCAAAAGCCTGAACAGGAAAACGGTGGCAATGGTGGCTAGGTGCCGATGTCATTTTCCCCTTCTCTGCAGAATGACCCTCAAATTATCCTGGGGTCATATCAAAAACTGTAATTTTGACCCCCCAAATCTACCCTCAACGTATAGATGAAGTTGACATGGATGTGAATATATACAGTAAGTAAATCTATATAAATAAAAATGTAATGTTCGTTTGTGGGGTTGACATAACTCAAAAACCACTGGACGAATTGACACCAAATTTGGACACAAGGCACCTATCAGGCCAATGAGTGACCATCACTTATAAAAACATTGAAAATCACAGCAGAAGAGCCATAAAAAGCCAAAATTACATTACAACACATGCGCAAAACCACACACATATATACACAAATATATAGACACACAAAACATATATACACAGACTAGGCCACAGCAATGCGTGGCAGGGGACGGCTAGTATCAAATAAGAATGTTCGGAGACATAAGGAGACAGAAAACATGTAAGCAAAATCAGTTTGCAGCAATTTTGTGCTAGAGGAAAACAAGATGAGAAGCCAAGCACCTGCTTAGTACAGATCTACACTCCATGCCTAATACCTTTGAATCCTGGCGGCTTGTCAATCGCAAAGTCTCCATCCCAAATGACATCGAAGTCCAGTGGCAGCTCTCCCACTTCCTCACCATCATACCAATACTGAGGAATGAGAGGGTCATAAATTAGGAAAGACACCAGAGTATATTGTATATTATTATTATTATTATTATTATTATTATTATTATTATCATCATCATCGTCATCTTCATCATCACCACCACCACTACTACTAATACTAATTTATACCCCGTTTTATCTCCCCAAAGGGGACTCAAAGTAGCACGACATAAAAGTATTAGTATACAGTTTAAAATATACAAATATACAGACAATAAAAGAGAATGAAACACAAACAGCATTAAGAAATTCAAAGTTAAATTCCATTAAACATATTCAAAGTTAAAAACCACAGCATTGTATTGCAACAAATGGTAAACTCAACAAAGAGATAAGCATTGGGGCAAAACAAAAAAGAAAGAGAGCGACATCAAGCATCTCCATGGAAATATGGAACACACTTAGGTGTTCTGTAACTAGGACACATGAAGCATTTTACTACCTGGAAAGAAGTGTTTCCCAATAGCAAAGTCAAGGAGTATGCGCCTTCAAGTCCCCTGCTGGTTTATGACAGCCTTATTAATTTCATAAGGTTTTCTTAGGCAAGGAATACTCAGAGGTGGTTTTGCCACTTCCTTCCTCGCAAATAGGGCCTAAAGAACCTGGTATTTGTTGGCAGTCTTCCATCCAAGTACTAACCAAAGTATGTAAAGTCAGGGAAGTTATTTTAGCTCAGGGAGGGAGGTGGAGATAAAAAAATATATCCTCATCCATGGCAATAGAAATACAGTAATATAAAAATTCAGTTGGGAGAGCCTTCTCAAGATGAATGGGTGATAGCCTTATTCTGAGTAAGATAGGGATGGCAACTCTGCAATCTCCAAGGGCTAAACTTTGTGTTTATGGCACACTGGGAATGATACTCTGTCAATTCTATTTACCCGCATATTCCAGAATATAAGACCACTGGGTGAATAAGACGACCCCCAACTTTTCACCCTTCACTTACACCTTCCCGGTAAGGCGCCTCTTCACCTCACCATCGGGACCACATTAAGTCCACAAATCCTGATTTTCTTCTACCGTACTTGTACCGGGATTGTGGACCCCTGATATAGAGTATCAGTACAGGCGTATGTGGCCGCATGTCATCAAAAGCACCGGGATTGTGGCACAGCTGGCTGAGTGTCAGCGGCATTAAGATCACTCTGACCAAAAGGTCATGAGTTCGAAGCCAGCCCGGGTTGGAGTGGGTTTCCAACCAATTGTGTGTAGCCTGTTGTCGACCTTTGCAACCCGAAAGACAGTTGCATCTGTCAAGTAGGAAAATAAGGTATCACCTTAAAGTGTGGGGAGGCTAGATTAACTGATTTATGAGGCCATAAAAAAGACTCTAGCAAAGCATTCCAGGGGGGAAGCAAGCGGTGAATGTGGAAGTGCTTCATAAGCGTCGCAGATGGACGATGAAAGCGACAGCTCCCCGGCGGCCAGAAAAGTTAAATAGCCTCTGTGTATGTGTTTGCATGTCAAAAATTGGCATTGAATGTTTGCCATATATGTGTACACTGTAATCCGCTCTGAGTCCCCTGCGGGGTGAGAAGGGAGGAATATAAAAACTGTAAATAATAAATAAATAAATAAAATTTCCAGTTAAAATATAGAGTTTGGGATATACTCGCCGTATAAGACTACCCCTCTTCCAACACACACCAAATAAAAAATTTAAAAGCATCAGATTTGATTTCAATAATTGTTAATTTTTCATATTACTGGAAATCCTCACTTCTCCTGCCTCTTCAGGGACCTCGCACCATGCACCAAACCTGCACCACTTTCAAACTTTGGCAATTTCTTCAGGGAGCGAGGAGATCTGGAGGAGGGGCAAGAGGAGGAGGTTTACGGTAATAGGATAAAACAAGGCGCGGGCCAAAGACAGGTAAAAGGAGGGTGTGGGTTTTTGGGGCCCAGAGGGGCCAACTCTAGTCCTTTTTTTTCCAATATCCGGGGGTTGCCGGGAATTGCTGCAGCTTTTGCTCTGCCCCTTCACTTACAACCTTTCTCGGTTAAGGCGCCCCCCCTTCCAACCTTCCCCCCACCTTTCGGTGACCACAATTTTAAGGGGGTTCCCAACGATCATCCTGAGGAATTTTATTTTATTTAAAGGGAAACTTTTATATTTTACTTGTTCTTTTTTCTCCCCTTCAGCAGGGAGGGGTTTATCCAAGGGGGGGGGCCGTTATTTAAAAAAAACAAAAAGGATTCACAAATTCTTCATAGTAAAAATAAAATCACAATTATGGCCATCTCTGCAATTAAAAAATTACCATTAAAATACAATCATATAAATTATATAAGGGCCAAAAAGTTCCCATCTTTTTTCTCTGAGAGCTTAATGTCATCACTATCTAATTTCATGGGTGGTTAAGGAGTTAAATTGGGGACTCACTCAATCGCAATGCTAAAAAATTCGGAGCCAAAGTTTTTTTCAACCCTGTTTTTTCCTAAAAGTTCAAGAGAGAAAAGGGCAGGTCTAATTTTTCCAGTGGGAGGAGAGTTCCCAGAAAAGCTGAGGGGCCCCAACCAACGAAAAAAAGGCCCCGGGCCCCCCACCAGACGCGCTTGTCGGAGGATGGTGAGGGGGGGGGGGGACCGAAAAGGGAGCAGGGGGCCCCTCCAAGAAAGATTCTTAATAATCTGGGATGTTTCATAGGGGAGAATCCGTTCGGACAGGTAAACTGGGCCGGAGTAGTTTAGGGCTTTATAGGTCAACACCAGCACTTTGAATTGTGCTCGGAAACTGATTGGCAGCCAGTGGAGCTGACGTAACAGAGGCGTAGTATGCTCCCTGTACCCCGCTCCTGTTAGAAGTCTGGCTGCCGCTCGTTGGACTAGTTGTAGCTTCCGGGCAGTCTTCAAAAGGGCAAAAAAAACTCCCCACCATAGAGGAGTCTTTCATTCTTCTATTTTTGTCATATTCGTAAAAAAAAAAAAAACCAGGAGCTGATACAAAAATTTTTTTTTGGGGGGGTGGGGTGGGGTGGAGCCAGAATCAGGGACCTTTCAAGGTTAGGGCGCCAGCTGGCGCACAAGTTTTTAAATTGTTGCAAAACACAAAAGCTCCCTGGGTGGGACCCACGGCAGGAGGGACCGGGGTTCCCCAGGGGGGGGGGAACTCAAGCGGATTAAGTCCAGGATCACTCCCCAAAAGCTGCCGAAAAAAACCTGCGGACCCTTCCAGGGGTGTAAAACCCCGTCTAACAACCACAGGGCGTAAAACTTATTTGCCCCCCTGTTTTTGGCTTTTTTACGGGGACTAACCAGGAGGGGGACTTCGTCTTGTCTGGATTTAGTTTTCCCAATCTGCTTAAGCCCTCATCCAAAGGTCCGTTACCAGCGGCCAAAGCACCGGTTCAGGGTGGGGACTTTCGGGGGGGGCCCCAACAGGGGCCTCCTTAGTAGTAGATGGAATTGGGATTTTATTCTACGTACTTTGTCAGGCATCGCCCTTAAATGCTTCATTAAGTTGGATGATTTGCAGTAGAAGGACAAGGTTTTCTTAGACCAAGACATTCAGCAATAGCAGCAACCAAAGTTTTCTCAAATTGGGATTGAAAAATGTGTGTTTCAGCACCTGCTCTATTTAAGGGGGGGACGGGATCCCGCATTGTAAGGGGGAAGGGACTTCCTGGGCCTAAGGTCATTAACGCCAGCATGCTAAGGAAGGGGACTACCGCATATAAGACCGGGGGGGGGGGGGACCCTGGCACCCAATTGAGGAAAAAAAATGCAGACAGGTTTTAAAAAGTAAATAATAATAAAATAAATAAAATAATAATAATTAATAATAAATTAAATATTACTTTTATTTTATTTTACCCTTTGGTGGTTGGGTGAGAGTTGTTGTTGTTGTTGTGACTTACATGGAAAAGCCGAGCCCAAAAAGACATCAAACAGTAAAAAAAAAACAAAAAAAAAAAAACAATAGGGGAAAAAAAAAAAAACAATCAATTACAACAGCACAATAAAATTCATAAAACAAAATCATAAACTGAAGAAGGCAAAAAGAAACAAAATAAAGCCATTTTTTTTAAAACCTTATGGGGGGCTGGGCCCAAAATGTATAAATTTTATAAATTTAAAAAAAAATTTAAATTGCTGTGACTGGGGACCCAAGGTAGGGATATACCGGAAATAGGGTTTCAGGGTGAAGAGGAAATTGGGGGGTGTTCAGGACAATCCTAAAAATCCAGTGGATAAAAAGTTTGGCATTTTAGGGGAAACATTATGCGAAGGGTTATTTCCCCTTACTCTGGGAAAGGCACAAATGGGAAACAAAAAAACCCGCGTTCTCAAGGCTGCCATTCCTAAAAGAACGTGCCACGGTAGGTTGGGGTGGGCATGTTTCTGAATGTCTTTGGGGAAGCAAGGGTTCCAGAGTCGAAGGGGGGGGGCACCACGTGAGGGAGGGGCCCTCTTTCCCTCGTTCCCCCACAAATTCGTTAAACCCTGCGAATGACAAGGTGGAAAAAGGCGCGGAAAAGGGGCCAGGGGGGCCTCTCCATAAAAGGTAGTTTGTTAATTACCACCAGAAAAATATGGTTAAATTTATTTTGAGCCCAGTTGTCTGGGGGCCTTTTTCCAAAACATCTTTGCCTGGGGACTTGGAGAGGGTTTTCTGGGGAGGGGGATGAGACAAACTTTTGCATTTCTGGGAGGTTTGAGTCCATTTTGACTGGTTTCTATCACGGAGGTGGGACTTACCAGGGATCTTCAGGAGCTGTAAAACTATGTTTTGGGGTGTCATACAGCCTGCTAATCTCATTTCCCTGCCCCTGGCCTTAAAACAGGACTAGATTGGGCTGATTTCCCTTGATTTTAATGTTTCAGGATCACGTATGCAGAGGAAATATTCACTAGTTTGCTAAATTTAGAACTGAATAAATAATACATTCCCCCATCTCTACCATTGCCCCATTTCTCGTATCTCTGGCACTGCCTGGGTTCTCAAAGTGTTGCCACCGATGATAACACAGACAATTGCCAAGAGAAACACACGCTTTTAAACAACCTCTATGTTTAAATACATATGTTAATGCAGAAAACGTTTTAACAGGTTGCAATAGGGAAAACAAAACTCTTGGGGGAAGGGCTCAACCCCCCCACCCCCACCCCCCACACACAAAGAGGTGGGCAGACACAATCTCGGCAATGGATCTTGAATAATCTGAGTGTTACCTCCTAGGCCAAGGATCAGGAAGAGTGATAGTGACAAACAGACAAGAGCACAGCAGCTTTATAAATAGATGGTGGGTTTGCATGTTGTCATGACTGGGCCAGGAGCCAAAACATGCCGCCGACAAGGTGGGCGGCTATTTAATTGAGAGTTTATTGCTATTCTATGGCTTAGTTCTCTTAAGAATGCTTTGGGCTCACACGCTCCCCGTTTTTCTCATTCCTTCTTGTTGTTTTCTAACCTTTTTGCTGGACTGTGGAACAAAAGAATTGCCCTCCCAATTGAACTGTCTCTTTCAAGAGCATGTAAGTTATTTATTTATTTATTTATTTAATACACTTGTATACCGCTAATATCTCAGCCTGGATCGGCGACTCATTGCGGTTTACAGCAATTAAAAAACAGTCTCCAATTTAAAAACATATACACATACAGTACAGATTATTGGGCCACCAATAATAATCCCATGTATCTCGAATTAAAATCATAATCCAGAATTCGTTGTCCATATTTTCCTGTCCTTAGTCACCAAAATTCGATTGCCACAGATTAGCCGAATGCTTGTTTAAACAACCATGTTTTCAATCTCTTCCGAAACACCATCAGCGAAGAGGCTGATCGTACCTCTATAGGGAGGGTGTTCCAAAGCCGGGGGCCACCACAGAGAAGGCCCTGTCTCTCGTTCCCGCCAGCCGCACTTCTGAAGCTGGAGGGATAGAGAGAAGGGACTCTCCGGAAGATCTTAGGGTCCTGGTGGGCTGATAGGCTGAGATACGTTCGGATAGATAAGTTGGGCCAGAACCGTTTAGGGCTTTAAAGGCCAATGCCAGCACTTTGAATTGAGCCCGGTAGCATATCGGCAGCCAGTGGAGCTGGTTCAGCAGAGGAGTTGTATGCTCCCTGCGCCCCGCTCCTGTTAGAATCATGGCTGCCGCCCGTTGGACTAGTTGGAGCTTCCGGACTGTCTTCAAAGGCAACCCCACGTAGAGAGCGTTGCAGTAATCAAGGCGGGATGTAACCAGAGCGTGGACTACCGTGGCTAAGTCAGACTTCCCAAGGTACGGTCGCAGTTGGCGCACAAGTTTTAACTGTGCGAATGCTCCCCTGGTCACCGCCGAGATCTGGGGTTCCAGGCTCAGCAATGAGTCCAGGATCACACCCAGACTGCGAACCCGCGTCTTCAGGGGGAGTGTAACCTCGTCCAACACAGGCTGTAACCCTATTTTCTGTTCGGCCTTACGACTGACCAGGAGTACCTCTGTCTTGTCTGGATTCAGTTTCAATTTGTTAGCCCTCATCCAGACCGTCACAGCGGCCAGGCACCGGTTCAGGACCTCGACAGCCTCCTTAGTAGCAGGTGGAAAGGAGTGACAGAGTTGGACATCATCTGCGTACAGATGACATCGCACTCCGAAACTCCGGATGATCTCACCCAGCGGCTTCATGTAGATGTTAAACAACATGGGAGACAGTATTGAGCCCTGAGGAACCCCACAAGACAAAGGTTGTGGGGTTGAACAGGAGTCTCCCAGTAACACCTTCTGAGACTGGCCCTCTAGGAATGAGCGGAGCCACTGTAAAACAGTACCTCCAAGACCCAAACCCGCGAGGCGTCCCAGAAGGTTACCATGGTCGACGGTATCGAAGGCTGCTGAGAGGTCCAGCAGCACCAACAGGGACACACTCCCCCTGTCGAGCTCCCGGTGCAGATCATCCACTAAGGCGACCAAGGCTGTCTCGGTACCATGTCCCGGCCTAAAGCCAGACTGTGCCGGATCTAGATAATCCGTGTCTACCAAGAATGCCTGGAGTTGTGAGGCCACCACACGTTCCATGACTTTGCCCAAAAAGGGGAGATTGGAAACAGGCCGATAGTTGACGAATTGAGTGGGGTCCAATGATGGCTTCTTCAACAGCGGTTTTATTACAGCTTGCTTTAAGCTGGCTGGAATTTTGCCTTCCCGAAGGGAGGCATTAACCACCACCTTCACCCACTCGGCCAAACCCCCTCTGGCCTCCTTTAGAAGCCAGGATGGGCAGGGGTCTAGGATGCATGTGGTAGCTCTCATTCCTCCAAGCACCTTGTCCACATCCTCGGATTGAACCAATTGAAATGAATCCATCAAAACCGGACAAGCAGATGCTCGTGTTACATCCTCAGATACTGCCGTTAATATGGTGTCCAGTCCAGAGCGGATCAAAGTGACTTTGTCTGCGAAGAACCGAGCAAAAGCTTCACAGCGAGCTGCCGAGTCATCAGGGCACCCATCCTGAGTGGCGGGTTTTAATAGGCCTCTGACAACTCGGAACAGTTCAGCCGGACGGTTCTTCGCAGACGCAATAGTGGCCGCAAAGAAGGTTTTCTTTGCGCCCTTTATTGCCGCGGCATAAGTTAGGATCGAGGCATTCAAACAATTGCTTATTTTTTACTCAGAAGAGAATTTTTTTTTTATTTATCGTGCAGGAGCAAACCAAACAGTTGTACTGCATTTTTTAACAAACAAACAAAAAAGCACAAAGTTTGCAAGCTTGGTAGTTGATTAAATGTCCTTTGACCAGTAGCTGACCACTTGAAATACCTCTGGTGTTACTATAAGAAGGTCCTCCATTGTGCATGTAGCAGGGCTCAGGTTGCATTGCAGCAGGTGGTCTGTAGTTTGGTCTTCTCCACACTCGCATGTAGTGGATTCCACTTTGTGGCCCCATTTCTTAAGGTTGGCTCTCCATCTCGTGGTAGCAGAGGGCAGTCTGTTCAGCGCCTTCCAAGTCACACAGTTTTCTGTGTGCCCAGGGGGGAGTCTCTCATTTGGTATCAGCCATTGATTGAGGTTCTGGGTTTGAGCCTGCCACTTTTGGATTCTCGCTTGCTGAGGTGTTCCAGCGAGTGTCTCTGTAGATCTTAGAAAACTATTTCTTGATTTAAGTCGTTGACGTGCTGGCTGATACCCAAACAGGGGATGAGCTGGAGATGTCATCTGCCTTGGTCCTTTCACTATTGGCTGCTACTTCCTGGCAGATGTCAAGTGGTGCAATACATGGCTAAAAAAAAACAGTTGTAATTTCCTTCCAGTTGGTGTAGGGGCACAGGACACCCCATGATTAATGATGGCATTAATATCATTGAGGAAAAACAAACTGGTTTTAGTGTGCTTTACCTTTACCTACATTGCTACATAATTGAGTGCAGTTAATCTGCATTATATGGCACTGTAGATGGGAAAATGCATAAGGACCGTGTTTGGCTTTCACTTCTGTATCGCTGACTATAGCAGTTTTGGTTCTTTTGCAACAGTGATAGGCACCCACTTTTCAGTAGAAGGCAGAATTTAACTGGTTTTTTTATCTTTAAAGGGTAGTTTATTAGTTGGCACTTTGATGCTTTCTTTTTGGTGCGCCTCAAATCGGCTTTTCCAGTGGGATTTCCTTCCCAAGGTAATTCCCTCAGAACCGGAGCTTGAGATGCTGGTCTGTTCTTAATGTGAAAAGCACATGTCTGTGTTTTAGATAGAGTAGGGATCAGCTGGTTTTCCCTGTAATAGGCAGGTAAGAGCAGCTAAAGTTTCAAAGATCTTCTGATCAACCATTTCAAAGCTCCCTGCTTGAGCGGTGATGGTGCAGTCATCAACATAGATGAAACTCTGTCCCTTCTGGCAGTGACTGATCATTTGTGTTAAATGTTAAATGTTGAGGAGCAAGCATGCTCCCCTGTGGCAGGCCGTTCTTCTGTTTTCGCCATCTGCTTCTCTCACCCTGGAACTCAAGAAAAAGCCTCCTGTTTTGTAGCAGATTTCCTATGAAGCACAGTGATGAACAGTGAAGATTCATGCCGAAAAAGCTATGTTTTTCCCCCCAAGCATGGCTCGAAAACTATAAGCCTTCCAGATGTTTTGGACTGAGACACCCACTATCTCTTGGCCATGGCAGCTGTGATTTCAGGAAAGAGAAATATCTGTGGAGCTGAAAGTTCCCAACAGTGTAAGAACTCCATATACAGTGTAAAAATTTCACAAAAACCTGATCAAGAAGAGTTGACGACTTATAGAATGTCAAAATAATTGCAAAATGCAATCCCCAGATGCCCATAACAGATTCTGCCTATGATATAAACACACAGTAATTGAACTGTAAGCGTTCCAATGGATTCATAAGGAACTGTCTTGCTCAATAACCTCCAGCATTTCTGGCAGCTATAGTCTGCTACATTCATAGATCGCTGAATACAATAAACCGCCGCTTCTATTATCTCTGTCCCCTAAAGGGAAATCATTTGGAAATCATTAGTTCAAAAAACCTAAAATATACTTCTATCCAGAGCTGGCCCAAGACCCTGTTCTGCCTGTGGAGGAGCATCAAATGGCGTCATCCCAGAGACTCAAGAGGCATAGTAGTCTGGGGCAGCCGAGTGATTTTAGCACCTAATCTCTCACAAGAAACTCAGCCTCTCTTGCTGTGCGAGAGAGGAAAAATACAGAACCAATACAATAAAAAAACTGAATAAAACTGCTGCCCTTTCATGACACCAACACCCTGCTGCCTGAGGCATCTCCTTAATGGTAGGAGTGGCCCTGCTAAACATTCAGAGTCACACATGGTATTCCCAGATCAAAGAAGCCACTTGGGTCCCTGTTTGCAGGGCAAAGGCAGTGGATAAATAACTATCTGACCCTCTTCATCCTTCTCATTCTTTTCCCCTGCCTATTTTGAGGCAAAGGACCTGAACAGAGTGATGGATGTGGGGAAGGACATGACAAACAGCTACTCCCTGATCCCGCTTCAAAGGAGCTCCTGGGATTCCAACTGTACAAACGCCCCGTGGGAAAGATTCAAAGGATGTTTCGCTCCTTGCGGAGACTGTGCATTAGTGGGGGTTTCTTAATGTGAGTCTTATTTCCTACTAGCTGTGCCCGCCACGTGTTGCTGTGGCCAGCCTTCCCTCCCTCTTTCACCCTTCTTTCCCCTCCTTCCTTCGCTCCCTCTTTCTTTCCTTCATTTCCTTTTCTTCTTTCCTTCTCTCCTTTCTTCCTTCCCTACCTCTTTTCTTCCTTCTTTAGCTTTTTGCTTCCATCCTTTCTTCTCTTTCCTTCTTTCCTTCCCTCCCTTCCTCTCCTTTTTCTTTTCCTTCGCTCCCTCTTTCCTTCCTTCCCTTTTTCCTTTTCTTCTCTCCTTCTCTACCTTTTTCCTTCCCCCTTTTTTCCTTCCTCTTTCTCTCCTTTATTCCCTCTGTACCTCTTTCCTTCCTTCCTTAGCTTTTGCTTCCATCCTTCCTTCTCTTTCCTTCCCTCCCTCTTTCTCTCCTTCTTTCTCTCCTTTCTTCGCTCCCTCTTTCCTTCCCTTTTTTCTTTCCTTCTCTACCTTATTCCTTCCCCTCCTTTTTTCCTTCCTCTTTCTCTCCTTTCTTCCTTCTGTACCTCTTTCCTTCCTTCCTTCCTTAGCTTTTGCTTCCATCCTTCCTTCTCTTTCCTTCCCTCCCTCTTTCTCTCCTTTCTTCGCTCCCTCTTTCCTTCCTTCCCTTTTTTCTTTCCTTCTCTACCTTTTTCTTTCCTCCCCCCTTTTTCTTTTCCTTCCCCTTTCTCCTTTCTTCCTTCTGTACCTCTTTCCTTAGCTTTTGCTTCCATCCTTCCTTCTCTTTCCTTCTTCCCTCCCTCCTTCTCTCCCTCCTTCCTTCACTCCCTCTTTCCTTCCTTCCCTTTTTCTTTCCGTCTCTGCTTACTTCCTTCTCTACCTTTTTCCTTCCTCCCCCCTTTTTCTTTTCCTTCCTCTTTCTCTCCGCCTTCCTTCTACCTTCCTTCCTTTTTTTCCTCCTTCCTTCTCTTCCTTCCTTCTTCCTCCCTCTTTCTCTCTTCTTTCCTTCTTCCTTCTCCTCTTTCTTTTCCTTCCCTTCCTTTTTTCTTTCCTTCTCTCCTTCCTTCCTTCTCTACCTTTTTCCTTCCTCCCCCTTTTGTCTTCTTTCCTCTTTCTCTCCTTTCTTTCTTCTCTACCTCTTTCCTTCCTTCCTTCGCTCTTTGCTTCCATGCTTCCTTCACTCTCTCTCTCTCTCTCTCTCTTTCTTTCTTCCCTTCCTTCCCGCCCTCTTCCTTCCCTTTTTTTCCTGTAGTTTTTTTTGTCATTTGGCTTTTTTGGGTTTTTAAGTCCTTTCTGCTGTTTTTGTTTTTTTTGGGGGGGAGTATGAGTGATGGTCACTCGTTGGTCTGTTAGGGGTATAGTGTCCAAATTTCGTGTCAATTCGTCCAGTGGTTTTTGAGTTATGTTAACCCCACAAATGAACATTATATTTTTATTTTTATCCAAGATAGTAGAATATATGAATATGGACAAATTCTTGCAAGTACTAAAAAATACAAATAAAGGGAATCAAACCAATTGGGAACCACTTAAAAGATATTTGCAGGAAGAAATGAAACTCAACATTTAATTATCTAAAGAAAAAAGGAATCAGAAGTAACCAGTTAGTGAACATAATGAAGAGAAAACCCATTTTATTTTGAAGACCACCTCTCTGTGGATCGTACTGGAAGCACACCCAACCCCTACTTCCCCTCTGTCTTACCTAAACCCACTCTCCCATTCCACCCTATACCCTCCCCCACCTATCCATCCTACCTCTATACCTCCCCTTCAATTTCCCATTTTTCTTTCAACCCGATTGTTCCCCCACTTTTATTGTAACCTGGGGATCACAACCAGCCACAGTGAAGACATCTGCCCTTGCACTATGCTACTCTGCTGCTAAGTACGCATGCCCAGTGTGGAACACATCTCACCACACTAAAACAGTGGATGTGGCTCTTAATGAGACATGCCGCATTATCACGGGGTGTCTGCGCCCTACACCACTGGAGAAATTACACTGTTTAGCCGGTATTGCACCACCTGACATCCGCCAGGAAGTAGCAGCCAATAGTGAAAGGACAAAGGCAGAGACATCTCCAGCTCATCCCCTGTTTGGGTATCAGCCAGCACGTCAACGACTTAAATCAAGACATAGTTTTCTTAGATCTACAGAGACACTCGCTGGAACACCTCAGCAAGCGAGAGTCCAAAAGTGGCAGGCTCAAACCCAGCACCTCAATCCATGGGTGATACCAGATGAGAGACTCCCCCTGGGCACACAGAAGACTGGGCAACTTGGAAGGCGCTGAACAGACTGCGCTCTGGCACCACGAGATGCAGAGCCAACCTCAAGAAATGGGGCCACAAAGTGGAATCCACGACATGCGAGTGTGGAGAAGAGCAAACCACTGACCACCTGCAATACAACCTGAGCCCTGCCACATGCACAATGGAGGACCTTCCTGCGGCAACACCAGAGCATTCCAAGTGGCCAGCTACTGGTCAAAGGACATTTAATCAGCTACCAAGCTTGCAAATTTTGTGTTTTGTCTGTTTGTTTTGCTCTGTTAGAATTGTAATACAATGGTATGGTTGCTGATGACACGATAAATAAATATATTGTAATTTGGAAATGATGGATAATAAAGATGGTTAATTAAAAAAACATTATATTTTATTTATATAGATTCAGCAGAAGTAGCAAAGTGGCAATCATAGCACACAGCTCTTGAGATTCCATGGAAGATCCCTCAAATTTTGGGGGGATGAAAATGTAGGGCTGATTGGGTAATATTTTGCCCTCAAATTGGCCAAAGTCTTCCAACACTGCCTAAAAATGCAGAGCTTTGCTTCCGCAGGCCCGAAAGCCAAACACACCTACCGAGAATCTGCTGAAACTGACCAGAAACAAATTATTGTCAGTCCAATTGTGCTGAAACAAGTTGGCAGACTCCATCAGATAAATGCCAAAAGGAAAAATGGCCCCTGCCCTCTGCGGAGTTGCCCATCCCTACTCTGCGGCAACAATGCCTTCGTTTCTCTCCTTAGTTCATTAGCTCACTGGAGACTCCAATGGCCCAAGCAACCATGTGAATCCCAGCTCAGTGACATTTCCATCAGTACAAGGGCCATTCCTGCTGCCTCATCAAATCCGTGCTGCCAAAAGTGGAACCTTGCCTGAACTGGGCTTTTCCTGTGTACATTAAGATTGCTTGATAAGCACAAAACTCAGTTGACAGCTTAAAACCAGTCCATTTTACAGTGCAGTTTTCGGCATTGGCTCACTAAGACTCAAAACGAAGTGCACTTCAAAGGCATCTACACAAATGGGACAAAGTGATGCCTATATCATGATGATGGTGAAAAGAAAGTGGTTCTATTAAAAGGAAAATATTGTGTATTGATTGGGAAGTTCATTTTGCTATGAATACTAACTTCTGCACATACCATCACGGATATTTAAATGTGTTGTAAACCCTTAATAAGCTTCATGTCCCTAGCTCTTCTTCCTATTTTACCAGCTAGATTGTTTCATGGGCCTTCAAGATTTTGCCAAAAAAATGTGAACCTATAAGGGGTTTTCTGAAGTAAAAGTGTTTGACTTGCTCAAGATCACAAAGTGGATTTTCATGGCTGAGGAAGGAATCGAAACTTAGTCTCCAGAGTCCACAATGTGACGTGGCGGCAAAAAAAGCCAATGGGATTTTGGCCTGTATCAATAGGAGCATAGTGTCTAGATCTAGGGAAGTCATGCTACCCCTCTATTCTGCTTTGGTTAGACCACACCTGGAATATTGTGTCTAATTCTGGAAACCCCAATTCAAGAGAGATCTTGACAAGCTGGAATGTGTCCAGAGGAGGGCGACTAAAACGATCAAGGGTCTGGAGAACAAACCCTATGAGGAGCGGCTTAAGGAGCTGGGCATGTTTAGCCTGAAGAAGCTGAGAGGAGATATGATAGCCATGTATAAATATGTGAGAGGAAGCCACAGGGAGGAGGGAGCAAGCTTGTTTTCTGCTTCCTTGGAGACTAGGACGCGGAACAATGGCTTCAAACTACAAGAGAGGAGATTCCATCTGAACATGAGGAAGAACTTCCTGACTGTGAGAGCCGTTCAGCAGTGGAACTCTCTGCCCCGGAGTGTGGTGGAGGCTCCTTCTTTGGAAGCTTTTAAACAGAGGCTGGATGGGCATCTGTCAGGGGTGATTTGAATGAAATATTCCTGCTTCTTGGCAGGGGTTGGACTGGATAGCCCATGAGGTCTCTTCCAGCTCTTTGATTCTATGATTCTATGATTCTATTCTATGATTCAACACTCAAACCTCTAGACCAGAGGTCCTCAAACTAAGGCCCGGGGCCGGATACGGCCCTCCCAGGTCATTTACCTGGCCCTCACTCAGGGTCAACCTAAGTCTGAAACATGCACACAAGGACAACAATCCTATCTCATCAGCTTTTTGTTGTTTTTGTGTCAGGAGCGATTTGAGAAACTGCAAGTCGCTTCTGGTTGGAGAGAATTGGCCGTCTGCAAGGATGATTTGATGTTTTATCATCCTTGTGGGAGGTTTCTCTCATATTCCCCGCATGAGGAGCGGGAGCTGATAGAGGGAGCTCATCCATGCTCTCCCCGGATTCTCATCAGCTAAAAGCAGCCCACACTTCCCATTGAAATACTAATAAGTTTATATTTGTTAAAATTGTTCTTCACTTTAATTATTGTATTGTTTTTAAGTGTTTTTTGCACTACAAATAAGATATGTGCAGCGTGTATAGGAATTCATTCATGTTATTTTCAAATTATAATCTGGCCCTCCAACATGGCCATTATGCTAGCTAGCATCAAGTCTCCTCTCCGTCTTCTCTCCTGCAGGCTAAACATGCACAGCTCTTTAAGCTGCTCCTCATAAGGCTTGTTCTCCAAACCCATTATCATTTTAGTTGCCCTCCTCTGGACACATTCCAGCTTAGAGTCAATATCTCCCTTAAATTGGGGTGCCCAGAATTGGACACAGTATTCCAGATGTGGTCTGACAAAGGCAGAATAGAGAGGTAGCATGACTTCCCTGAATGTAGACACTATACTCCAACTTATCTTCACTGTTCTTTACTGGCTTCCCCGCTGTACACACACAAACCCCTAAGTGGCCATTTGGTTAATGGTACTGCACAAAGAGAATCTCTTGCCTGTACCACACAAATTACTGCACCAACATCTCCACTATTGAGTTAACTGATTTTGATTTTTACTTATCCTTAACACACTTCTCCAGTTTTCTCAAGGCCTGGGATTATTTTGCACTGCCTGCAGAACATCCAAACCCCCTCAGAGTCTCTCCATCCTGACTTCCATCATTAATGCATGTTAAACACAAACAGAACAAATGCCAACCCAGAGCTCTGACATTCACGTCTATCTCCAATGTAAAACGAGACCTGTTAAAATCCTACAGAAGAAACACAAAATCCTACAGGTCGTTCGACCACAATATCAGTACCATTTAATACATAAAAATGCAACTGTGTTCATTAAGATGCCATGGAAGTGGGAAGCTTTGGTGCCAAGCACATCCTGAAAATGTTGCAAACCAGACTTCCTAAGACAAGGGTGGGCCAGGGTGCATGCACAGTCTTTGAGGCCAGGGGCGGCTTGTCCATTACGCGAAGTAAGCGGTCGCAGAACACTTTTTTTTGCCAGGGGCGCAGAGGCGCCTCTGTAAATGCCCCTCGACCGCCACTTGAGGAGCGCCCCCTCAGCTCACAACAGCCCTAGCAGTCCGGGGGGAGCCTCGGCTTTCTTGCCTCGCTGCCGGGCGATCCTCTTCCCAAAGGGGCCGGGCCCTTGAGCCTCGCCTAACCCCTCTCATTCCTGCTCCACCCGGCCACCAGGTGCGCGAGCAGAGCCGGCGCTCAATCGTTCTCCACGTTCGATCCCTTCCCCATGACCGGCTCCCTTTCCCAATCCCCCGGCGCTCCACCCGCCTCCTCTCCTCTCCCCAATCCGCGGGTGGGCCAAGGGGCGGAGCCGCCGCGCCTGGCCCGCTTTGGGTCCGGAGGTGTGTCTGAAGACCCCAGCGTGCGCACCAAAAGTCGCCTCTTCTCCTGACTTTCTCTTCAGCCATTGGGACCAAGAGAGAGAGAGAGAGAGAGAGCCCCTCCGGCTGGAGGTATCTCCCACCTCCGCTCCCTCCTTTGTTTTTGCGCCTACCTTCAGGAAAGGTGGGCATCTCCACCTCTCTCTCTCTCTCTCTCTCTCTCTCTTGGTCCCAATGGCTGAGGAGAAAGTCAGGAGAAGAGGTGACTTTTGGTGCACACGCCGGGGTCTTCAGGCACGCCTCCGGACCCAAAGCGGGCCAGGCAAGGGAGCAAATGCGGCAAGTGTAGTTACTGGGATGTATAGTTCACCTACAATCAAAGAGCATTCTGAACTCCACCAATGATGGAATTGAACCAAATATGGCACACAGAACTCCACGACAAACAGAAAATATATATCAGTGATTGGTTGGGGGCGGGGGGGCAAAATACTGTTTGCTTACCATTGAAAATTACCTAGGGCTGCCTCTGTTTGAGGCCCCAAATTGCAGCACATTATTCCCCTTAAAGTCTCCCAAGGCTCTCGGAACCACAAAAAAATGTAGAAGAAAATTACATCAAACTACCCCAAAACAAGTCAAAACGTCTGCTTTGCTTCCACTGCTCATAGATGAAAAAGAAGAGGAGGAGGAGGAGGAGGAGGAGGAGGAGGAAGACCTTTATTTTTCTACCCTGCCTCCATCTCCCCGAAGGGACTTGGGGCGACTTACATGGGGCCCAAGCCCAAGGCAGATTACAATTAAAAACAGAGCAATACCAATCAAAACAGCATAAAACAGCGCAAAACAACAGTTTTCTAGACAGGCGAAAAAAATATTGAATCAGTTGAAATGACTTAAAAATCCATTTGTGATCAGTACCTGCAACTTTTTTTGTAAATGCTTCAACATCTACCCATTTGGGAGACAAGATTGGGTCCCAGATTCCACTGGAGTGAATTTTCGGATGAAAACCCTTCCCTTAAAATGATCTATCAATGTGTACAAAAAAACTCCACAGAAGTGGCTGTCTGCCAGATATGAGCCAGTTTCCCACCAATACTCAACGCTTGGCACTAAATCAGCCCACATTCCCTTTACAGCGAAGTGCCAAGGGATCAAAAACCTAACCCCAAATGCAAAACACATATATAAACCCTCTTAGTTTGATCGTCATTTCTCAAACTGAAGTGCAAGATCAGCAGCTACAGGAGAAACGTATGACTCACTGTGAAGAAGGCTGTAAAACCTCAGAAAAAATGACGGCCTCTAACCTCACAACAACAAAATGTGCCGAAGTGAGGGAGTCTCCTGCCAAAAACCAAAATTAGCAGAAACAGAAGTCACCAGGAGAAAATGCCAAACCCCACAGACGCAATGCAATGGGAGAGTAATCAAAAGGATATACATCTTCCACGGATGCATACAAAATAGCTCTTCAAATGGCCAGGGATTAAGACGCATCATCACATTTGTGCTAAAAGTTCCAATCTAAAACCCAACATCTGCTATTTGTAAATTGAATCCAAAGTAGCATCTAAGTCAGAGAGGATGAGGGTAATTTTCATATTTATCGTCAAAGTGCTTGGCGAAGAAATTACAACTGGCTACCAATGGTTCATTACAATTGCCCTAGAGACCTACATGCAGCAGATTTCTCACCACTCAAAACCGCTCTGCTGGAGGGCTCAGCACAGATGCAACAGTGGCAGGCAAGTCATTTCTGTTTGCTGCCATTGCTACTACAAAACCGGCTCCAAGAAGAGCTCTAATCTGCTCTTGCCCTGACTCATTTCAAGTTCTTCTTCTTTTGCTTCCTAATCCAGCGTACTTGCTGCTGGTAAGTAGCTCCAAACTCTCTTATATATCAACCAATAGAATTTTTTCTGATTTTATTACATAGTGTACCCCATATATTCCGGTGTATAAGACGACCCCCATCTTTTCCAGTTAAAATATAGAGTTTGGATATACTCACTGTATAAGACTACCCCTCTTCCAACACACACCAAATAAAAATTATAAAAGCATCATATTTTATTTCAATGTGATAATTTTCCTATTACTGGACCTCCTTCTCTGACTCTCAGATCTCGCACATGCGCACCTGCACGACTTCACTGCAGTCTTCAGGAGCGAGATCTGAGAGGCAGAGGAGGAGGTACAGTAATAGTGTAGGGGCAGCGAAACCAAAATATTTCCCAAAAAGACAGAAGGCCCCTTTTTAATAGGGAGGGCAAGGATGGACACCACAAAAGTTGAATCTTTTAAACTGCAAAAAGCTATTTATTGCGTGGCCATAGCAAGAACGACAAGCAAGCATACGGGATGCAATCAAAGGGTTTGTCGCAACCCCCAATGGGGCTGCAGAGCATTTATAGTAAATGGAATATACATTTTCATTGGTTCCCAAAGACAAATCATTTCATTGGTCTAAGTTAGCTATACAGTTGTTCATTAGTTGTTTATGATTTTGATTGACATTATAGCACACGTGGGATCCTAACAATGGCATAACTATAACATAACTATAGTCCATTGTTCTCTGACCATGACTGTATCTTATCTGTTGCAAACATGGCTTCAGAGCAACTAGAAAACTTGGGGGTTCTAACTAGCCAACAGCTAGTTGGTTTTGTCCGGATATACTGTTATCCTTGTATAGTAACTTCTTCTTTGGAGCACTGATTTCTCAAACAATCAGCACTTTCTGTAAACATAGGCCTATTACAGAAATAGGCCAATATGGCAGTAAATCATGACATATGGGCATTGGGAAGATCTCTGAAAATTCCCTTTTTAAAACCATGTCCCCTCCAATAGGATACAAGGGCAGGCCAGACAAGTAAAAGGGGTGCGTTTTTCTGGGCCCAGAGCCACTCTATCTCTTTTTTCCATACCCCGGGCGCCCCGGACGCCTGCAGCTTGCTCCGCCCTTCACTTACACCTTCCCGGTGAGGCGCCCCTTCACCTCACCATCGGGACCGCATGAATCCACAAATCCTGATGAATGGATTTTCTTCTACCATACTTTTACAGAGTCACCCTTAATGCTTTCATACAATTGCTGCATACGGCAGGGATGCGGCCACTGCCATTGTTGAGCTCCCCCACAATATGCAGCAACCACAGATTCTCCAATCCAGACTGGAAGTTTCAGCACCCGCTCTATAAGACAACTCTCGGCTTATAAAACCACTCCCGCATATAAGACGACTCCAAAGCACAAGGCTACTCCAGCGTATAAGACGACTCCTGCGTATAAGACAATCCCTGACTTTTGAGAAGATTTTCTTGGGTTAAAAAGTAGTCTTATACGCCAGAATATACGGTAATTTGTGAAGAGTTCTGAATAAGGATGCCTCTATACAAATGTATTCTCTCATCATCCAAATCTAAAGGTTCACAGATATCCAGCCCAAGATGGACTCCAGTTAAGGAAAAAATAGAAGTAACCCGGTGGCGCAGTGGGTTAAAGCACTGAGCTGCTGAGCTTGTTGATCGAAAGGTCGCAGGTTCGATTCCGGGGAGCGGCGTGAGCTTCCGCTGTCAGCCCTAGCTTCTGCCAACCTAGCAGTTCAAAAACATGCAAATGTGAGTAGATCAATAGGTACCGCTCCGGCGGGAAGGTAACAGCGCACCATGCAGTCATGCCGGCCACATGACCTTGGAGGTGTCTATGGACAACGCTGGCTCTTCGGCTTAGAAATGGAGATGAGCACCACACCCCAGAGTCAGACATGACTGGACTTAATGTCAGGGGACTACCTTTACCTTTACCTTTTAACAAACATTATAGAGCACCTAATAGGGGTATTATCAACAGAAAATAAGAGTCTCAAGGTGTTGAGTGGTTGAATGATTTATGAATAAGAAACACAACACCCTGTATTTGATCTCTAAGGCCTTCTCCAGGAGCCATTTGAAATTTAACAACAATAATTTCTGGAGTTGAAACTCTCATACCACAAATAATGTGGGAGTTGTAACTATAGATCTCTCTGAAGAAGATCTTTGCATCAAAACACATTAAGATATTTATTAATAAGTCATAATTCATTCATCACCCTGAGACATGTCTCCTGTCTCTTCCCTAGGCCACTTCCATCCATTCAAGGAACCGTTAGGCAGTAGGGTAATGGGCTAAACACTGACAGAACCCAGGCAACCTATATACTGGGTTCCTATATACCGGGTGTGGGGAAAGTAAGAGGAATAGGTTGCATGCGGTGCACAAGGATCCACACTCCACAAAGCTACCACACTCTATAAAGCCTAGCACAGCCTAGAGAACTGCAAAATGTGATTGTCTGGTTCCTACAGTCCCTCCAAACACTAAAAGAAATTGTTTCAAAATGAAACTGGAAGCAATATGATGTACAGACTAAGGCTAGAGCCTCAAATGTGATATAGGTACTAGAGGGCCTACATATACTTCAACTGACACACACCTAACTTACGTTCCCTTCCCCAGACTTGTCTAAAATTTAAAAATAAATTAAAATAACCATGAATGGTTGCCTTCGTCGATTCAGATGTTCTGTGAAAGACCCACACAAACCACTTTTCTGTTTCTTGGGGACAATGAACTACTGCTTAGGAACCACTGTGCAAGAGCATTGGACCCAGAGCTGATGGCTGCTGGAGCTGATGAACAACTGCACTGCATCCTGTCAGATCCCCAAAATGTGGAGGAAAGCAAGAGTCATCGCCATCTTGAAGCCAGGCAAAGACCGTAATGATCCAAAAAGCTACAGACCAATCTCCCTGTTGTGCCACCTCTACAAAGTTCTGGAGAGACTTATTTTGCATAGAATTATGGAAAAAATAGACCCCTGTCTGATTCCACAGGAAGCTGGCTTCAGGAAAGGCAAAAGCTGCACATCGCAAGTATTGAACCTGACTCAGCACATAGAAGATGGCTTTGAAAGGCAGCAGATCACAGGAGCTGTCTTCATAGACCTGTCAGCAGCCTATGATACTGTGAACCACCGCCTCCTCCTGAGAAAAATGTATAATATCACAAAGGACTACCACCTCACCCGCCTCATAGGAAACCTGCTACAAAACAGGAGCTTTTTTGTTGAGTTCCAGGGCCAGAGAAGCAGATGGCGGAAACAGAAGAACGGCCTGCCTCAGGGGAGCGTGCTTGCTCCATCTATGTTCAACATCTACACAAATGACCAGCCACTGCCAGAAGGGACAGAGAGTTTCATCTATGCTGATGATCGTGCCATCACCGCTCAAGCAGGGAGCTTTGAGATGGTTGAACAGAAGCTCTCCGAAGCTCTAGGTGCTCTTACTGCCTATCACAGGGAAAACCAGCTGATCCCTAACCCATCTAAAAGACAGACATGTACCTTTCACCTTCCAAGCAGGGAGGTTTGAAATGGTGGAACAGAAACTCTCTGTAGTTTTAGGTGCTCTTGCTGCCTATTACAGGAAAAACCAGCTGATTCCCAATCCATCTAAAACACAGACGTGTGCTTTTCACCTTCAGAACAGACAAGCATCCCGAGCTCTGAGGATTACCTGGAAGGAATCCCACTGGAGCATTGCAACACACCCAAATACCTGGGAGTCACTCTGGACCGTGCTCTTACTTACAAGAAGCACTGCCTGAACATCAAGCAAAAAGTGGGTGCTAGAATCAATATAATACGAAAGCTGACTGGCACAACCTGGGGATCACAACCAGACACAGTGAAGACATCTGCCCTTGCGCTATGCTACCTGCTGCTGAGTATGCATGCCCAGTGTGGAATACATCTCACCACACTAAAACAGTAGATGTGGCTCTTAATGAGACATGCCGCATTATCACGGGGTGTATGCGCCCTACACCACTGGAGAAATTACACTGCTTAGCCGGTATTGCACCACCTGACATCCACCGGGAAGTAGCAGCCAATAGTGAAAGGACCAAGGCAGAGACATTTCCAGCTCGTCCCCTGTTTGGATATCAGCCAGCACGTCAATGACTTAAATGTAGAAATAGTTTTTTAAGATCTACAGAGACACTCGCTGGAACACCTCAGCAAGTGAGAGTCCAAAAGTGGCAGGCTCAAACCCAGAGCCTCAATCTATGGCTGATACCAAATGAGAGACTGGGCACACAGAAAACTGGGCAACTTGGAAGGCGCTGAACATTAATGATGGAAGTCGGGCACCACAAGATGCAGAGCCAACCTTAAGAAATGGGGCTACAAAGTGGAATCCACATCATGCGAGTGTGGAGAAGAGCAAACCACAGACCACCTGCTGCAATGCAACCTGAGCCCTGCCACATGCACAATGGAGGACCTTCTTGCAGCAACACCAGAAGCACTCCAAGTGGCCAGCTACTGGTCAAAGGACATTTAATCAACTACCAAGCTTGCAAACTCTGTATTTTGGCTGTTTGTTTGCTTTGTTCTGTTAGAAATGTAATATAATTGATTGGCTGCCCTGACACGACAAATAAATAAATCGACCCAAGGTTTGGCCTTCCAGATGTTTTGGGCTTCTGCTCCCAGACCACTGGCCAAGCTGCCTGAGGCTTCTGGAGGTTGAAATCTGAAACACCTGGAATAGGAACTAATGTGCAAGAGGAAGGAATTCTGGCATCTGGAAAGGATGGAGTAGCCAGACATCAAGGGGAAGGGGCAGGAATAGAGAAATAGCACCGCTTCATCCACAATAAGTTGCCCCAGTGTCTAGTTTGAATACTTGAGGCTCTCTCTGAAACACAGAAGTGTTAATAACCACAGAGATATGGTCACCATCTGCAATATGAGGCCTGAGCACCAGAGGGCAGTTTCAAGAAGCACCCGGTGAAGCATACATGCAACTCAGTTAGGATTAATGTTACATACTGAGGTTGGAGGATCTAGTTAAACCGTGAGTTATATTAAAAGCTAAGGAACCTGAGAAGCTGAACCTATGTCCCGCTCTTCACTTTTAATAAAGATTAATTTAATATTAATCCTTTAGCATTATATTTACTGCTCCCAGATGTTACACACAAAAACTGCTTTCCTGGATTAGGCTATGACCCACCCAGTCTCCAGTCTCCATTGCCAACAGTGGCCAGCCAAATATCTCTGGCAATTCACAGACACGCCAGGAAGGCCATTTTTTTTTCTTTTCCATCTCTTTCTTTTTCTTTCCTCTGGCAGTCAGAGGCAAAAGTCCTTCTGCACTAGCAGGGCCAGCCCACAACATTTTTCTGTCTGAGGCAGAGCAGAAGCTGAAGAAGAAGAAGGATACCCAAAGCAGCCAAGTTCTTCTAGCACATGGGGCGGAAACTCCCACAAGCATCTTTAGATTACCTAAATTGCTCAGATTACCTGTCCGAACGTATCTCCTGCTATGAACCATCACGAAGCTTAAGATCATCAGGAGAGGCTCTGCTCTCGATCCCATCACTCTCGCAAACGCGGTTGGTGGGGACGAGAGACAGGGCCTTCTCGGCAGTGGTCTGCCGTCTGTGGAACTCTCTCCTTAAGGATATCAGGTTGGCCACCTCCCTCCTGCCCTTTAGAAGACAACTGAAGACCTGGCTCTGGGGCCAGGCGTTCGATTAAAGGCCAGCGGCAATAGGAAAAGGAAATTTTGATTTTGCAATATGGATTCTCCTGGCTCGGCTTGGTTTTACTGGCACATTAATCTGTTAATTTATTGTTAAATTTTACTGATGATGTTGCATAATGTTTTAAAATGATTTTATTGTAGCACGTCAACGACTTAAATCAAGAAATAGTTTTCTAAGATCTACAGAGACACTCGCTGGAACACCTCTGCAAGAAAGAGTCCAAAAGTGGCAGGCTCAAACCCAGAACCTCAATCAATGGCTGATACCAAATGGGCCCACAGAAAACTGGGTGACTTGGAAGGCGCTGAACAGACTGCGCTTTGGCACCACGAGATGCAGAGCCAACCTCAAGAAATGGGGCTACAAAGTGGAATCCACAACATGCGAGTGTGGAGAAGAGCAAACCACAGACCACCTGCTGCAATGCAACCTGAGCCCTGCTACATGCACAACTGAGGTCCTCCTTGCAGCAACACCAGAGGTACTCCAAGTGGCCAGATACTGCTCAAAGGACATTTAATCAACTACCAAGCTTGCAAATTCTGTGTTTTGTCTGTCTGTTTATTTGTTTTTGTTAAAAATGTAATACAAATGTCTGGTTGCTGATGACACGATAAATAAATACCTGTAAGTTGTTTTTGACTAATGACAATGCTATCTGGATTTTGTACAATGTTTTAAAATGATTTTATTGTGAATTATAATTTTTATGGTATTTATGCTGTTAGCATCCTCTGATGCTTATGTGAGGCCGCACTGAGTCCCCCTTGTGAGGAGAAGGGCGGGATATAAATATATGAAAGAAATAAATAAATACCCAGCAGTAAAGGTACAACACCAAAAGGAACTGATTAACTACCTATTGTTTATTTAGGACACCCAAAATATGCAACCTGAAATGCTCTCCCTACTCTGGTGCATAGGAAGGCCACGGCTGGCTGGCACTCAGATGGAAAGAATCAATTGGATTACGCCAAACACCGCGTAGTCCAGTCTTATGGATTCCTATAGAAACTAGCTGCCCCTGAGAAGTCTGAAAACAAAACATAAGGCAAAAACGATCTCCGAACCCCCATGACCACCAGAGTGAGCTACAGCAACGCATGGCAGGGGACGGCTAGTTGTAGCGCAGCTGGCTGAGTGTCAGCTGCATTAAGATCACTCTGACCAAAAGGTCATGAGTTCGAAGCGAGCCCGGGTTGGAATGGGTTTCCAACCAATTGTGTAGCCTGTTGTCGACCTTTGCAACCCGAAAGACAGTTGCATCTGTCAAGTAGGAAAATTAGGTATCACCTTAAAGTGTGGGGAGGCTAAATTAACTAATTTATGAGGCCATAAAAAGACTCCAGCAAAGCACTCCAGCAAAAGCATGCGGGGAATGCGGAAGTACTTCATCAGTGTCGCAGATGGACAATGAAAGCGACAGTTCCCCTGGCGGCCAGAAAAAGTTAAATAGCCTCTGTGTATGTCTGTATATGTTGTATGTCAAAATTGGCATTGAATGTTTGCCATATATGTGTACACTGTAATCCGCCCTGAGTCCCCTGCGGGGTGAGAAGGGCAGAATATAAATGCTGTAAATATATATATAATTTCTGGGCATACATTTTTGGTTTCTAGAGCACCGAATTGTTTCAAGGCACAGCATCTGAATCACATCACCTTTACACATAATAGTAAAGTTGACCAAGCTTTCAAATCAACATATGAGGCCTTCTTCTCTGTCCACAAGTAACAGTCACCAGACTAGCAAATATCAGAAAGTTGACAATTTCTATGGCACCAGAAAACCTTTAGAATATTTGGCACCATAAGAAGTATGCTTTCTGACCCCATGTAAGAGTATGTTATTAGTATTTTTTTTTCAACCTGCATTACATTTATGCTGATATTCTGCTTTTTACTTGAAAATCTATCTACTGTTGCTTTCCAATTTCTTATTCTAACATCTGTGTAATGAATATCGTTCATGGCTTTGCTATACTTAAAACGTGTTGTAATTGCAGAATAGATAGAGATATAGCACTAGCAGACTCAGTTCAGGAGGGAACAAAGTGGGGGAAAGCATAAGCTTTATACTTCTGGTGATGTGTTAAAGCACTTATACAGTATGAAAGAAATCTCCTGCTTAATATATGCAGAGTGCTTTTTAGATAACTCAGCCTTTCAAGAGTACTGTAAATTAAATCTCTATTCCGATTTTATAGATAGTCAATTGCAAAGAAATAAAAGCATGCAACTAGAAGCTACTCCACCAAAGTTAAGGCCTGAAAACAACACTGCAACTCACAACTCAATGGGCTGAGAGGCACTTTCACATGCAGGCTCCCCAAGTCCTTAAAACACATACATACACAGTTGTACACATTGCACATGTGTGTATTTGCATGTCAGAGACATGAAGTCTCTGACATGCAAATGCACACATGTTCAATGTGTACAACTGTGTATGCAAATGCACACGTGTATCAGACTAAGGAAAATATCTGTTTCCAAAGTCGAGTCCCCTTGATTTCAGATTTCAAGAAGCAAGATATTGTTGTTCATTCATTCAGACGTTTCCGACTCTTTGTAACCAAGATGTATTTAAAAATATGGACGCAAAGGGGGTCTCTCACCGAGGTATTCTGGCACTGCACACTGCTCGAGTTGAAGCGCACAGCTGGCACCCGCTGTTGGCGACCTTGGATGCCCAGGACACACTCATAGTTCTTCTGGCCCGATTGGGGTTGTGGAAGGTTTTTGGCACGTAGAGTAATAGGTTGCAGCACTCCCACTGGTATTAAGATCTCCCCACCAGGGAGCAGCTCTGGGCAGCCCTAGAGAGAAGAAAGAGATTCAAAGCATCTCAACACACGAGGCACTGGGCATTCCTTTGCCCTGACAAGGCAGAAAGAAGTAGAGAAGAGATTTATAATATAATAATAATAATAAACCTTTATTTGTACCCCGCTACCATCTCCCGAAGGACTCGGTGTGGCTTAAAAGAGGCTGAGCCCAAATACAATAGTAAAACAATAACAACAACAGCAATAACAATAACTTCAAGCTCCTCCTAAAGATTGCTAGCGACGGGAACTGCCTGATGTCTTTAGGGAGAGAGTTCCAGAGTCAAGGGGCCACCACCGAGAAAGCCCTATCCCTCGTCCCCACCAATCGCGCCTGCGATGCAGGTGAGACCGTGAGCAGGGTCTCTCCAGATGAACGAAGAGATCGTGTAGGTTCGTACTCAGAGATGCGGTCACGTAGGTGGGAGGGTCCCAAACCGTTTAGGGCTTTGTAAGTATTTGTAGATTTATTTATTTGTAGATTTATTTATTTGTAGATTTATTTTATTTAAAACATTATATTCCGCCCTTCGCACCCCGAATGGGACTCAGGGCGGAGCACAGCATATATACGGTTTTAAATGGTGTTATTTTACTATTTCGATAAATGTTTTTAAATGTTTATGTATTGTATCCAAGCATTGAATGTTTGCCGTGTATATGCTGTGCTCCGCTCTGAGAAGGGCGGAATATAAATGTTTTAAATAAATAAAATAAATAAATATACGGCAAACATTCAATGCCAGAACAGGAATTCATTATATGCATACATAAACATTAAAAACATTCATAGAATCATAGAATCAAAGAGTTGGAAGGGATCTCATGAGCCATCCAGTCCAACCCCCTGCCAAGAAGCAGGAATATTGCATTCAAAGCACCCCTGACAGATGGCCATCCAGCCTCTGTTTAAAAGCCTCCAAAGAAGGAGCCTCCACCACACTCCGGGGCAGAGAGTTCCACTGCTGAATGGCTCTCACAGGAAGTTCTTCCTAATGTTCAGATGGAATCTCCTCTCTTGTAGTTTGAAGCCAATGCTCCGCGTCCTAGTCTCCAGGGCAGCAGAAAACAAGCTTGCTCCCTCCTCCCTGTGGCTTCTTCTCACTTATTTATATATGGCTATCATATCTCCTCTCAGCCTTCTCTTCTTCAGGCTAAACATGCCCAGCTCCTTAAGCCGCTCCTCATAGGGCTTGTTCTCCAGACCCTTGATCATTTTAGTCGCCCTCCTCTGGAAACATTCCAGCTTGTCAATCTCTCTCTTGAATTGTGGTGCCCAGAATTGGACACAATATTCCAGGTGTGGTCTAACCAAAGCAGAATAGAGGGGTAGCATTACTTCCCTAGATCTAGACACTATGCTCCTATTGATGCAGGCCAAAATCCCATTGGCTTTTTTGCCGCCACATCACATTGTTGGCTCATGTTTAACTTCGCCTCAATATTAAAATACACTGTTTAAAACCACTGTCCAACACACATTTTGGTGCCTCACATGTTAGCTCCGCTTCTGGGTATACTTATCTGACGATTCCAAAAATGGCACTACTTTTCCCCTTACCAGCTTTAGTTTTTGAGATACAGAACATATGCCATCTACCCGCTGCCATCTGCTCACCCATAGAAAACCACGATAACCATATCTAAGAGACTAGAGCTAATGTGTTCGATCCAATGCAATTTTATGAATCAGAGCTCCAAAGAGCCCCAGGAACAGGCCTAAAAAAACAAGACACCAAGATTATTTATTTATTTATTTATTTATTGTGATTGGGCTATGTTTTTAATTCAGATTTCAGCTCAGTAGTGAAGCTACAGGAATATTGTGTCCAATTCTGGGCACCACAATTTAAGAGAGATATTGACAAGCTGGAATGTGTCCAGAGGAGGCGACTAAAATGATCAAAGGGTCTGGAGAACAAGCCCTATGAGGAGCGGCTTAAGGAGCTGGGCATGTTTAGCCTGAAGAAGAGAAGGCTGAGAGGAGATATGATAGCCATGTATAAATATGTGAGAGGAAGCCACAGGGAGGAGGGAGCAAGCTTGTTTTCTGCTTCCCTTGGAGACTAGGACGCGGAACATTGGGAAGTCAGATCTGGCCACGGTGGTCCACGCTCTTGTTACATCCCGGTTGGATTACTGCAACGCACTCTACGTGGGGTTGCCTTTGAAGACTGCTCGGAAACTTCAACTAGTCCAGCGAGAAGCAGCCAGATTGCTCACCGGAGCAACGTACAGGGAGCATACCACCCCCCTGTTACATCAGCTCCACTGGCTGCCGATCCAATTCCGAGCACAATTCAAAGTGCTGGTTTTAACCTACAAAACCCTATATGGTTCCGGCCCAGTGTATTTGTCCGAACGGATCTCCCTCTACATCCCATCTCGAAATTTAAGATCGTCTGGGGAGGCCCTGCTCTCGACCGCCACTATCACAAGTGAGGTTGGCGGGGACGAGGAGCAGGGCCTTCTCAGTGGTGGCCCCTCACCTGTGGAACTCACTCCCCGGGGAGATTAGATCAGCGACCTCCCTTTTGGCGTTCAGGAAAAAACTGAAGACCTGGATATGGGACCAAGCTTTTGGACATTCTGGCAGCTAAGGGAAGATCTGACGATAAACACGGACGAATGGAATGGAATGGATATACGGAACTCTGAACACTGAGCATGAGATTGTTTTGCTGTTTTATTATGTACTAATGTTTTTAACTTGTTAACTGTTTAAATCGTTTTTAGGTATTGTTTGTTTATTGATTCAGGCATCGAATTGTGCCATTGTTTGTAAGCCGCCCTGAGTCCCCCCTCGGGGGTGAGAAGGGTGGGGTATAAGTAATTGAAATAAATAAATAATAATAAATTCTAACTACAAGAGAGGAGATTCCATCTGAACATGAGGAAGAACTTCCTGACTGTGAGAGCCGTTCAGCAGTGGAACTGTCTGCCCCGGAGTGTGGTGGAGGCTCCTTCTTTGGAAGCTTTTAAACAGAGGCTGGATGGCCATCTGTCAGGGGTGATTTGAATGCAGTATTCCTGCTTCTTGGCAGGGGGTTGGACTGGATGGCCCATGAGGTCTCTTCCAGCTCTTTGATCCTATGATTCTATGATTCTAAAAGGGGATGGTGGGATGGGCATACCAAGCCACCTTGTCTCTCTCCTGAGGAATCTGTACAAGGACCAAGGAGCAACAGTCAGAACTGACCACGGAACAACAGACTGGTTCAAGATTGGGAAAGGCGTACGGCAAGGCTGCATACTCTCACCCAACCTTTTTAACTTGTATGCAGAACACATCATGCGATGTGCGGGGCTTGATGAATGCAAGCTGGGGTGAAAATTGCTGGAAGAAATATTAACAACCTCAGATATGCAGATGACACCACTCTGATGGCCGAAAGCGAGGAGGAGCTGAGGAGCCTTCTAATCAAGGTGAAAGAAGAAAGCGCAAAAGCCGGGTTGCAGCTAAACATCAAAAAAAACCAAGATTATGGCAACAAGAATGATTGACAAGTGGGAAATAGAGGGAGAAAATGTGGAGGCCGTGACAGACTTTGTATTTCTAGGTCGCAAAGATTACTGCAGATGCAGACTGTGGCCAGGAAATCAGAAGACGCTTACTTCTTGGGAGGAGAGCAATGTCCAGTCTCGATAAAATAGTAGAGTAGAGACATCAGACTGGCAACAAAGATCCGCCTAGTCAAAGCCATGGTATTCCCTGTAGTAACCTACGGATGTGAGAGCTGGACCTTAGGGAAGGCTGAGCGAAGAAGATCGATGCTTTTGAGCTGTGGTGTTGGAGGAAAGTTCTGAGAGTGCCTTGGACTGCTGAGAAGATCCAACCAGTCCATCCTCCAGGAAATAAAGCCCGACTGCTCACTGGAGGGAAGGATACTAGAGACAAAGTTGAAGTACTTTGGCCACATCATGAGGAGACAGCAAAGCCGAGAGAAGACAATGATGCTGGGGAAAGTGGAAGGCAAAAGGAAGAGGGGCCGACCAAGGGCAAGATGGATGGATGGCATCCTTGAAGTGACTGGACTGACCTTGAAGGAGCTGGGGGTGGTGACGGCCGACAGGGAGCTCTGGCGTGGGCTGGTCCATGAGGTCACGAAGAGTCGGAGACGACTGAACGAATGAACAACAACAAAAGGGGAAAGCATTTAAACAGCTTGACTCTGTCCCTGCTTACTCAGAAAAATATATGTATCAGGAAACTCTGGTTACGGGATGTTCTATGTATTTTTTTTTACACAAAAGGTAGCCATTAGTGATTAGGAATAGAAAGGGAATACGGCCTCCTCTCTTTCCCCAGAGACCTACGTCTCTTTTTCCCCTCACAGCAAAACCGTACGACGTCTCCCACCCCAAAGGGCCCCATCCTGAAACAGGGGGTAAAAACCCAAGAGCCTGGCTCTCCTCATCATCCCGGCTTGCCTAGGGCAGGCGCATGAGAGAGATGGAGATGAAAGAGCCTGCTGGGTACTCAGAGTTGCCATGGTAACCGGAGCCTGGTTAATCGCTCCTTGGTACCAAAGGAAAGGTAGTGGGGGAGGCGTGCTGGGTCAGCCTGCTCTGTTTACATGGCGAGCGAGGAGGCGGGGTGGCCGTGACGCCGCCGACACCGCCGGGGAAGCAATAGAGGAAATGTGGTCCTGACCAAGGGAACAATCAAGCCCTGGGTGCAGCTTCCTCTCCAACCTTAATACAATGGGGTCAAGACAAAAGGCAGGGCTTGCGAAGGGGGAAGGGATGCAGCAAAGGAGCCTGGAAGAGCCTGGAAAGGCAACGCTCCCTCTCGCTCCCTCTCCGTCGAGTGTTTGCACACAGAGAGACCCGTTCCTCCATCCCAGGCAGCCTCATTTTGCCAGTCAACCACAGCAGCTCAGCATCCACAAGGGCTGCCCAGACCACTCTCGCCACCACATCCAACCGCAACCCAAACGCTGGCCCCTCGAAGGGAGTGGCTATCAATTACCTACCCACAAAGAGCCCCGGGCGTCTCTAGGTCTATTGATCCCGCTGCCTGGGCCAGACGATTGATTGCAAGCAACCGGCCCCATTACCAGCAAAGACCCTGGCCTTCCCCCCCACTCCGCACACATATATCGATCTCTTCGCCTCCCAAACCCACATAGGCACTTTAGTGCTATTATTGGCTGCCAATGCCGTTGATCTGCCACCTGCTGACTCTTTTCTGATTGCCCGGGATTCCCTGACCAAGGGACACACATTTATATTCAACTAGCTGTCCCCTGCCACGCGTTGCTGTGGCCCAGTCTGTTGATCTGGAAAATATATCTGTGAATATATTTTACATAATATAATATACATATTATGTATATTATATTATATTTTATAATATAATATACAATAATATATAATATTATATAATTATAATTATATAATTATAAATATTATAATAATATAATATAATATACAAGCATGTAGACAATTTCAACAGAAAGGAGGAGACCATGAAAATGATCAAAATCTGGCTACCAGTATTAAAAAACTCTAAAATTACAACAGCAAAACAGCAGAGAGGAAAGAACCAGGCACATCGTAACAAAATACCGATCTGCTACCGGGCTGAATTCAAAGTGCTGGCGTTGGCCTTTAAAGCCCTAAACGGTTCTGGCCCAAGCTACCTATCCGACCGCATCTCTGCCTATGAACCCACCAGGACTTTGAGATCTTCCGGGGAGACCCTGCTCTCGATCCCGCCTGCTTCTCAAGCTCGGCTGGCGGGGACGAGAGATAGGGCCTTCTCGGTGGTGGCTCCTCGGCTGTGGAACGCCCTTCCTACGGACATTAGACTAGCACCATCTCTAATGGTATTCCGCAAAAAAGTGAAGACCTGGCTGTTTGAGCAGGCGTTCGAATAATTAGTGCAATGATTGGTTAATGAACACTGGAATGGAACAATGGATGACGAATCTGGAACATGTTTTTGATGACGAGACGACAGTGAATGGTTATTGTAGTAACTGTTTATTAATTGTGTAATGTGTTAGGTTGTTAACTGTTTCTATACTGTAGCACTGAATTTTTGCTGTTCGTATTTGTTGTGAACCGCTGTGAGTCACCTTTGGGCTGAGAACAGCGGTATATAAGTAAGGTAAATAAATAAATAAATAAATAAATAAAGTAATGACAAAGTGTTGGTTTCTAAAATATGTAATTTCTTTATGCTTGTGGGTAAACAGTATTTCTTGCTTGATTCAAACATGAATCAAGGAACATGAAAGGCACTGCAGACTACTTCAACCAGAGAAGTCAGCCATAGCAGAGCACCTGATGAACCAGCCTGGACACAGCATATTATTGGAGAACACAGAAATGCTGGACCACACCAACAACCACCATGTCAGACTACACAGAGAAGCCATTGAAATCCACAAGCATGTGGACAATTTCAACAGAAAGGAAGAGACCATGAAAATGAACAAAATCTGGCTACCAGTATTAAAAAACTCTAAAATTACAACAGCAAAACAGCAGAGAGGAAACAACCAGGCACATCTTAACACCTCTCAACAAAAGATTCCCCCAGGCTCAGCCAGGCCTTCAAATGCTAATGAAGGTGGTCAGTTGAAACATTCACACCTAGCTCCAGCAGAGAAGAGCTCTTTGCCCCACCCCAGTCATTCCACAGATATATAAACCCATATTCCTAATTCCAACAGACCTCACTACCTCTGAGGATGCTTGCCATAGATGCAGGCGAAACGTCAGGAGAAAATGCCTCTAGAACATGGCCATATAGCCAGAAAAAACCCACAAGAACCTAATAATGCCGTGATGCTTGTGGGTTAACAGTATTTCTTGCTGTTTCTTTGTCAGTGTTGATGTGGAGAGTGTCTGGTTTGCCCACCCTGGAACATGCAACATATCATTGTCCTTCTTTAGGGGTCCCTTTCAAATCTATGATACTATATCTGTGTGTGTGTGAATATCTATCTATCTATCTATCTATCTATCTATCTATCTATCTAGCTAGCTAGCTAGCTAGCTGTCTATTTATCTATCTATATCTATGGCTGGATAGCTATTTGTCAGGAGGGCTTTGATTACATTTTCTTGCCCTGATGAAGGGCATTGGATTAAATGGCATTAAGTATTTTCCGTTGGTCATGGGGGTTCAGTAGATGGCCTCAAAGCCAACCTTAAAAACTCTGGCATAGACACTGAGAACTGGGAAGCCCTGGCCCTTGACCACTCCAGATGGCGGTCAGCTGTGACCAGCAGTGCTGCAGTATTCGAGGAGGCACGAGTGGACGGTGAAAGAGAGAAATGTGCCAGGAGGAAGGCGCGTTAAGCCAACCCTGACCGGGACCACCTTCCACCTGGAAACCAATGCCTTCACTGTGGGAGAAGATGCGGGTCAAGAATAGGGCTCCACAGCCACCTACAACCCCACAAAAATAGTCATCAAGGAAGACCATCTTACTCGTCCAATGAGGGATCGCCTAAGTAAGTAAGCAAGCAAGTAAGGGGGTTCAGTGTGGGAAGTTTTCCCTGATTCTGTCGTTCGTGGGGTTCAGAACGCTCTTTGATTGTAGGTGAACTGTGAATCCCAGTAACTACAACTCCCAAATGTCACGGCCTATTTTCCCCAAACTCCATCTCTGTTTATATTTGGGCATATTGAGTATTCGTGCCAAGTTTGATCCAGATCCATCATTGTTTGAGTCCACACAGAGAGACTCGTTCCTCCATCCCAAGCAGTGCTCTCTAGATGTAAGTGAACTACAACTCCAAAACTCAAGATCAATGCCCACCAAACCCTTCTAGTGTTTTCTGTTGGTCATGGGAGTCCTGTGTGGCAGGTTTGGTTCAATTCCATCGTCAGTGGGGTTCAGAATGCTCTTTGATTGTAGGTGAACTATAAATCCCAGCAGCTACAACTCCCAAATGACAAAATCATATTTTTTTTTGAGTGATGGTCACTCCTTGTGTTGTGAGACGTTTTGTTGTTAAATTTGGTGTGATTTCGTTCATTGGTTCTTTTGTTTTAAGGAACTCATTATGCACAGAGCATTTATATATATATAGAAGATGTGCTTTATACTGAGGGCTTGCCTACTACCAGATACAAAACATTACAAGAATCCGTATGGTTCCCACAAATCTCAGCTCATTCTGTTATGAAGTTTCAAGTGGTTGAGGGATGGGAGAACTGTTGCTGTGCTCTGGCAGATCTTTCTGCCCTTCCCCATAGCAATAATTCTTTTTCCACCCACGCTCCCCTTGCGTCTGATTTCAACCCTGCCCGTACTGGTCAGCAACACATTCTGAATTCAACACAATCCCAAAGCATTGCGCAAATATGGTAAGCACTGCCTGGTTTTGCATAGAACTGCAGAATCACAATTCCCTCGTTGCATCCCAGCATCCTCTGCAAGGCCAAGGGAGAAGGGGGAAAGACGTGCAGCCATTTCTGCTGTTTGGCAGAAACATAGAGTCCTTGAGATACCAAAAGAAGGAGCAAATTCTCTGCATCCAGGCCACATATCTGGAGACTTCCATTCCTCCTCACGTCCACATCGTCCAGAAGTGCAGTAAGAGAAAGAAGCAGATCACACCTGTCAGATTGTACCTTAGGGAGTTGTACACAGTCCCATAGATCACAACCTGACAGATGTCGGAAGCCCTGCAGCTCTGGAAATGTGGAGGGGGGGGGGTGGTTTAGAGAATCATGGGGCTGAATTTAATGGTGATCGTGAGTCATATCTAAAATGTTTGGGTTTAGCAATTTTAAATAATCCAGAAGTTTTCTCCAGAGGCTGATAATAATAATAATAATAATAATAATAATAATATATTGTCGAAGGCTTTCATGGCCGGAATCACTGGGTTGTTGTAGGGTTTTTTCGGGCTATATGGCCATGGTCTAGAGGCATTCTCTCCTGACGTTTCGCCTGCATCTATGGCAAGCATCCTCAGAGGTAGTGAGGTCTGTTGGAACTAGGAAAAAAGGGGTTTATATATCTGTGGAATGACCAGGGTGAGACAAAGGACTCTTGTCTGCTGGAGCTAGGGTGTGAATGTTTCAACTGACCACCTTGATTAGCATATAATGGCCTGACAGTGCCTACAGCAAACTTTTGTTGAGAGGTGATTAGTTCTAGAGCAAGGGTCCTCAAACTAAGGCCCGGGGGCTGGATATGGCCCTCCAAGGTCATTTACCCGGCCCTCGCTCAGGGTCAACCAAACTCTGAAACTACTTGAAAGCACACGACAACAATCCTATGTCATCAGCCAAAAGCAGGCCCACACTTCCCATTGAAATACGAATACGTTTATATTTGTTAAAATCGTTCTTCATTTGAATTATTGTATTCAAGTTATTCAAGTGTAAGTGTTTTTGGTACTGCAAATAAGATATGTGCAGTGCGCATAGGAATTCATTCATGTTTTTTTCAAATTATAATCTGGCCCTCCAACAGTTTGAGGGACTGTGACCTGGCCCTCTGTTTAAAAAGTTTGAGGACCCCTGTTCTAGGCACGGTCAGGCCATTATATGCTAATCTAGGTGGTCAGTTGAAACATTCACACCTAGCTCCAGCAGAGAAGAATCCTTTGTCTCACATACATAGAACATTAGAACCAAACATAAGGACAAAGAGCAGGCTGCATGTACATAAAATGATGTAGAAACTCCGGGTGAGATAAAGGGGTAAAACTAATTGTAAGGAGGACTCATGGAGAGATGGGATAATAAACAAACCTACATACAAGGGGGGGGGGGGGGAGAAACTCCTGGGACAAGAATGCTGAGGGAGCAATAGCATGAAGTTGCCTGGCTACTCTCCAAAGGCGCAACAGCAGAGCCAGGTCTTGAGACTCTCTAAAAGTTTCTAAAGTAGGGGCTTTCCTAATCTCTCCGGGCAGTGAGTTCCAGAGTCGAGGGGCCACCAAGGAAAAGGCTCTCTCCCTTGTACCCACGAGGCGAGCCTGAGAGACTGGCAAGGGTGAGAGGAGAGCCTCACCCGAAGATCGAAGAGTTTGGGCTGGTTCATGGAGAGAGATATGGTCACGAAGGTAGGCGGCTCCCAAACCGTTTAGGGCTTTATAGGTAAGAACCTGAACCTTGAACCTCTGATTGTCATGAGATACTAGATTATAATAGAAAGCCTCCTCTCACCTCTGTGGTGTTGACTCGTCCCTCCAAGAAGAAGCATTTAGCCACATTGTGGGTGCAAGTGTGTCTGTATTTACACCAATGGCAAGGATAGTGGCTGCTGACACATGACAGGCACCTATGGGGTAAGGAACACAAGGGTAGTCAAGAAGAGGAAGACATCAACATGCATCCCTTTGCCTTCCGTAAATGCCACCCCAAGTCGTTCCTGGCTCTTTAGTCCCCGTTGCCATTGTTCTGCTGGAGGATATGGAATTCAAGGGAGGGGAAAGGGAGGGAGACATTGATTGAATCAGCTTCCAAAGTCCTGCCAAAGCCATCTGCTGGCTGCAGGAGACAAGCCCCGAGGGAGTGTTGACTGAAGCCCTTGCCACAAACCGACTTGACAGTGTAAGCCTGCATGCCCCAGAATGGCAGCCAGGGGAGGAGGGGGGAGGAGGAGATATTTTATGAATTAGATAGAAGACATTGTATGCTATTTTCCATTCTGGAAAAACAAAGCAATGAGGAGGAAAGCATAGCAAGTCCTGAGGGAGAAAGCCAAGGTAGCACAGCTGCACCACAGAGACACCTCCATAGTTTTGTTTCTAAAAGGAGAGATCAAAGTGTGTGTGTGGGGGGGGGGGGGTGAGGTCAGGTTTGCCCAGTCACTTCTACCCTCTGGCCTCAAAGAGGTCTCCTCCTCCTCCCAAATCCCTGGATGTAGGAACTGGGTAAAGGGAAAACATGCTTCCAGATGCTCAGCCATCCTTGATATTGGTACAGCTGTCTCTTCATTTAGACCCCCAGCATTCAAGACTGGTTTTAGGGCTAAAGTGAAAACCTTTTCCCCCTACGTTACAATAATTTGAACTGCAATGACTTTCCTGTTGCTGATGTTATTCCGTCCAGCACTAAGTACTCTGGTGGCACTATCTAAGTAACCATGAAAGCAAGCTTCTTGAGATTTACTAGGAACATAGGAAGACCAAATCTTAAAATCACATCATATGTATTTTGTTATTAAATTTATATTTCACTTTTCCACTACAAATTCAGTATGGAGCACAGTTCATTCCACATGCATCTCAAACAATCTATGAGATGTTTTGCTATTGATGTACTGCGGATTATTTGTCACTATGTTGTATTTTGCACCTGTTTTCCTATGTTGTACACCACAATGAGTCGCCATTAGGCTGAGAATTGCGGTATATAAGCGTAGTAAATAAATAAATAAAAATCTATCACATGTGAGGCAGGATAAGTTGAGAGAGATAAGAAGTGACCCAACTCACTGAGAGAAGTTCATAGCTGAATGCAGATTTGAATCCAGGTCTCCTGTACCCAGTCCATTATTCAAACACTACGTATCAGATTATCTGTGCCTTACTTGGCCCTCTGATCAATGCTCCCCATTTAGTTCCGTTTATTATAGGAATAATTTTAGCTCAAGCTGCAATGGATTACAGCTGAGCTGTGACTTGGGACAAACAGGTCTTAGACCCCACTGAGCTATGAAGCTCACTGAGTGACCTTGAACCACTCACATACACACACTCTCAATCTCTCGTAGGCTTGACCTAACACACAGTGTTATTGTGAAGGAAGGAAGTCAAGTATACCATCTTGATCTCCTTGGAAGAAATACAGGGCACAAATATAACCTGGTAGAAGCATTTTACTCAGGACATGGTGAAGGACATCAGCTGCTTTAAATAATAATAAATAATAATAAACATAATTTAATACCCCGCCACCATTTCCCCAATGGGGACTCGGGGTGGCTTACATAATATGCTCAACAGCATATTACAATAAAATAAAATAAAACCAAAACACAGTAGCAACACAATAAAATACATACAACATATTAGTACAAAAAAAGCTACAGCAAAATCATACACAATCAAATAACAATGAGCGGACCGCATGTTCGAGATAAAAAACTAAAATACTAAAGATACTAAAATCAGGATGAAACAGGGATGGAGCAGATTGTTTGTGGGGGAGAACCTCATAAAGGAACAGGGTCATAAATATGGACCTTCATACAGGTGGGGAAAATATACTATGGGGACAAAAACAGTTGAGGGGGAGCAACTGTGCATGATAATTTGGCTACTCTCCAAAAGCGCATCGGAAAAGCCAGGTTTTGAGATCCCTCTTGAAAGTTTCTAAGGGGGGGGGGGGGGGCTTACTAATCTAACCGGGCAACAAGTTCCAAAGTCGGGGGGGGGGGGGCACAGAGGAGAAGGCTCTCTCCCTTGTGCTTACAAGGTGAGCCTGTGATAATGACAAGGGCGAGAGGAGAGCCTCCCCCGAGGATCTAAGAGCTCAGGCCGGTTCATGGAGAGAGATCTGGTCACGAAGGTAGGCAGGTCCCAAACCGTTTAGGGCTTTGTAGGTGATAACCTGCACCTTGAATTGGGACCGGAAGACAAACAGCGGCCAGTGAAGCTCCTTAAACAGGGGAGTTGACCTTTCCCTATAATTCGCCTCAGTTATTAAACCAGGAAAGAGTCCGGGAACTAGAAATAGAATGTACCCACTCACACACACTTCCCAAACTCACGTGCGGAGAAGGCTGCAGTCATAAAAGACAAAGTTTGTGCTGGCAAATTCCACACCAGTCTCTTTGGAGAGAAGCTGAAGTTTGACTGTGCGAACATCACCTGAGATGATGGTAGAGGAACCAAGAGTGGAAAAAGAGAAGACAAAGTAATGTCAGTAAGCATACATTCAAAAATTTCTGTCCTATCTGAAGCAACTACAACTATCCCCTTCTTGTTTCATGCTCAGAATCAATAATGCAAGGTGAAGTCTTCTCTTGACATGAAAGACTGTGAACGTGTTAAAGACACTGGTCCTCACTTGCACCACCTTTTTAATATAGTGGTAACCCATTCTGACTGTAGGATCCAAAGAGCACAACACATAGATAGGAAGCATAATAATAATAATAATAATAATAATAATAATAATAATAATAATAATAATACTTTATACCCCGCCCCCATCTCCCCAAGGGACTCGGAGCGGCTTACATGAGGTCAAGCCCAACAACACATCAAGAACAACAAGCAATAATAAAAACAACAAGCAATAAACAAAAATAAACAATACAGCTAATATAGCTCACAGATAGACAACAACACACAAGAATTTAAAAACCTATGGCTGGGCCAGATGTAATAGTTAAAACTTTGAAAATAAATGCTGGACGAGTACCATTCAAATGGAAAAGAAATGTATGCCACAACCCTGACTCCCTCTTTCAAGAAAAATAATCATGAATAGATGGTGCTTCAGATGAGCCTTGGTTCCCAGGTGGTGCTGAATTATAATTCTGACCATCGCAGATCATTGGCCGTTCTGGCTGCAAATGTCAGGAACTGTAATCCGACAACACTGGGGACCCATAGTTGTGAAAGACTGTTCTAGAGCATTCAAAAGACTTGGAGGATAACATTGTGACCCATACAATAGTACTGTAAAGGAACTCAATGTGGTTATTCTCATGGTGCACCTAGCAAGATCAATGGCTGAGCTATCTGAAAGATAGTTGAAGTATTTCTGTGAAGGACTAAAATCAGAACTGGGACCACAGCTCAGGTTCCCCAGAGCTGCAGTGCCACACAGCCCCCCACGCTTCCATCCACTCACCGTACTCCCCTGGGGGCTCATCCCTCAATGTAGGAGAAAGGCATTGGATTCCTCCATCCACTTGGAGCTGCCCCTCACTCTCTCCAAGGCTCTCGAAGGAACAAGTCACACCAGCAGTCAGGTCTGGGACATTGTGGACAGTAAGATGGAGCTGGAAACAAAGCCAATGAGAGAGAAATCACGACAGGCTAGTATTTTTGAGAAAATACCCCAATGGGTGTATGGAAGGAAGAAAGATATATGCTTTCCATTTGTCCCTCCAAATCTTGGCTGGGTAGGGGCCAGCAAAAAAGCAGCTTGTGAAGAGTGTATGGCTCAACTTCTAAAACTTGTAATAAAAATGTTAAAGACCTTTCAAAACACCATTATCTCCTTATTTCAATGGAGGATTCAGAGTTGGCAGCTGAATTTTGGCAGTACAGTAATTGTTCAGAGGAAGGGGGTGTCTAAAGTTGGCCCTGTTTTATTGTTTACTTTTGTTCTTTAAAATATTTATATCCTATCATATATGCAAAGGTCTAAGGCTGTAACAGATCCAGACTCACAGAAATGTTCCATTCCATGCATATACACACAGCACCTTTCATAGGGTAGAAAAATGCCACATGCAGGAATTATGGAAATGAATAAAAACATGTTATCGTGGTCTTCATTCTGCAATTTTCACTGCTTTACAATGTTGATTTTATTGCTACGACTGCACAGAGTGTAGAAACTACATACGGTGCTTAAGTCCTGACCTCCTGCCTACTAGAAATCTTTGTTGTTGTTATGTGCTGTTGACTTTGACTAATGGTGACCCTATAAATGAGAGTCCTCCAAGATTCCCTGTCACCAATTGCCCTGCTCAGGTCTTGAAAACTCAGGGCCCTTCCACACAGCCCTATATCCCAGAATATCAAGGCAGAAAATCCCACAATATCTGCTTTGAACTGAGTTATCTGAGTCCACACTCAGATAATGTGGGATTTTCTGTCTTGATTTTCTGGGTTATAGGGCTGTGTGGAAGGGCACTCAGAGCCGTGGATTCCTTGACTGATTCAAGCCACATGTCAAGGTGTCTCCTCATTATTGGACTATTATTTATTATTTATTTATTTACTTCATTTATATATTGCTTTTCTTAGGCGGCTCAAAGTGGTTAACAACAACAGTTTCAATACACACATTGCAAAATCATTGGCACATTTAAAAGCAATAGCATAACAACAATTAAACATCAATATGACAATCAATTACGTCTCATCAATAGCATCAGAATCCAGCCTCATCATCCATTATTCCATGTTCCTATAATCAATTACACTGCCTAATCAAATGCCTGTTCAAACAGCCAGTTCTTCACTTTGCTCCGAAATGCCAGTAAGGAGGTGGCCGGTCTGATATCTGTAGGAAGGGCGTTCCACAGCCGAGGGGCCACCACTGAGAAGGCCCTATCTCTCGTCCCCACCAGGCGTGCTTGTGATGCCGGCGGGACCGAGAGAAGGGCCTCCCCAGACGATCTTAATGTCCTAACTGGTTCATAGGAGGAGATGCGTTCGGACAGGTAAGTCGGGTCAGAACCATTTAGGGTTTTATAGGCTAAAGCCAGCACTTAGATTTGTGCCTGGTAGCAAATTGGCAGCCAGTGGAGTTGGCGCAACAGAGGAGTTGTATGCTCCCTAAGTGCCGCTCCTGTTAGCATCTTGGCTGCCGCGCGTTGAACCATTTGAAGCTTCCAAGCAGTCTTCATAGGCAACCCCACGTAGAGAGTGTTGCAGTAGTCTATACGGGATGTAACCAGAGCGTGGACTACAGTGGCCAAGTCAGACTTCCCAAGGTTCGGGCGCAGCTGGTGCACAAGTTTTAACTGTGCAAATGCTCCCCTGGTCACCACTGAAACCTGACTACATTCTGATTTACCAAAATTATCACCTTTTCATGTTGTTTCATGATATGCCCAAAGTGTCACAACCTCACTTTATCATCTTCATTTCTAGCAATATGTGCTTCATCTATCTTTCAGTCGGCTACAGTATCTGTAGACCTCTCCTTCAGCATCACATTTTTTTCCTGTCAGCTTTTTTCACTGTCCAATAGAAATTTTATTCGACATATACTCTGGATTCTGAGATAGCCTCCAGGTGCTCTCCTAATCCCTTTTAAGCGTGCTTTGGTAACCATGAGGTTTGAAACATTCTTCACCCCCTACTCTGAACAAATTCTGCACAGAAAAACGTATAATAGGTTCGCCTTAGATTGTCTCGTCAGAAGTTATTTGAAGACATATAACAACAACAACACAACTCTTGCTTGCTTGCTCTGCTATAACAAAAATTGGGTTTTGTCAACCAAACCTGTTAGCATCTTGCGTAGAGTTTTAGCTGCTCTTAGGACAGATTCAGTGAACAAAAAAGAACCTAAAATGGCCCAATTTATCATCCACAATTCTGTTCGGGTTTTGGAAACTCGGGGCTGTGGTTTTCTGCATTGAGTCTATCCCCCTATAATGCAATCTTCCTCTTTTTCTCTCTTTACTAAGCATTATCATCTTTTCCAATGAGTAGTGTCTTCCAATAATACAGGCAAAGTAGGAGACTTTCAGTTTAGCCGTCTTAGATTCAAGGGAGACTTCAGACTTTATTTTCTCTCTATGTGCCTTCAAACTGCCATCGACTTATGGTGACCCCATAAACTTCATAGTTTTCTCATCCAAAGGATACTCAGGGTGCTCTGTCTAGTTCCAGCCCACAGCACCTGGAATTATTGGGTGCTTTCCACATCTAAGTACTAACCAAAGCTGGCCCTATTTTGCTTCCAGGATCCAGCACTTTTGGGTATTTAGGCATGTGGTCTGCTCTAAGATCCATTTATTTGTCCTTCTCTCAGTCAGGCAAATCTGCAAAACGTTTCTCCAGCACCATATTTCTAATGTCAGCTTCCTTCATCGTCCAGCTTTTACTTGGAAACTGGGTACTATGTTCTCAGACATCATATGGATAGATAAAACTGTGGGTAATAGTGAACCTTAGTGAAATGAAGAACTTCATGTCCAAGAATATCATAGATGGGAGCTGGAGGTCCTAGAAAATGCCTAGAAAGTAAATATTTTGTCGAACATAGGTAAATAGAACTGGAGTACTGGTCCCATAACTACAGAGGTCAGCTGCGCCCATACCTTGGGAAGTCAGACTTGGCCACGGTGGTCCACGCTCTCGTTACATCTAGGATAGACTACTGCAATGCACTCTACGTGGCATTGCCTTTGAAGACTGCTCGGAAGCTTCAAATAGTCCAACGAGAGGCAGCCAGGTTAATAACTGGGGTGGCATACAGGGAGCATACAACTCCCATGTTACGCCAGCTACTCTGGCTGCCAGTTTGCTACCGGGCACAATTCAAAGTGCTGGCTTTGGCCTATAAAGCCCTAAATGTCCCGTGCCCAAATTACCTGTCCGAATGCATCTCTACCTATGAACCATCGCGGAGATTAAGATCTCCGGGGAGGCCCTGCTTTCCGTCCCGCCATTGTCACAGGCACGATTGGTGGGGACGAGAGACAGGGCCTTCTTGGTGATTGCTCCCCAGCTATGGAACTCCCTTCCTGGTGAGATCAGGTCGGTCCCCTCTCTCCTGTCCTTTAGAAGGATGGTAAAAACTTGGCTGTGGGACCAAGCTTTCAGGATAGGGCAATAAATATAGGAAAGATGACCAGGCCAATTGAGTTGACGCGGATGACTAGGACGGTTTTAAATGGTGTATTTTAATATTTTGATAAATGTTTTTTAATGTTTATGTATTGTATGTGAATTTGTGCCCCGGCATTGAATGTTCGCTGTGTATATCCTGTGAGTCCCCTTAAGAGTGAGAAGGGTGGAATATAAATGTTTTAAGTAAATAAATAAATAATATCAGCTTCCTTCATTGTCCAGCTTTTATTTGGAAACTGGGTACTATGTTCTCAGACATCATATGAATATATAAAACTGTGGATAATAGTGGGAAGATGTGAACACAACGATGGACAGGGTATAGGGATTTTTTCTTTGAAGATCCCCACCGCTATCACCAATTGCGAGGAGGTGCTTGTGTGTTGCTGAGGTTGTCAACGGCAGACCCTAATAATGGAGGTATTTTACCTCAGGCACTTTTTAATCTCACCGCTGCCACCAATTGTACAGATGTGGATGTTATGGAGGGAATTTACTTCAGGCCTCAATTGTGTAGAAGAGTATATTATGGAGGAGGCCAATTATTATTTGTAAATGAAGGTAACTGCCACCAATGTGAGGTATTTGAGGTACCACTGATGAGATCTGGCTCTACAGACGCAGATTAGTTGAGATGAGACAGTTTTCAACAAAAGAAAACAAGTTTATTGTGTACAAAGCTTATGGTTGCAGGCTGTTAAATAACTTATGGAATTTTGAATATCACGTGGTTTATAATACAGTCTACTCTTCCAGATAACACAGTTTGTGGCTAACTTCCACTGAGGTGAAGCTCTCTAGTGAACAATGTTTTACTACTATAAATAGCCTTTCAATTTGATCTTCCCTCGATCAAATCTCTGATCTCTAGTCCTTCCTTAACTAGGGATCTTAACTAGGCTTCCTTTAGTCTTCTTTGACTAAAGAATCTGGCCAGGTTTCTTTCTTCAGCCCTCCTGGACTGAAAGAACACCAGCCATTCACACACAAGCCTCTCTCTCTGGCCTTTCCAAGCCTCTCTCTCCTCCTTTTCTAAAACACACATAACTTTTCCTGCTTGGCTCCGCCCACTTCTCCCTCTCATGAGCTAGCCAGCCTCGTCTCCTTGGCAACGCTCACTGTGGATTCAAACCAGATGACTCCAGTTTTAGCTACTGTTACAAACACAAACACATACTCTAACAGTTAAACACAAACATAATAACAATGACTTGTTTGTGAACCTTAGTGAAATGAAGAACTTCATGTCCAAGAATATCATAGATGTAAGCTGGAGGTTCTAGAAAATGCCTAGAAAGTAAATATTTTGTCAAACATAGGTAAACAGAACTGCAGTACTGGTCCCATGAATACAGAGGCCATACTGTATTATAGCATGGATGATCGTCACTTTAGTATTCAGTGACAAATCTTGACATTTTACCATTTTGTTTAAATAGGGCTAACTGACAGCACCGAGAAATCCAGGAAGGAGTGGAATCTGGGACTCACCACAATGCTAGGCTCCGTCACTGATATGTTATTTGGTTCAATAAGCAGCTGCACACATTGCGTCAAAGTCGATGTGAACCGGTGAGGCTCAGCAGCTCGGGGACACTCGCTCTCCCTACAACACCTGTGGCAGAGAAACAAAGAGAATTTGGAAGAGAGACAAAAGCTCATCAAGCCCCGCTTTCCTGCCAATGGGACAGAAAGCCCCACTAGAAGAAGAGGGGACGGGAGAAAAGAACATGCGTCAGAGAGACAGCACTGGGGCGCGGGGAGCTCATGGCACTTGGCAACGATAGCGGGGCTGATGCTTCTCCTGATCGGGTGATAAAACAAAAGCATGTTGGGATGGGAAGCCTCTCATGGGAAAAGTTGGCAAAGCAGAGGTCAAGGCAGGCGATGGGGAAAGCAGAAGCGACAGCAGGACTGGCAACTCAGGCGTGTGAGAAATGTGTAAGTTGGGGGGGGGAGCAAAAGAGCAGAGGGGAGTGGAAGTCTTTTGGGGGGACTATAAATGCAGATCAGCTGCTCCCTCCTCTTTAGGGCCCTGGAGACTTATTAAGGGCTGGAACCAAGGATGCGTAGGGAGTTGGGAGATGGCAAGGTCTCTGCACTGAGAAAGAAAGAACACATACTCTCTCTCTTACACACACACACATATATCAGTGCAGATGAGGGGGTTGCCAGTCAAGAAAGGAGGAGTCAAATCAGACATGTCAATCTCAACCCTATGCACTATTCAGTGGCCTGAATAGTGTTGAGACCAAAAGACCCTGAGACCATTTTCTACCAGTGGTTCTCAACCTTCCTAATGCTGCAACCCCATAATACAGTCCCTCATGTTGTGGTGACCCCCAAACATAAAATTATTTTCCTTCCTACTTCGTAACTGTCATTTTGCTACTGTTATGAATCGTAATCTAAATATCTGATATGCGAACTGTATTTACATTCACTAGACCAAATTTGGCACGAACACCCAATACGCCCAAATTTGAATACTGCTGGGGTCGGGGAGGATTGATTTTGTCATTTGGGAGTTGTAGTTGCTGCTTTATAAGCTATTGTCCTCCCAATCCTGCTGTATGCCTGTGAGACATGGACAGTCTACAGATGTCGCATGCAACTCCTGGAATGATTCTATCAGCGCTGCCTCCGGAAAATCCTGCAAATCTCTTGGGAAGAGAAGCGGACAAATGTCAGCATGCTGGAAGAAGCAAAGACCACCAGCACTGAAGCGATGCTCCTCCGCCATCAACTCCTCTGGACTGGTCACGTTGTCCGGATGCCAGCCCTCCACAGGCATGTAGCGGGGGGGGGGGGGGGGGCTTGAGGGGCTTCACCCCCCCCCCCAAATTCTCATGGTGGTCCGCGAGAAGGCCTTACTGGTACATTATTTAAACTGTTATGTTTATTCATATCATGATCTGATCACCATGCTCAATATGTCCCATATGCATGGGGGTATTGGGGTAACGATACAAAAGGTTTGCTAGGGTAGACCCTCTTTCACTCAGACTCAGCCCCCCCCCCCACACACACACACACACAAATCAAACTCAGCTCCCGCCGAATTACAATCCTGGCTACGGGCCTGCCCAAAGCAGTTGCTCTACTCTGAACTCAAGAACGGAAAATGGAATGTTGGAGAGCAGGAAAAGAGATTTAAAGATGGGCTCAAAGCCAACCTTAAAAACTCTGGCATAGACAACGAGAACTGGGAAGCCCTGGCCCTTGAGCGCTCCAGTTGGAAGTCAGCTGTGACCAGCAGTGCTGCAGAATTTGAAGTGGCACGAATGGAGGGTGAAAGAGAGAAATGTACTAAGAGGAAGGCACGTCAAGCCAACCCCTACTGGGATCGCCTTCCATCTGGAAACCGATGCCCTCACTGCGGGAGAAGATGCAGATCAAGAATAGGGCTCCACAGTCACCTACAGACCCACCGCCAGGATACTACACTTGGAGGACCATCATCCTTGGACTACGAGGGATCACCTAAGTAAGTAAGTAAGTGTCGTTGCTGGGATTTATAGTTCACCTACAATCAAAGAACATTCTGAACTCCACCAACGATGGAATTGAACCAAACTTGGCACATAGAACTCCCATGGCCAACAGAAAATACTGGAAGGTTTTGTTGGCCACTGATCTTGATTATTGGAGTAGTAGTTCACCTACATCCAGAGAGCACTGTGGACTCAAACAATAAAGGATCTGAACCAAATTTGGCTTGAATACTCAATATGCCCAAATGCTAACACTGGTGGAGTTTGGGAAAAATACACCTTGACATTTGGGAGTTGTAGTTGCTGGGATTTATAGTTCACCTACAATCAAAGAGCATTCCGAACTCCACCAACAATGGAATTGAAACCAAACTTGGCACACAGAACTCCCATGACCAACGGAAAATACTGGAAGGATTTGGTGGCCACTGACCTTGATTATTGGAGTTGTAGTTCACCTACATCCAGAGAGCACTGTGGACTCAAACAATAAAGGATCTGAACCAATATGCCCAAATGCTAACACTAGTGGAGTTTGGGGAAAATACACCTTGACATTTGGGAGTTGTAGTTGCTGGGATTTATAGTTCACATACAATCAAAGACCCCTTGAACCCCACTAATGATAGAATTGGGCCAAACTTCCCACACAGAACCCCCATGACCATCAAAAAATACTGTGTTTTCTGATGGTTTCTGGTGACACCCTCTGACACTCCCTCACGACCCCTCCCCAAGGGTCCTGAAGCCCAGGTTGAGAAATGCTGTGCTCAGAGGCGGCCCTAGGTAATTTTCAACGGTAAGCAAACAGTATTTTGGCACACACACACCCCAACCAATCGCTGATATATATTTTCTGTTCATCATGGGAGTTCTGTGTGCCATATTTGGTTCAATTCCATCATTGGTGGAGTTCAGAATGCTCTTTGATTGTAGGTGAACTATACATCCCAGTAACTACAACTCGCATATGTCAAGGTCTATTTTCCCCCAAGAGCACCTCAAGATCGCCCCTGGGTACAATCAACTATACTGCAAATGCTTACTTTGCGTAATGGGTTGAGCCGTCCCTGGTTGTGCTAAACTATTACAGTGCTATGCTTCTACTTTAAGTGCCATGGTTCCATTCTATGAAATCTTGGGATTTTCAGTTTATGGAAGGATACCTCGAATTACCAACCAGAGACTTCTAGCAGCTCACCAAACCACAAGTCTCAGGATTCCACAGAAAGAAACCATAGCTGTTAACAGGAAACCGCAGAGCTATAATTATGTAGTGTGAAAAGGCTCCAGGTTTACAATAGGTGGGAAAGCTTTGACTCAGGAAATGCTTTAAAAAAGAAAAAAGAAGTCAGCAACAGTGCTCATTTCTGTGTTTACTTTTCCGTCGCACTCTCAGACTCTTGCCAAAGGAACAAGTGTCACCTTCTTTTTCACCCTCTTGCAAGTATTATCACACAAATCTATATAAAGTCAGGAGGTGCAAGGGCCAGGGGTGCCAGGTGCTGAGATAGCAATAGGGGATTGGGAAGGAGTGAGCAAGAAGAGGGAGAAGTGGAGGGAAAACGTCTGCTAGCCATAGGAATGGTTGCTGAAATTGCTGGGGAAAGGTGGGGGGTCAAGGTAAAGGGCTTCTATCTCTGTGTTCTGTACCCCATTTCCTTTTTTCCCTTGCAGAGCTGAAAACAACAAAGTCTCACTGATGCAAGGAGGAAGAATTAGGTCTTGTTTACCATGTTGGGGGGGGGGGTGTTTGTCATGTCAGGAGCGGCTTAAGAAACTGCAAGCTGCTTCTGGTGTGAGAGAATTGGCCGTCTGCAAGAATGTTGCCCAGGGGACGCCCGGATGTTTTGATGTTTTATCATCCTTTTGGGAGGCTTCTTTCATGTCCCCGCATGAGGAGCTGGAGCTGATAGGGGGAGCTCATCCGTGCTCTCCCCGGATTCAAACCTGCAACCTATCGATCTTCAGTCCTGCCAGCACAAGGGTTTAACCCACTGCGCCACCAGGGGCTCCACAGTATTGGATGAAAATGACATACAAAAGAATTAATAACAGTAGTACTTATCCGAATGTATCTCTCTCTACGTTTCACCTCGTAATTTAAGATCTACTCGGGAGGCCCTGCTCTCGGTCTCATCAGCATCTCAAACGCGTCTGGTGGGGACGAGGGACAGGGCCTTCTCGGTGGTGACCCCCCGCTTGTGGAATTCGCTCCCCAGTGAGATTAGATCGGCGTCCTCCCTCCTTACTTTTAGGAAAAAACTAAAGACGTGGTTTTGGAGCCAGGCCTTTGGCTAGTGGGCACAGCAGCACTTTAGGCACTGAACTCGGACAATAGGATTGTTTGAAAATTGGAAATGGCTTTATGACCTGTGATTCTGTGATCTGTTCTATGTGGTTATGTAATTTTAATTAATATCACTATTTAATTGTTATGTAATGGATTTTATATTGCTGTATTATATTGTTGTTTTGATACTGTTGGCATTGAATTGTTGCTGGTGTTAGCCGGCCTGAGTCCCCCCTCGGGGGTGAGAAGGGCGGGGTAGAAATGGAATAAATAAATAAATAAATAAATGTATAATGACATTGAATGTTTACTGTATATGTGTACTGTAATTTGCCCTGAGTCCCCTCGGGGAGATAGGGCGGAATATAAATAAAGTATAGTATTATTTTAAAAATTAAAAATAAATAAATAAATATCAGCCTAAATACACTAAAGGCACGGATTTCGCCTGATTTTGAAAACTAAGCAGGGTCATCACCGCTTCGTTCTTGGATGGGAAACTGCCGATGAATCCCATACACTTGCAGCCATATTTCAGAAAAAGGAACTGGCAAAACTATCTCAATTTTATGGGTGATTTAATTGTATTTTAACTAAGAAAACCCTATGAAATGCATGTGGCTTCTCTCATGTCCCCGCATGAGGAGCTGGAGCTGACAGAGGGGAGCTCATTCGCACTCTCCCCAGATTTGAATCTGCGACCTGTCGGTCTTCGGTGCTGCCAGCACAAAGGTTTAACCCACTGCGCCACTGGGGGCTCCACAGTATTGGATAATAATGACATACAAATGAATTAGTAGTAATAATATCAGCCTAAATAGGCACGGATTTTGCCTGATATTGAAAACTAAGCAGGGTCATCACTGGTTCGTTCTTGGATGGGAAACTGCCGATGAACCCCATACACTTGCAGCCGTATTTCAGAAAAAGGAACTGGCAAAACTATCTCAATTATATGGGTAATTTAATTGTATTTTAACTAAGAAAACCCTACGAAATGCATGTGGCTTCTCTCATGTTCCCGCATGAGGAGCTGGAGCTGACAGAGGGGAGCTCATCCGTGCGCTCTCTGGATTTGAATCTGCGACCTGTCAGTCTTCAGTCCTGCCCAGGCCCGTAGCCAGGATTTCAATTCGGGGGGGGGGGGGGGGGTTTTTTCAGGGTTTTTTTTGGGGGGGGGGCTGAGTTTCGGGGGGGCTGAGTCTGAGTGAAAGAGGGTCTAGCCTAGCAAACCTTTTGTATCATTACCCCAATACCCCCATGCATATGGGATATATTGAGTATGGTGATCAGATCATGATATGAATAAACATAACAGTTTAAATAATGCACCAGTAAGGCCTTTTCGCAAACCACCATGAGAATTTCGGGGGGGGGGGGGCTGAAGCCCCTCAAGCCCCCCCCCCCCGGCTACATGCCTGGTCCTGCCGGTACCTACTGCACCACTGGGGGGGGGGAGGGGGTTGAAGTCAAGCTAAAGCCATTGGGTTGCTTGAGGCAACCATGGTGCTCCCCACACAAAAAACACACAAATACACTTTGTCAAAATCAAAGTATATTGTACTCCCAAAGCCAGATATGCTGTCCTGGCACATGAGGGGCAAAGCATCCCCAGAAACACTTCTGCCCCATATTGGATTTTTTTTTGTCATGTCAGGAGCGACTTGAGAAACTGCAAGTCACTTCTGGTGTGAGAGAATTGGCTCTCTGCAAGGATATTGCCCAGGGGACGCCCAGATTATTTTTGATTTTTTTTTTTGGTCGTGTCAGGAGCGACTTGAGAAACTGCAAGTCGCTTCTGGTGTGGGAGAATTGGCCGTCTGCAAGGACGTTGCCCAGGGGACGTTGCCCAAGGGATACTTGTGGGAGGCTTCTCTCATGTCCCCGCATGAGGAGCTGGAGCTGATAGAGGGAGCTCATCCACCTCTCCCCGGATTTGAACCTGCGACCTATCTGTCTTCAGTCCTGCCGGCATATGGGTTTAACCCACTGCACCACCGTGGGTTCCCCCATGGAAATAAAATAATAGCAATAACTGAATATGTTTACGGTTTTGCTTTTGTTTTGTTTTTCGTCTACTTCCCATGCCTGAGATTACTATCTCACTCCACCACATAGCAATCTGCCTTGAATGAGAATTGAAAGCAGCCTTCCTCAATCCTTTTTTTCTTAGGGGGAATCCACAAAATCCCTGCATAAAAATTATTATATCTACAACTCAACAACCCCCCCCCCCCCACCAATTCCAACAGGGTTTTGAGGGACCCTTATTGGGAAAACATGGGTGTACAACCATCTCATCAAATTCCCCCATTCCAATGTAACACCCAGTTATGGGTGAATGTGAGTGCAGATGGGGTAAGTACAAAGCCGAGAGAAAAATATGGCACCTCCCACTCTCTTCTCTGCTCAGGGGACAACGGCTTCGGATTCCTTCTCCGCACCCCCAAACCCACCCCCTCTAACTCTTCTCCCTTCTAGTCAGCTCAGTGCTGGCAGATTTAATAGGATTAAGGATCCTGCAGAGTCTAGATAAGGAGAGGGCACAGTAGGAGGGAGGACAGAGGGGATATCAGTTGCTGACTGCCTCCTCCCTAGATGACCCCCCTTCCCAAACATCCTGACTTTGCAGGGTGAGTGGTGGGTGGTGGATTCTTTTCACCGTCAATCTACTTTGGGTAGGAGGAAAGTAAAGGCGGGGGTTCTCTTCTCACCTGTTGTGCAGCACACACCAGCCACAGTGGGGATCTCTCGAACCAAGGCAATCGGCACAAGTCAAATACTGCTCACAGTTCTCCACCGGAAGACGCACCACCTGAAGGAAGGGCTCAATTGTTAATATACCAGAAGGCCACAATCTCCCTCTTCTCCCCTAACCCTCTGGCTTGCTCCACATCCATTCCCTTAGAAAGGTGACTATCATCTAATCAACCTTTTTTTCTCATGTCAGGAGCGACTTGAGAAACTGCAAGTCGCTTCTGGTATGAAAGAATTGGCCATCTGCAAGGACGTTGCCCAGGGGATGCCAGATGTTTATTTTATTTTATTTATTTGCAGCATTTCTATTCCGCTTTTCTCACTCCGCAGTGTACACATATATGGCAAACATTCAATGCTAATTTTTGACTTACACAGACATACACAGAGGTATTTAACTTTTTCTGGCCACCAGGGGAGCTGTCGCTTTCATCATCCATCTGCGACACTGGTGAAGTACTTCCGCAATCCCCGCTTTGCTGGAGTCTTTTTTTATGGCCTCATAAATTAGTTAATTTAGTCTCCCCACACTTTAAGGTAGTACCTAATTTTCCTACTTGACAGATGCAACTGTCTTTCGGGTTGCAAAGGTCGACAACAGGATACACAATTGGTTGGAAACCCACTCCAACCCGGGCTGGCTTCGAACTCATGACCTTTTGGTCTGAGTGATCTTAATGCAGCTAACAGCCAGCTGTGCCACAATCCCATGTTTTGATGTTTTACCATCATGTCCTTGCATGGGGAGCTGGAACTGACAGAGGGAGCTCAACCCACTCTCCCTGGATTCGAACCTCTGACCTGTCGGTCTTCAGAGTTCAACCCACTGCAGCTCCTCCAGGCATCTATGCCATTAACAGAATGCAGAGCAGCACAAAATACAGTAGGTGGAGGTTCATAGCATAGGTGAAAGTACCTGTTAAATTTCTACCTGTTGTTCATTGAACAAATAACTACCATATTTTCTGGCGTATAAGACTACTTTGTAAACCAAGAAAATCTTTTCAAAAGTCAGGGGTCGTCCTATACGTGGGAGTCATCTTCTACGTGGGCGGAGTCTTATATGCGATGTCGTCTTATACGTGGGAGTCGTCTTATATGCTGGGAGTCTTCTTATAAAGTGGGTGCTGAAACTTCCAGTCTGGATTAGAGAATCAGTTGTTGCCACAAATTGTGGGGGGAGCTCAAAAATGGCAGTGGCCACATCCCTGCTGTATGCAGCGACTGTATGAGAACATTAAGGGCGATGCTGTACAAGTACGGTAGAAAAAAATTCAATTCATCAGGATTCGTGGACTTAATGTGGTCTCGATGGTGAGGTGAAGGGGCGCCTCACCGGGAAGGTGTAAGTGAAGGGCGGAGTAAGCTGCAGGCGTCCGGGGCGCCCGGGGTATGGAAAAAAGAGATAGAGTGGCTCTGGGCCCAGAAAATCACACCTCTTTTACCTGTCTGGCCCGCCCTTGTATCCTATTACTGGACCTCCTCCTCTGTCTCTCAGATCTCGCTCCTGAAGACTGCAGTGAAGTGGTGAAGGTGCGCATGTGCGAGATCTGAGAGGCAGAGAAGGAGGTCCAGTAATAGGAAAATTACCATATTGAAATCAAATCTGATGCTTTTAAAATTTTTATTTGGTTTGTGTTGGAAGAGGGGTAGTCTTATATGGCGAGTATATCCCAAACTCTATATTATAACTGGAAAAGTCGGGGTCGTCTTATACGCCCAGTCGTCTTGTACGGGCTATACTATGTAATAAAATCAGAAAAAATTCTGTTGGTTGATATATAGGAGAGTTTGGAGCTATCCCAAACTCTGTACAGTACTAGGAAAATTACCATATTGAAATCAAATCTGATGCTTTTAAATTTTTTATTTGGTGTGTGTTGGAAGAGGGGTAGTCTTATACGGCGAGTATATCCCAAACTCTATATTTTAACTGGAAAAGTTGGGGGTCGTCTTATATGCCGGAAAATACGGTACATTCACAAAATCTCTACACAGAATACTTTCTTCAAAAGGAAAAGGAAAGTAGCAGTCTTAAGTTGCACCCATCTCTCAGCACCATTAAAAATCCCATAGTCATTAAACTCCCCATCCCGGCAGGACAATAAACATGCAAACCTCGGCATTTAATTGCATTTCATATATAATCTCACTGCTCCATTATAAAAGAAACAACTGTCACCATAAAAGAGGTGACCATCCTCCTGGACATCTTGGCATCCTCAAAATACTTTCATTAGAATACTTTCTCTATCCCCCAAATGCCTTTTTTCACATATCTCTTGCCACCTAGTCATCCTCAACACTGCACAGTAGGGATTTTGCCTCTTAGCTAATGCGGACAAAGGGACACCCCATCTGTTTGGCCCATTTCTAGTACGAATACAGAATGCATGCCATCCAGATACCTAAAGACATTTAAATTGCCCTCCAGTTGGAGAAGCCAGATTAAAGAAATGGCATCAAATTAAGTTCTGCAACTCAATCATAGAATCATAGAATCAAAGAGTTGGAAGAGACCTCATGGGCCATCCAGTCCAACCCCATGCCAAGAAGCAGGAATATTGCATTCAAATCACCCCTGACAGGTGGCCATCCAGCCTCTGTTTAAAAGCTTCCAAAGAAGGAGCCTCCACCACCGGGGCAGAGAGTTCCACTGCTGAATGGCTCTCACAGTCAGGAAGTTCTTCCTCATGTTCAGATGGAATCTCCTCTCTTGTAGTTTGAAGCCACTGTTCCGCGTCCTAGTCTCCAAGGAAGCAGAAAACAAGCTTGCTCCCTCCTCCCTGTGGCTTCCTCTCACATATTTATACATGGCTATCATATCCCCTCTCAGCCTTCTCTTCTTCAGGCTAAACATGCCCAGCTCCTTAAGCCGCTCCTCATAGGGCTTGTTCTCCAGACCTTTTATCATTTTAGTTGCTCTCCTCTGGACACATTCCAGCTTGTCAATATCTCTCTTGAACTGTGGTGCCCAGAATTGGACTCAATATTCCAGATGTGGTCTAACCAAAACAGAATAGCTTCACTCCTAGGAATAGTGGTGGGATATTCTCAAATCTTGTTCCAACCTGGAAAGCATATCTTCTACATCTGGCAAAGACTCCTTCCTTGCTCTTAGAGTCCGGCCTGGTTTACCTGTCCAAACGGATTCTCCCCTACGAACCATCAAGGTTGTTAAGATCTTCTGGAGGGGCCCTGCTCTTGGTCCCACCACCTTCACAATCGCATCTGGTGGGGACAAGAGACAGGGCCTTCTCGGTGATGGCCCCTCGGCTGTGGAACTCTCTCCCGATAGAGATCAGATCTGCCCCCTCCCTCCTGACTTTCAGAAAGATGGCAAAATCTTGGCTCTGGAACTTAGCATTCTCAGATTGATGATCGAATCAGTAACTGTTGACCACAAGGTGGATGGTAGTGAATTTGTGATTTACCTTGACGAATTGGCTTTATGTAATTCTTGATCTGTATTTTAATGTATTTTAATGTATTAATGTACTATGATGTTATTATGCTTTAGTTTATTTCTATATTGATTCTCTGTTGTTAGCCGGAGGTCGAGAAGACCGAGTTATAAAAGCTCTAAATAAATCTATATATATAAAAATGGAAAGGGTGTTCAACGGGACAGCAAAACGCGAAAAAATCCCGACGAAAACTCACCAAATTTGCCGTGCACATACCTCAACGCACAAGGTATGCACAACACTCATCAAAATTCCAAACAACATTTCAACAAACTCACAATTACAAAAACCAACTGAGCATGCGCAGTGCCCAGGGGAGGAAGTACACATGCAATGCACTCTGGGAACTGTAGTTCTAGAACGCAGCCTGCTCGCTGGGGGCCAGGATGCTGTGCGAACGGAGAAAGGAAGGAAGGAAAGGAAGGAAGGAAGGGAGGGAGGGAAGTTGAGAAGGTATATGAAAGAAGAAAGGTAGGAAAGAAAGAATACAGAGAGAGAAGGAGGATGGGAAAGAAGGGAGAAAGGAAGGAAGGAGGAAAGGAAAGAAAGATAGAAAAAAAGAAAGGGAAGGGGAAGGGAAGGTGTCAAAAGGAAGGAAGGAAGGAAGGAAGGAAGGAAGGAAGGAAGGAAGGAAGGAAGGAAGGAAGGGGAATTTGGGAAGGGGAAGAGAGGAAAAAAGCGAAGGAAGAAGAGAAAGGGAGGGAAGAAAAGAAAGAAAGAAAAGGAAGACTGGAAGTCAAGAGCAAAGGAAGGAAGGAAAGAGATAGAGAGGGAAGAAAGGAGAGAAAGAGGAAGGAAAATAAAAAGGGAGGAGGAAGGAAAGAGGAAGAGAAGGAAGGAGGAGAGAAGGAAAAAAAAAGGGAAGGGAGGAAAGACGGAGCAAAGGAAGAAGAGAAAGAAGGAGAGAAAGAGGGAGGGAAGGAAAGAAATAAAGAGAAGGAAGGATGGGAGCAAAAAGCTAAGGAAGGAAGTAAACAGGTAGAGAAGGAAGAAAGGAAAGAAGAAAAGGAAATGAAGGAAGGAGTGAAAGAAGAAGAGAAAGAGGGAGAGAAGCTTGGCCACAGCAATGCGTGGCGGGTAAAGCTAGTAATAAATAAATAGTGTGATGATGGCCTTAACTTCCTCAGAAATGATTACGAGGGAAACTCTTCATAAACTCTAACGGCACCTAATCCTTCAGGCCTGACTTAAATTAAAGAATAGTGCCAGATAAATGAGAATGATCTGTCATTTAATTTTGTCACTGAAAAATCAGTCTTCCCTACCCTGGAGCCCTTTGAATGGATTGAACGGCATTTCCCACAATCAGTACAACTGTTGATTCAGGGTATGGAAGGTTGAATTAAAGAGTCTGGAACAGTGCTACTCAACCTTCCTAATGCCGCGACCCCTTAATACAGTTCTTCATGTTGTGGTGACCCCCAACCATAATATTATTTTCATTGTTACTTCATAACTGTGATTTTGCTCCAGTTATGACTCGTAATGTAAATATCTGATATGCAGGATGTATTTGTATTCACTGGACCAAATTTGGCACAAATACCCCATATGCCCAAATTTGAATACTGGTAGGTTTGGGGAGGATTGATTTTGTCATTTGGGAGCTGTAGTTACTGGGATTTATAGTTAACCTACAGTCAAAGAGCCTTCTGAACTCCACCAACAATGGAATTGAACCAAACTTGGAACACACAACTCCCATGACCACCAGAAAATATATGCAGGGTCTGATGGGCATTGACCTTAAGTTTTGGAGTTGTAGTTTAACTACATCCAGAGAGCACTGTGGGCTCAAACAATGATGGATCTGGGCCAAACTTGGCACGAATACTCAGTATGCCCAAATGTGAACACTGGTGGAGTTTGGGAAAAATAGACTTGACATTTGGGAATTGTAGTTGCTGGGAATTATAGTTCACCTCCAATTAAAGAGCATTCCAAACCCCACCAACCATAGAATTGGGCCAAACTTCCCACACAGAACTCCCATGACCAGTAGAAAATACTGTGTTTTCTGATGATTCTTGGCGACCCCTCTGACACCCCCTTGTGACCCCCACAGGGGTCCTGATCCTCAGGTAGAGAAACACTGGTCTGGAATCCATCCATCCATCCATCCATCCATCCATCCATCCATCCATCTATCTATAGGTCTCTTCACCACAACACATTAGAAACCACTCTGCAAACCTCTAAATACCCTATCTCACCTTATCATATCCCATGACTGACCTGTTTCTGACTGAGCAGGTAGAGGTATCGCTGGTCAGGACTCAAGACCATGTCACGCAGCAGGGGCTCTCCAGGCATCACCGGCACAGACTCATAGAGATGGGCCTCATTGGGATTGTCCACACGAACCTGCAAAGTGTAATTGTGTAATAAGATTGACTGTTACTCCCAACAAGGATTGCTTTACATTTCTTAAATTTCTACCAAACGAAATTCAAGTTGGTTAATGACATTGGTTGGAATCCCGCCATATGCGCCATATGCGTGTGTATGTCTCTTTTTGGTCAGAGAACAAGGTGGTATTTTATAGCCCTTTACACAAGTTACAAAACCTCTATTTCTCAACTGTAACGTCATTTCTTTATTTCTTGATGGTAGGCAATTCAAGTGATTGTGTTCAAAGGGAAGGGATAGGAGGGCTCACTCCACCTGTAAGTTATTATCTTCCTCCTTCAAGAAAACACAAGCCCGTTTGTTCTAGAGGCATTCTCTCCTGACATTTCGCCTGCATCTATGCCAAGCATCCTCAGAGGTAGTGAGGTCTGTTGGAACTAGAAAAATGGGTTTATATATCTGTGGAATGACCAGGGTGGGACAAAGGACTCTTGTCTGTTGGAGCTAGGTGTGAATGTTTCAACTGACCACCTTGATTAGCATTTGATGGCTTGGCAGTTGTTTGGTGTGGCTTGTTAGTGCCTGGGGCAATCTTTTGTTGAGAGGTGATTATATGTCCCTAATTGTTTCCTCTCTGTTGTTTTACTGTTGTTATTTGAGAGTTTTTTAAATACTGGTAGCCAAATTTTGTTCATTTTCATGGTTTCCTCCTTTCTGTTGAAATTGTCCACATGCTTGTGGATTTCAATGGCTTCTCTGTGTAGTCTGACATGATGGTTGTTAGAGTGGTCCACCATTTCTGTGTTCTCAAATAATATGCTGTGTCCAGGTTGGTTCATCAGGTGCTCTGTTATGTCTGGTTTCTCTGGTTGTCTACTTCAACCAGAGAAGTCAGCCATAGCAGAGCACCTGATGAACCTAGCTCCAACAGACAAGAGTTCTTTGTCCCACCCTGGTCATTCCACAGATATATAAACCTGTCAGGTTTTACAATGTATTGTAATGTAATATAGCTGAGTCATGCACTGCTAATAGGCTTCTATTGGAAATGCTGAGTCATGCATTAACTGTATATAGAACTTCATTTGGGGAATGTGATTGTGAATGATGTAATCCTGGGTCTGAGTTAAGTTAATGAGTTGGGAACCAATCAGAGATTGCTACGTGTAATTGTATAGAATTGTATATAAGGAAGTCATGTAGAGTGTATACTCTCTCCTTGTGCTGTGATGCTGTTCGTCGAAGGCTCTATGTAATTGATTAAAAGAACCTGTCTGCTAAGACAAGATTTAACCATGTGCTGTGATAAGTTTGTAGTGTCATCTAGACTGGGGGGAAAACAATAGTAAAACTGACAATGGCCAAGCATGTGCTCAAGTGTCTGTAAAAGGTTCCAGAGTGACTGCAGGCTGTGGGAGCAGTTGACTGAAAATACTGTGCAGGAAGAACTACTGGAAAGCGCTGAAGTTGTACAACTGATCTGCTGCTGAATTGTGAAATTAATCTCAACAAAACCCATTTTCCTAGTTCCAACAGACCTCACAACTTCTGAGGATGCTTGCCATAGATGCAGACGAAACATCAGGAGAGAATGCCTCTAGAACATGGCCACATAGCCCGAAAAAACCTACAACAACCCAGTGATTTCAGCCATGAAAGCCTTCGACAATACACAAGCCCGTTTCTTCATGTCTGAGTTGCTTCCTTGCTCTCGGTCTTCCCATTTGTCAGCAGAAGTGGTCCTTCCCAGGACTTGGCAGATATGTTGGAGGCAATAGTTAGACAGGGTGTCAAGTTAGGATGACGTTTGTGCTCCACTTGGCTGATGCAGGATTTTTCCCAATCATTTCAAAGTATTACACTATGTAACAAAAATTGAAAAATGTTCTGCTCCTAGTTTGAAAGTGTTATTTCCTGTTTAACTGTGCAGTACTTGCTTTGAAACCAGCTTTTATACCCCAAAAACGTCATTTCTGTGGCTGCCACAAACTGTGTTGACTTGGCTGGGACTCTACGAGATATTCATTGAAAAAATATAGCAAAATGTGCTGCAGGAAGTCCCACAAAAAAAAAAAAAGACATACCTTTTCCTTGTTTTTATGATAGAACCAATTAGAACATTACAATTATAACCCAGGAAGAAAAATCATGTTACAGAGAGTTACGTAATCAATGTAAATTACCAATATGCAACCTTTCCAGCTCCAAAGTCCCTGTCTGGTACTAAGGAAATGAATATGCACAGTTACCCTAGTGAACCCCCTTTCCTACAACTTGGGCAAAGCAATATTTTGCTAAGATTTGAGTTTACTCGGTCCTGCTTACAATGGGGCTCTGGGAGCAATGCCATCACTGAGGTGTTGACTAGCAATTCCTAATGAGTTTCCAGGAAATACAAGTAACTGCAGCCAAAGGGAATTAATATGGGGCAATGGTGTTCTCGCTACCACAGAAATCAGGAAAAGTGCCGGTTGTTCTAATAGCTTTGGGGACACACGAGGAAAAGTCATAGAGGGAAGGCCACAGATGTTGGTACAAGGGTTGAATGAAAAGTAATGCTTCCACCTTTGTAACTCCTTAACAAATGGCGGTACTGATATGTGGCAGGTACTGGCTTGTTCAGTAGACTCTCCTCTATAGTTCCATTTTGGTGGGAAGCCTTAGCATTCAACGGTTGTGTTATTAAAGTGCGAAGTATGGAACCCTGAGCAGATTGTTGGTCCATGCGACTTAAGCAACGTGCAGTCATTGAATTCTTGACAGCAGAAGGTGTCACCCCAAAGGAGATTAATCAGAGAATGCAAGCTATTTATGGTGATTGTGTTGATGTGAGTACTGTGCGTCGTTGGGAAAATGAGTTTAAAGATGTTGAGGTGGGAACATCTGACTTGCATGACAAACAAAGAGTTGGACGTCCTGTGACAGCAACCACCGGGTTTCACAAGCAAAAGGTTGACAGATTGATTCAGGATGATCGTTGTATCACTCAGAGAGAAATTTCAAGCAATTTCAAGCAAATTTCAAGCAAATTTCAAGAAATTTCAAGAAATTTCAAGAAATTTCAAGCAAATTTCAAGAAATTTCAAGCATAATTGGCATTTTAAGCATAATTGGCATTTCAAGCATAATTGGCATTTCAATGTGTGGGTCACATTATTGCTTTGCTTGGCTATCGTAAGATCTGTACATGATGGGTTCCCAGGATGCTGATGCCTGAAATGAAAGCGCACAGACTTCAAACTTCAGAGACTGGATCTCACCACCGTACGACATCCTCCATACAGTGGGTTGTTGTAGGTTTTTTCGGGCTATATGGCCATGGTCTAGAGGTCTCTAGACCATGGCCATATAGCCTGAAAAAATCTACAACAACCCAGTCATTCCGGCCATGAAAGCCTTCGACAATACATCCTCCATACAGTCCAGATTTAGCACCGTCTGACTGCCATCTGTTCCTGATAATGAAAGAAGATCTGCAGGGAAATCATTACGCTTCTGATTAAGACGTTGAGCTAACTGTGAGATGCTGGCTGCGGAAACAGTGTCGACTTCTGTGATGGCTTCAGAAATCCTGTTCATCATTGGCAGAAATTTATCCAATTGTCTGGTGATTATGTGGAAAAGTGAATAATGGTAGTTAAAGAGCACATTCTAAGGATCTGCATTTGATTTATTAAAATATTCTATGAAGATGACACACAACGCTACTACTCTTTTCCACCTAACTCCAAGGAAGCCCCTCGAGTGCTAGACGAGTGCCTGACCGCTGTGGCTGGCTGGATGAGGACGAACAAGCTGAAGAGTAATCCCGACAAGACAGAGGTCCTCCTGGTCGATCGCAAACCGGATCGGGGTATAGGGTGGCAACCTGTGCTGGACAGGGTTGCACTCCCCCTGAAGTCACAGGTCCGCAGTTTGGGAGTCCTCCTGGATTCATCACTTACGTTTGAGGCTCAGACGTCGGCGGTGGCCGGGAGGGCCTTTGCACAATTAAGACTCGTGCGCCAACTGCGAACGTACCTCGTGAAGGCCGATCTGGCCAAGGTGGTCCATGCCTTAGCCACTTCTAGACTGGATTACTGTAATGCACTCTATGTGGGGCCACCCTTGAAAATGGCTCGGAAATTCCAGATGGTCCAACGGGCGGTGGCCAGGTTGTTAACTGGAGCTCCACTGGTTGCCATTCATTTTCCGAACCCAATTCAAGGTGCAAGTTCTTACCTACAAAGCCCTGAACGGTTTGGGACCCGCCTACCTGCATGACCACATCTCTGTATACGAACCCACACGATCTCTCCATTCATCTGGAGAGGCCCTGCTCGCGATCCCACCTGCATCGCAAGCGCGATTGGCGTGGGCGAGAGAGAGGGCCTTTTCGGTGGTGGTCCCCTGACTCTGGAACTCACTTCCTAAGGACATCAGGCAGGCCCCAACTCTGACAGTCTTTTGGAGGAGCTTGAAGACGTGGCTGTTCCAGTGTGCCTTCCCAGAATAATGATCCCATAGCACTTTGCCCTCCACAGAACTTTACATTTTTAGGTCTGCTTGTATGTTTTCCACAAACGCCCCTTCACTTTTTCGCCCATGTTCCAGCATTACTTCCGATTTAAATTTTACATTTGGCCTCCCCATAGTTTTTAATCGTGTGGTCTTATTGTTAATGTTGCATTATTGTATTGTCCATGTTTTATTTTAATTGCTTGTATTGTTGTTATTACTGTTTGTATTGTTGTATTTGGGCTTGGCCTCATGTAAGCCGCACCAAGTCCCTTGGGGAGATGGGTTTCTTTGTTTTTTGTCGTGTCAGGAGCAAGTCGCTTCTGGTGTGAGAGAATTGGCCGTTTGCAAGTACGTTGCCCAGGAGACGCCTGGATGATTTGATGTTTTTATCATCCTTGTGGGAGGCTTCTCTCATGTCCCCGCATGAAGAGCTGGAGCTGATAGAGGGAGCTCATCCACCTCTTCCCGGATTCGAACCTGCAACCTGTCAGTCTTCAGTCCTGCTGTCACAGGGGTTTAACCCACTGCGCCACTCCAGATGTTGTTGGATTACTACTCTCATCATCCCTGACCTGCTCCTTGGGGAGATGGTAGTGGGGTACAAATGAAGTGTTATTATTATTATTATTATTATTATTATTATTATATTCCCATCCAAACCCAAGTAACGAAGGTGGAGGCATTACTTTTCATTCATCCCTCGGACATTCTCAAAGTAAATGGCATTTTCTTATCTCCCTACTCCTGGCATTTGAGTCCAGTATTTGAAGATATTCTCTTCCAAAGAAGCAAATCCCTTTGCTGGAAAACAAAAGCATGATGATGGTGGGGAACAAGGGTAAACAAAAGAATCAGTGGTCAACTTCTTTCAGTCCCAGCCAGCATGGCCAATGGTCAGGGATGATGAGAGCAGTAATCCAACAACATCTGGAGTCCTTATTAGCTAGAAAACAGGAATGGGGAGATTCAGTGGAAAAGGTGTAAACTCTGAAGCTGAGATCAGATTGCATTTCAGGCCACCCACATCTAATTGGTGGTGTTAGAGCATGCTGTTTTCTCAGCCTTGTATCTTAAAATAACAGACAACACAGTGAGCTGCTTCACAAGATTGTGATAAGGTCAAGAGACAAAGATTTGTGGCATGCTTTGTATCTTTAGGTGCTGCATAAACGATAATGGAATGGTGTCAAAATGGGAAAGCGTTTCCTTGGAGAAGCTGCTAAGGCAGAAGGAATAGTAACATATCATGACAGAAGGCAAAAAACAGCTGGTATCTATTCAGGACAGAAGCCCTTTGCAGGCAAATGTTTCACCATAGCTATGGAGAAAACTTAATCTGGGTTAAAAATCACAGTTGTAAACTCACTGGATAGGCCATTACCTCTGGATCTGCTGCTTATATGACATGTTGTTGCATTGACTCTGAGCCATAAAAATTACAGCTTGGAAATGACTTATTGCCTGTTTTCGCTGGCTGCTGGAGCTGATGAACAACTGCACTGCATCCTGTCAGATCCCCAAAATCTGGAGGAAAGCAAGAGTCATCGCCATCTTGACGCCAGGCAAAGACCGTAATGACCCAAAAAGCTACAGACCAATCTCCCTGTTGTGCCACCTCTACAAAGTTCTGGAGAGACGGAAAAAATAGACCCATGTCTGATCCCACAGCAAGCTGGCTTCAGAAAAGGCAAAAAAAAAAAAAGCCTGTTTTGCCTGGTATAAATTTTATTTGTTTTAAACTTGGACAAAGGAAAGAGAATCAAGTCTTTTAAATAGAAAAATAGCATTGATTTATTACTACAAAAAACAATTATTTAAAAAATGAGATAGTTGACATATCAATCACATCTTAGTCATCAGGAATCACCGAAAATAACTTCCGTATATACTCGAGTATAAGCCGACCCGAATATAAGCCGAGGCATCTAATTTTAACCCAAAAAACTGGGAAAATGTATTGACTCAAATCAGAGGCGGCCCTAGGTAATTTTCAACGGTAAGCAAACAGTATTTTGGTGCCTCCCCCCCCCCCCAACCAATCATTGATATATATTTTCTGTTTGTCGTGGGAGTTCTGTGTGCCATATTTGGTTCAATTCCATCATTGGTGGAGTTCAGAATGCTCTTTGATTTAGGGACCAAGAGAGAGAGAGAGAGAGGTGGAGATGCCCACCTTTCCTGAAGGTAGGCGCAAAAACAAAGGAGGGAGCGGAGGTGGGAGATACCTCCAGCCTGGAGGGGCTCTCTCTCTCTCTCTCTTGGTCCCAATGGCTGAATAGAAAGTCAGGAGAAGAGGCGACTTTTGGTGCGTATGCTGGGGTCTTCAGGCACGCCTCCAGACCCGAACGGGCCAGGCGTGGCGGCTCTGCCCCTTGGCCTACCTGCGGATTGGGGAGAGGAAAGGAGGCGGGTGGAGAGCCAGGGGATCGGGAAAGGGAGCCAGTCATGGGGAAGGGATCGAACGCAGAGAACGATTGAGCGCCGGCTCTGCTCGTGCACCCGGTGGCCGGGTGGAGCAGGAACGAGAGGGGCTAGGCGAGGCTCAAGGGCCCGGCCCCTTTGGGAAGAGGATCGCCCGGCAGTGAGGCAAGAAAGCCAAGGCTCCCCCCGGACTGCTAGGGCTGTTGTGAGCTGAGGGGGCGCTCCTCAAGTGGCGGTCGAGGGGCATTTACAGAGGCGCCTCTGCGCCCCTGGCAAAAAAAAGTGTTCTGCGACCGCTTACTTCGCGTAATGGACGAGCCGCCCCTGTCTCAAGAATAAGCTGAGGGTGGGAAATGTGGTTACTGGTCAATTTCAAAATGAAAATAGATACCAATAAAATTACATTAATTGAGGCATCAGTAGGTTCAATGTTTTTGAATATTTACATAAAACTGCAATCTATATAAATAAAAATGTAATGTTCATTTGTGGGATTAATGTAACTCAAGAAACCACTGGACGAATTGACACCAAATTTGGACACAAGACAGCTAACAACCCAATGTATGTCCTTCACTCAAAAAATGATTTTGTCATTTGGGAGTTGTAGTTGCTGGGATTTATAGCTCACCTACAATCAAAGAGCATTTTGAACCCCACCAATGATGGAATTGAACCATACTTGGCACACAGTTCTCCCATGACCAACAGAAAATACTGGAAGGGTTTGGTGGGCAGGGTCCTTTGGTTTTGGAGTTGATCACTGTGATCGAAAGATGACACTGTGGACTCAAACAATGATAGATCTGGACCAAACTCTCCAAGAATACTCAATATGCCCAAATGTGAACACTGGTGGAGTTTGGGAAAAACAGAATCTTGACATTTGGGAGTTGTAGTTGCTGGGATTTGTAGTTCACCTACAATCACAGAGCATTCCGAACCCCACCAACAATAGAATTGGGCCAAACCTCCCACACAGAACCCCCATGTGGGCCACAGCAATGCGTGGCAGGGGATGGTTAGTTTAATATAAGATTGTCTAACTCTGATGAAACCATTATTTTCATCTTCTTTAATGTAAATGTGCTTATGTATCCTTGCAATAATAATAAACATAATAAGATAATAAATGTAATAATTTATTAATAAAAACAAATTATTACATTTATTATTATTATTGATTAAAATAATGGAAATATAGTAATAAGAGTTATAATAGAGTAAAATGATAAATGTAAATAATAAATGTCATAACAATAATAAAGTACAATAATAAATGTAATAATACTAATAGAGTAAAATTATAAATGGAAATAATAATAATAATAATAATAATAATAATAATAATAATAATAATAACAGAGTAAAATAATAAATAACCTTGACTAGAGTATAAGCTGAAGGGAATTTTTCAGCCTAAAAAAAGAGCTGAAAAACTAGGCTTATACTCGAGTGTATACAGTAATCAGTTTTTTAAGGTTGCAATGCTATGCTCTGCACAAAATTAATTTAACCCAAATACACACATTCCCAAAGTTACAAACATCCAATTTACAAAGAACTCATTGTTAAGAGCAGACATTTTTTTCATGTCAGGAGTGACTTGAGAAACTGTATGTTGCTTCTGGTGTACGAGAATTGGCTGTCTGCAAGGACGTTGCCCAGGGGACGCCCGGATGTTTTACCATCCTGTGGGAGGCTTCTCTGATGTCCCCACATGAGATGCTGGAGCTGACAAAAGGGAGCTCATCTTGCTTCCCTGATTCAAACCGCCGACCTTTCAGTCAACAGTCCTGCTGGCACAAGGGTTTAACCCACTGCACCACTGGTGATGAGACAACAGGAAGTGAAAGAAATCTACCCCTAGGAAGGGAAATTCACTCCTGGAAGTGTAATCCTGGGGAAAAGGTGTCCCCACTGAAGCTTTATCACCAAGTCTTGTTTCTACTACAAGTCACATTTTTCAAAATCCAATTATCACAGGAAGTGGGGTGAAATCTTCTGAACAGGGGCACAGGCAGCAAAACAAACACCACAGGGATGTTCACCCTTGCCCATTCTGTCATTTAAAATGTACCTGTTCTGATTTACATACAAATTCAACTTAAGAAACCTACTGGACCTATCTTGTTTGCAACTTGGGGGCTGCCTGTACTATTCGACAAGGTCCCCCATGACCTTCTGGCAGACAAACAAGTCTAATGTGGGCTAGGCAAAACTACGGTGAGGTGGATCTGTAATTGGTTAAATGGACGAACCCAGACTGTGATTCTCCCCAATGCTTCCCCTTCATCCTGGAAAGAAGTGACGAGCGGGTTTCCATCCTGGGCCCGGTCCTGTTCAACATCTTTATTAATGACTTAGATGAAGGGCTAGAAGGCAGATCATCAAGTTTGCAGATGACACCAAATTGGGAGGGATAGCCAATACTCCAGAGGACAGGAGCAGGATTCAAAACGATCTTGACAGATTAGAGAGATGGGCCAAAACTAACAAAATGAAGTTCAACAGGGACAAATGCAAGACACTCCACTTAGGCAGAAAAAACGAAATGCAAAGATACAGAATGGGGGACAATGCCTGGCTCGAGAGCAGTACGTGTGAAAAAGATCTTGGAGTCCTCGTGGACAACAAGTTAAACATGAGCCAACAATGTCATGTGGCAAAAAAAGCCAATGGGATTTTGGCCTGCATCAATAGGACCATAGTGTCTAGATCTAGGGAAGTCATGCTACCCCTCTATTCTGCTTTGGTTAGACCACACCTGGAATATTGTGTCCAATTCTGGGCACCACAATTCAAGAGAGATATTGACAAGCTGGAATGTGTCCAGAGGAGGGCGACTAAAATGATCAAGGGTCTGGAGAACAAGCCCTATGAAGAACGGCTTAAAGAGCTGGGCATGTTTAGCCTGAAGAAGAGAAAGCTGAGAGGAGATATTGTAACCATGTATAAATACATGAGAGGAAGTCATAGAGAGGAAGGAGCAAGCTAGTTTTCTGCTTCCCTGGAGACTAGGACGCGGAACAATGACTTCAAACTACAAGAAAGGAGATTCCATCTGAACATTAGGAAGAACTTCCTGACTGTGAGAGCCATTCAACAGTGGAACTCTCTGCCCCGAAGTGTGATAGAGGCTCCTTGTTTGGAAGCTTTTAAACAGAGGCTGGATGGCCATCTGTCAGGGGTGCTTTGAATGCAATATTCCTGCTTCTTGGCAGGGGGTTGGACTGAATGGCCCATGAGGTCTCTTTGATTCTATGATTCTATGTAGTTTAGTAAGACCTCATGTGTTAAACATCTGAGGTTTCCTTTTACACATTCTGTTACGTGCAAAAAGCAATGTGTTATTTGTTCCTTTTACCACCACTTGCTTGCATATGAAGAGGAAGTATAGTGCCTTTTAGGTCAATCATAAATCAAATATAAAATATCATACAGACTGATATTTGCTGATTTGTCAAATGAAAACTGTATTTATTTTCACTTTTACAAAAACACTGAGATGCATGTCTGCAAAATGTGTGACCTGCCAAGAAAGACAGTTGTTATGTAGGAGAGGACAGCCAACATTGGGGTTTGATATGCATTCAACTTTGTTGCCTGCTTGAATCTGTTTAAACAACGCCAAAGATGCAAAACAAAAAGCATCCAGAGGAAAAAAAAACACAAGAGAAATTCTTAAAAACCTAGTCGGCCAAGAAATAACCTTTCCCTGATGTTGGCAGAGAGAGAATAACAATAGTCCAACACATCTGCAGAGCACTAGGTTGTAGAAGGTAGGCAGGCTATTTAAGTTCATCTTGATGGGTCACAGAATCACGAAACCATAGAGCTGGAAGATGCCACTGAGGCCATCACATCCAAGACCCTCCTGGGTAAGGTAAAGGTTGTCCCCTGACATTAAGTCCAGTCATGTCTGAATCTGGGGTGTGGTGCTCATCTCCATTTCTAAGCCGAAGAGCCGGCGTTGTCCGTAGACACCTCCAAGGTCATGTGGCCGGCATGACTGCATGGAGCGCCGTTACCTTCCCGCCTGAGCGGTACCTATTGATCTACTCACATTTGCATGTTTTCGAACTGCTAAGTTGGCAGAAGCTAGGGCTGACAGCGGAAGCTCACGCTGCTCCCCGGAATCGAACCTGCGACCTTTCAATCAACAAGCTCAGCAGCTCAGTGCTTTAACCCACTGCGCCACCCAATTAGGGCATCCCCAACAAGTAGCTGTCCAGCTTCTTTTTGAATAATAATAATAATAATAACAATAATAATAAGTGAAACAAACGGTAGAAGAGAGACACGCACTGGCACATTATGTGAAAGGCACTCAAGAATCAACATTGAGAGAAGTCAATAGTAGTAAACTGCTTAAAGTGCAAAAGACAAAGAGAAAATACAGTAAAAACACAATCCAGAGCAGAAGAGAAAACTGGTGAAAGAAGGCTCTCCATGGACAGTTCCTGGGAAAAATTGAGAGCCAAATCGACAAAGAAAAAACATGGCTGTGGCTCAAAAGTAGTACTCTGAAAAAGGAAACAAAGGAGGGCCTGGTTCTGGCAGCCCAAAACAAGCCATTTGAACCAATGCCATCAGAGCCAGAATTGAAAAGTTAACAACAGATCCCAAATGTAGACTCTGCAAGGAAGCAGATGAAACAATAGATCACATCCTCAGCTGCTGCAAGAAGATCGCACAGACAGACTACAAGCAGAGGCATAACACCATTGCTCAGATGATTAATTGGAACTCGTGCCACAAATACCATCTGCCTGCGACAAATAATAATAATAATAATAATAATAATACTTTATTTGTACCCCGCTACCATCTCCCCAAGGGATTCAGTGCGGCTTACATGAGGCCGAGCCCAAATACAACAATACAAGCAATAATAACAACAATACAAGCAATTAAAATAAAAACATGGACAATAAAATAATACAACATTAACAATAAGACCACATGATTACAACTGGTGGGATCACAAGCCGGAAAAAGTTACAGAGAATGAACATGCCTAACTCCTCTTGGACTTCCGGATTCAGACAGACAGAGTTTTGGAGCATAATACTCCTGACCTCACAATCATGTTAAAAAACAAAGTATGGATTGTCGATGTCGCAATCCCAGGTGACAGCAGGATTGCAGAGAAACAACTGGAAAAGCTGACACGATATGAGGATTTAAAAATCAAACTGCAAAGACTCTGGCACAAACCAGTCAAGGTGGTCCCAGTGGTGATCGGCACACTGGGTGCAATGCCTAAAGACCTTGGCCTGCACTTAAACACAATCGGCGCTGACAAAATTACCAACTTCCAGCTGCAGAAGGCCACCTTACTGGGATCTGCAAGCATTATTCACCGATACATCACACAGTCCTAGACACTTGGGAAGTGTCCGACATGTGATCCAATTCAACAGCCAGCAGAGTGTCAGCTGTGGATTCATCTTGTGGTGTTTATAATAATAATAATAATAATAATAATAATAATAATAATAATAACAACAATCATCATCATCATCATCATCATCTTTATGTATACCCCGCCACCATCTTCCCAACGGGAATTCAGGGTGGCTTACATGAGGCCAAACCCAAACAACAAATTACAGCAAACATAAATTCTAATGTTTGGAGACACAAGCCTTCTATTTACATTTTTTTAAAAAGTATGATTTGTAAGATGATAACATACATTTCCAAGATTTTTGTCATTCCTCATTACGCTTGCACAACACACCTACACACGGCAGGTGAAGAGAACCGTTCTTTTGGAATATCAAAACCATGTACCAAGAACATAGTAATGGTGCCAGCAGCTAAAGTGTTGCAAGGCTAAATCCATGCCACTGGCCCCTCTGTGATTATGTAAAAACAACATTGGTGTATTGAGGGAGCAGTGGCTACATTGTCGATGGTTTTCATGGCCGGAATCACTGGGTTGTTGTAGGTTTCTTCGGGCTATAAGGCCATGTTCTAGAGGCATTCTCTCCTGACGTTTCGCCTGCATCTATGGCAAGCATCCTCACTACCTCTGAGGATGCTTGCCATAGATGCAGGTGAAACGTCAGGAGAGAATGCCTCTAGAACATGGCCATATAGCCCAAAAAAACTACAACAACCCAGTGGCTACATTAACACAATAGCAGCAGCATGGAAGTTGTTGACTAGAGCACCTTGTATTTTTATATATTTCCTACCAATACCATTTCATTAAAGTCACCTATCTTCCTTTATTAAAATTTGTTGGTTACAACTTTGTAAATCTGCTTGGCTTTGCAATTTCTTTCAGAGGCATAAAATTTGAACACAAGGGGAGAATTGCAGAAGTTAATCAAAATGACTTCTGTGCGAATGGAGCTGTGATTAATACTCCCATGTCTTTGTACTGTGCTGTTTTCTGGTGGAAAATATTGCTTCGGCAGGCCAAAAACAGGCTTCCCTTTTTTTATTTTTCAACCATTAAGTCAGGCTTTTAAATCTAAACTTTCATATGATTACCCAAGATTTAAAGAGACTCAAAGCAGGACTCGAACATTCCCAAGAGTGATTTTCAGGAATCCAAAAACTGGGCTCCCCACTTTTTGTCACGAAGTTCCCGTAAAAGAAATATATTAGGAGAGAAGATCTTATGACTTACAACAGCCACAGAATGAGAATTAATACCCACCTTCTAGTTGTGTACTGCAAGAGAATGAGTATGAACACAAGCTGGCAAACGTCATAGAAGAAACAGTTTCAGAGAGCCAACATGGAGCGCATGGGTTGATTTGCAAAATGGTTCTTGCATCCTAGTGTGGAAACCTTTCAGGAAACCTAACTCTTACTTCTCATTCTTACATACATACAACATATTATTAACATAGTACAATATCAGTTTTAAATATTGCTATATTGCACTATATCAATTATACTGTAATATTATTAGTGGCCCCAATAGTTTTTTTTCAAAATCACCTTAAAAATAGGATTTGTCAATATAAATAATAATAATAATAATAATACTTTATTTATATACTGCTCCATCTCCCCGAGGAGACTCAGATTGGTTCCCAAGGAACATCACAAAACATACAAAGTAAAAACAACATAACCATAAGATTAACAAAACAAAATATAAGCACAAAAATGTCGCCATCACACATATATTAAAAGTAATGCTTTCTCAGTTATCATTCGACAACTTTATGGAAAATGGATTAAAGGGATGGAAGAGACCTCATGGGCCATCCAGTCCAACCCCCTGCCAAGAAGCATGAACATTGCATTCAAAGCACCCCCGTCAGATGGCCATCCAGCCTCTGTTTAAAAGCTTCCAAAGAAGGAGCCTCCACCACACTCTGGGGCAGAGAGTTCCACTGCTGAACGGCTCTCATAGTCAGGAAGTTCTTCCTAATGTTCCGATGGAATCTCCTTTCTTGTAGTTTGAAGCCATTGTTCCTTGTCCTAGTCTCCAGGGAAGCAGAAAACAAGCTTGCTCCCTCCTCCCTGTGACTTCCTCTCACATATTTATACATGGCTATCATATCTCCTCTCAGCCTTCTCTTCTCCAGGCTAAACATGCCCAGCTCTTTAAGCCGCTCTTCATAGGGCTTGTTCTCCAGACCCTTGATCATTTTAGTTGCCCTCCTCTGGACACATTCCAGCTTTTAATATCTCTTTTCAATGGTGGTACCCAGAATTGGACACCGTATTCCAGGTGTGGTCTAACCAAGGCAGAGTAGAGCATGGGGAGCATGCCTTCCCTAGATCTAGATACTATGCTCCTATTGATGCAGGCCAAAATCCCATTGGCTTTTTTTGCCGCCACATGACATTGTTGGCTCATATTTAACTTGCTGTTCGGAGAGTTTCTTTGCATTTTGTTTTTTCTGCCTAAGTGGAGTATCTTGCATTTGTCCCTGTTGAACTTCATTTTGTTAGTTTTGGCCCATCTCTCTAATCTGTCAAGATGGTTTTGAATCCTGCTCCTGTCCTCTGGAGTATTGGCTATCCCTCCCAATTTGGTGTCATCTGCAAACTTGATGATCATGCCTTCTAACCCTTCATCTAAGTCATTAATAAAGATGTTAAACTCTGGACCATGCTTTGGCTTATAAGAAGCACTGCTTGAATATGAGGCAAAAAGTGGGTGCTAGAAATAATATCGTACGAAAGCTGACTGGCACAACCTAGGGATCACAACCAGACACAGTGAAGACATCGGCCCTTGCGCTTTGCTATTCTGTTGCTGAATATGCATGCCCAGTATGGAATACATATCACCACATTAAAACAGTGGATGTGGCTCTTAATGAGACATGCCGCATTATCACAGGATGTCTACACCCTACACCACTGGAGAAATTATACTGTTTAGCTGGTACTGCACCACCTGACATCCATTGGGAAATAGTAGCCTGTAATGAAAGGACCAAAGCAGTGACATCTCCGGCTGAATCTGTTTGGATATCACCCAACAAGCCAACACCTTAAATCAAGAAATAGCTTCCTAAGATCTACAGAGATACTCACAGGAATACCTAAGCAAGAGAGAGTCCAAAAGTGGCAGGTCCAAACCTAGAAGCCTCCCCTGGAGACACAAAAGACTGGGTTGCACTGGAAAGCGCTGAACAGACTGTGCTCTGGGACCACGAAATGGGGATACAAAGTGGAGTCCACAACATGCAAGGGTGGAGAAGACAAACCACAGACCACTTGCACATGCTCAATGGAGGACCTTCTTACAGTGATACCAGAGGCACGCAAAGTGGCCAGCTTTTGGTCGAAGAAAATTTTGTATAATGCCAAGTTTTTAACTTCGTGATTTTTCTATACATTATAACTGTATTCTCAATTTGCTTCTGACATGATAAATAAATCATTTACAAAAGTAATATTGTGAAGTCATGCAATAGTACAGCCCCTTCCTACAATCCTAAAAATTAACTAACCAAAAATAACCACTGGCAGCCTGAAATTCATCTCTTGGGGCTTTCACACCTATCTCAGGGACAGGGAATATGGCTCTCTTAAGATGGAATCCATCGTCATCCCACGCCATAACCACACTGGCTATGATTCTTAGGAGTTAATACTCAATAATATCTGATTGACAACTGGGAAATAAGAGGGAGAAAACGTGGATGCAGTGACAGACTTTGTATTTCTAAGTGCAAAGATTACTGCAGACGCAGACTGCAGCCAGGAAATCAGGAGACGTTTACTTCTTGGGAAGAGAGCAATGACCAATCTCGATAAAATAGTGAAGAGTAGAGACATCACACTGGCAACAAAGATCCACATAGTCAAAGCCATGGTATTCCCCATAGTCACCTATGGATGTGAGAGCTGGACCATAGGGAAGGCTGAGCAAAGGAAGATAGATGCTTTAGAACTGTGGTGCTGGAGGAAAGTTGTGAGAGTGCCTTGGACAGCAAGAAGATCCAACCAGTCCATACTTCAGGAAATAAAGCCCGACTGCTCACTGGAGGGAAGGATAGAAGAGGCCAAGATAAAGTACTTTGGCCACATAGTGAGAAGAAAGGAAAGCTTAGAGAAGACAATGATGCTGGGGAAAATGGAAGGAAAAAGGAAGAAGGGCCAGCCAAGGGCAAGATGGACGGATGGGATCCTTGGCCACATCATGAGAAGAAAGGAAAGCTTAGAGAAGACAATTATGCTGGGGGAAATGGAAGGAAAAAGGAAGAGGGGCCGACCGAGAGCAAGATGGATGGATGGCAAGTGACTGGATTGACCTTGAAGGAGCTGGGGGTGGTGACAGCCGACAGGGAGCTCTGGCATGGGCTGGTCCATGAGATCATGAAGAGTCGGAAACGACTCAACGAATGAACAACAACAAACATCTGAAGGGTTATATAATACTCATCAGTATAAAAAAATAACCTTATTTCTGCACACACAATCAAAACAGAAAATACCTCTTTCCTTGGGACTTGCAATTTCCACCCTAAAAGCCAGAGTTTTCCAAACATTTCATGTTGGTGACATACTTTTTAGACTTGCACCATTTCGCAACACAGTAATTCGGTTTACCAGCAAACCGGAGGTTAAAACTAAGAGATATCGACACATGCACAAATTGTAATAAGGAAATGTATGGGAACAAAATGTGTAGAGTCTTGCTTATCCAACATATAAATGGGTCGGCAGAAGGTTGGATAAGTGAAAATGTTGGATAATAAGCAGAGATTAAGAAAAAGCCTATTCAAAGTCAAATTACATTATGAATTTACAAATTAAGCAGCAAAACATTTTACAACAAATCGACAGAAAAAGCAGTTCCTTAAATGGTAACATTATGTAGTAACTACTGTATTTACGAATTTAACACTAAAACATCGCAATTATTGAAACAACTGTGGATCTGGGTGGGAGGCACACTGCGTTGCATAACACAGAACGTTGGATGAGCAAAGGTTGGATAAGCAAGACTCTACTGTAATTTATATTTATTTCCAAGATTTTGGTCATGTCTTGTTCGGTTTGCACAACACATCTATGCAGTGATGGTGACACACAGTTTCAAAAGCTCTGACCTAAGCCATCACAACACTTTTCTGAACTACACTTCCCAGAAAGCTTTTTTTTTCCAACTTCAACTTCAAAATGCTGTGGTGCTTTTCGTAACAGTCGCCATACAAATCCATTTGGCTTGCATTTTAAAGTAGATCAATCTCATTCACATTGCCTGTAGAATGTGTGACACTGCGTACTTCTTGGCTTCAAAAAATGCATAAACAAATTAGCATTTTAGGGGAAAATGCGTGAATAAAGGGGAATTTCCATACAAATTTCCATGTAGTTTTTTAAAATATAGAAAATATGATGCTTGAGCACACACTAAACTAACACAGCTCAGAAACAGTCTTATCTTTCAGTCCCTATTAACAGCATGGAAGACCTGTGACCTGGTGGATCTCCAAAAAGATTGTATCACTGAGCCATCCTGATAGAATGCATTATTTTCCTGGATCCAGAATCTCTGTGTCGGACAGCTGTAATGGGAAGCCAAATGAAAAGACCCCAGATTGTCAATAGCAGGGGTCCTCTAACTACGGCCCGCGGGCCACTTCCGGCCCGCCAAGGGCACTTATCTGGCCCGCGGAGGAGGAGCGCCCCCTCCCACAGTGCCCCTCCCTTGGCTGGCTCACGCTATCCGTCAGGTCCGATGAGCAGCGTGAGCCAGCCAAGGGCGGCTGCCCCGCGCGGCCTACTCTCGCGTAAAGCACCTCGCGAGGTGCTTTATGTGAGAGTAGGCCGCGTGGTGCTGCTCCTCCCTTGGCAGGCTCATGCTGCCCATCGGGCCCGATGGGCAGCGTGAGCCAGCCAATTTATTTATTTATTTGGTTTACTTTTACCCCGCCCTTCTCACCCCAAAGGGGACTCAGGGCGGCTTACACATCCAAGGCACAATTCGATGCCCGTAACATACAACAGCAATAAAACAGAACAACGCAAATTAGCAAACAACAACAATACATTACATCTATACCCGCTAAAACCAATAAAATTTCATACAAACCGATACAAACCAATTACTCCTTATTGCCGGTCAATGTTCGCTATATCATAGTTCAGAGTTTCCTTCCACATTTATCAGTCCTGCCGGTCCTATTTGTCTGGTTGTCCTTCCTAGTTAGCAGATTGCCCAAAGGCCTGATCCCACAACCACGTCTTTACCTTCCTCCTGAAGGACAGGAGTGATGTTGATGTCCTGATATCCACTGGGAGTGAGTTCCACAGGTGAGGGGCTGCCACTGAGAAGGCCCTGCTCCTCGTTCCCACCAGCCTTGCTTGGGAGAGCGGTGGAGTCGAGAGCAGGGCCCCCTCAGATGATCTTAAATTCCGTGGTGGGACATAGAGGGAGATACATTCGGACAGATACGCTGGACCAGAAACGTACAGGGTTTTATAGGTCAAAACCAGCACCTTGAATTGGGCTCGGAAGTGAACCGGCAGCAAGTGGAGCTGACACAGCAGAGGGGTGGTGTGCTCTCTGTATGTCGCCCCGGTGAGCAGCCTGGCTGCCGCTCGCTGGACCAGTTGAAGTTTCCGAACTGTCTTCAAGGGCAACCCCACGTAGAGTGCGTTGCAGTAGTCTATTACAGTAGCCAAGGGAGGCTGCCCCGCCGCTCCATGCAGTCATGACGGCCACATGACCTTGGAGGTGTCTACGGACAACGCCGGCTCTTCAACTTAGAAATGCAGATGAGCACCACACCCCAGAGTCAGACACAACTGGACTTCATGTCAGAGGAAAACCTTTAACTAGGAAAATTGTGGAAGATCCAGGGTGGGAGAAGGAACTCTTCTCTGTTGGAGGTAGGTATGAATGTTTCAATTGGCCACCTTGATTACCATTTCATAGCCTGACAGTGTTTAGGGAGAATCCTTTGTTGAGAGGTGATTAGCTGGCCCTGATTGTTTCTTGTCTGGAGTTCTCCTGTGTTTGAGTGTTGTTCTTTATTTACAGTTATAATTTTAGAGTTTTTTTAATACTGGTAGCCAGATTTTGTCCAGACTAGAAATAGGAAGATTTCCCATTCTCTGCTCCTGGAATTACTGCCTAAAGAGGGCTAGAAAGAACCTCCTCTAAGGGCCCTTCCACACACCAAAATAAGATATGTGCAATGTGCATAGGAATTATTTTATTGATTTTTTTTTTTAAAAAAAACCTATAGTCCGGCCCTCCAACGGTCTGAGGGACAGTGAACTGGCCCCCGGTTTAAAAAGTTTGAGGACCCCTAGTCTATAGGAATGGGGTACGGCAGTCTGGTCTTCTAAGTCTTTAGCTGGACAATCCTACCATAACAATAATTTTATTGATTAGCCCGTAGATCATATCACAACACAATCCTACTAGTTCTAGTCAGAATAGCTATTGCAGGACCATATTTTCAGATATAGGTTGACTCAAGGTTTTTCCCTTCCTCCTGCCTCCATGGATGGTTCGTTACCCATCTGATACCTTACAGATCTATTTGACTCAGGAAGCTGGGCAAGCAAGTTTCATATTTCCCAGGCGACTGGGCTCCATCTTAAGCACTGTCAAAGGAGAGTCTGTTCTTTGGGGGCATCTTGCATTCAAAGGACTGTCCAAATTGGGTTTAAAAGGCCACGGGATAGGGAATAGCTGGGAGCACTGGAACCATCAATCAACTATTAGCACCTGGACAGCAGATGGGGCAGGCATATAGGTCATGTAGATCCAAGCCTTCCCTACTGTATTAAAGGGTGTTACGATGCTATGTAAATTACAGTAATTGTTCCTAAAAGGACCAAAGTGTCCTAAAGGCACCAGATCCTGCCTGATCTTGGCAGCTAAACAGAGTCAGCCTTGGTTAGTACTTAAGATGGGAGATCATAAATAAATCCCAGGTGCTATAGGCAACATTTCAGAGAAAGAAGCTGTGCAAACCACCTCTGAGTGAGTATTCCTTGCCTTAAAAAAACATATGCGATTCATGGGATCACCATTACAGGCATGCATACACCTAAAATTGAATCTACGAGGGTTGAATGAAAAGTAATGCCTCCACCTTCGTTACTTGGGTTTGGATCGAAATATTTCAATAAACCAAACGTAGAAATAATCCTTAGAATGTGCTCTTTAACAACCACTATTCACTTTTTCACATAATCACCAGACAACTGGATACATTTATGCCAACAATGAACAAGTTTTCTGAAGCCGTCACAGAAGAAGTCGACACTTTGTTTCCGCAACCAGCATCTCACAGTTCTCTCAACGTCTTCATCAGAAGCATAATGATGATCCCACAGATCCTCTTTCATTATCGGGAACATATGGTAATCAGACGATTCTAAATCTGGACTGTATGGAGGATGTCGTACGGTGGCGAGATCCAGTCTCTGAAGTTTGAAGTCTGTGTGCTTTCATTTCAGGCGTCAGCATCCTAGGTACCCATCGTGCACAGATCTTCTGATAGCCAAGCTAAGCAATAATGTGACCCACACGTTCTTGTGAAATGCCGATTATGCTTGAAATTTATCTCTGAGTGATACAACAATCGTCCTGAATCAATCTGTCACCCTTTTGCTTGTGAAACTTGGTGATTGGTGTCACAGGACGTCCAACTCTTTGTTTGTCACGAAAGTCAGATGTTCCCACCTCAGCATCTTTAAACTTATTTGCCCAACGATGCACAGTACTCACATCAACACCATCACTATAAACAGCTTGCATAATAATAATAATAATAATAATAATAATAATAATAATACTTTATTTATACCCCGCTACCATCTCCCCAATGGACTCAGTGCGGCTTACATGAGGCCGAGCCCAAATACAACAATACAAGCAATTAAAATCAAACATAGACAATAAAACAATAGCGTAAGCATTAACAATAAGACAACACACTATTAAAAACTATGGGAAGGCCTAATGTAAATTGAAATTAAAAATAATGCTGGACATGGGCGAAAAAAGTGATGGGGCGTTTGTGGAAACCATACAAGCAGACCTAAAACAATGTAAAGTGCTTTGGAGGACAAGGTGCTGTGGGATCATTATTCTGGGAAGGCACACTAGAACAACCACGTCTTCAAGCTCCTTCTAAAGACTGCCAGAGTTGAGGCATGCCTGATGTCCTTAGGAAGTGAGTTCCAGAGTCGAGGGGCTACCATCGAAAAGGCCCTCTCTCTCGTCCCCACCAATCGTGCCTGCGATGCAGGTGGGAGCAAAAGCAGGGCCTCTCCAGATGATCGAAGAGATCGTGTGGGTTCATATACAGAAATGCAGTCACACAAGTAGGCGGGTCCCAAACCGTTCAGGGCTTTGTAGGTAAGAACCTGCACCTTGAATTGGGTCCGGAAAATGAATGGCAGCCAGTGGAGCTCCTTAAACAGGAGGGTTGACCGCTCCCTGTAAGGAGCCCCGGTTAACAATCTGGCTGCCGCCTGTTGGACCATCTGGAATTTCCGAGCCATTTTCAAGGGCAGCCCCACGTAGAGTGCATTCTCTGATGAATCTCGTTTGGGGTGACACCTTCTGCTGTCAAGGTTTCAATGACTGCACATTGCTTAAGTCGCATTGACCGACCATCTGCACAGAGTTCTATACTTTGCACTTTAACAACACAACCGTTCAATGCTAAGGCTTCCTGCCAAAATTGAACTGTAGAGGAGAGTCTACTGAACAAGCCAGTACCTGCCACATACCAGTACTGCCATCTGTTGAGGAGTTACAAAGGTGGAGGCATTACTTTTAATTCAACCCTCGTAGGTGTTTATTATTTATTTACTTTATTTATATATTCCTATGTTCAATTACACTGTTTAATCAAATGCTTGTTCGAACAGCCAAGTCTTCACTTTCCTCCGAAACGCCAGCAGGGAGGGGGCCAATCTGATATCTGCAGGCAGGGCGTTCCACAGCCGAGGGGCCACCACTGAGAAGGCCCTGTCTCTCGTCCCCGCCAAGCGTGCCTGTGATGCAGACGGGACAGAGAGCAGGGCCTCCCCAGATGATCTTAGTGTCCTAGTCGGTTCATAGGAGGAGATGCGTTCGGAGAGGTAAGTAGGACCAGAACCATTTAAGGCTTTATAGGTTAATGCCAGCACTTTGAATTGTGCCCGGTAGCAAACTGGCAGCCAGTGGAGCTGGCGCAACAGAGGAGTAGTATGCTCCTTGTTAGCAACCTGGCTGCCGAACGCTGGACCATTTGAAGCTTTTGAGCTGTCTTCAAAGGCAACCCCAAGTAGAGTACTCACATCAACACAATCACCATAAACAGCTTGCATTCTCTGATGAATCTCGTTTGGGGTGGCATCTTCTGCTGTCAAGAATTCAGTGACTGCACATTGCTTAAGTCGCATTGACCGACCATCTGCGCAGGGTTCCAAACTTCGCACTTTAACAACACAACGGTTCAATGCTAAGGCTTACCACCAAAATGGAACTGTAGAGGAGAGTCTACTGAACAAGCCAATACCTGCCACATACCAGTACCGCTATCTGTTGAGGAGTTACGAAGGTGGAGGCATTACTTTTCATTCAACCCTCGTAGGTATAAATTAGCACGTACATCATTTATAGAAACGTGGTGTGTAAGTCCTATGCTGGCCTGTTCAATTTCATCTCTCTGTAATTCTATTTTGTATTATTAAAGTCTTTTAATAGCACCCCAGTCTGGGAATCCAGTAGAATGGAAAAGCTGTTAATATCATCTGTATAAATAGCCTAGAACGCACAGGCTTCTGAATGCTGCATTATAAACCGAACCGAACCATTTCCTTTGTCAGGTTCAACCATGCAATAGACCTGAATCTTGTTGTTTATAGAGTAGCTGCAACATAAACACATCCAGAGACTTTTATGTTTTGGGGAGTTGTTTCTGGGGCTGGAAATGCTCGGCATATCCACAAGCTTGCAACAAAGGAAAAGGCAACAGGTCTGTGCTTTCTTTTAAGCTTTATGAAGTCAAGAGGCTGGGGTGGTGGTGACAAAGCATGGACTCTAGGATGTGTTTACAATCATTTCCAAAAAGGGAAAAAAGACAAGAATAAGAAAGAAAGAGCCCCTTTCAGTAAGAAAGGGCAGCTGAAAGCATATGACCTGGAAAGCTACCATCTTCCCAGTTGGAAAGAAACAGATAATGAGCCAAAAGAGAAGCAAATTAACTCCTTTTATCCCTAAATTCTCTTGTGTTTGCAAAACAACTGTTAACAATGGAACACCACTGTTTGGGCCTCATCACACTAGAGGAAAAAATCCACTTAAAATCTGGTTTCTGCCACCTGCAGAATTCTGGGGTTTGTAGTTTAGGGAGGATCCTTTAACAGCCTCACTAAACTACAAACCCCACAATTCTGCAGGAGGCAGAAACCTAATTTTAAGTGGATTTTTTTCTCTAGTGTGATGAAGTAGTTTGAAACACATACAACAAGGCAAAGTAATGCTCAGAAAATATGTGGGTGGGAGGGAGAGATTGCCTTCCCCAACCCATTAAGCAGTGCACCCATCTATATGAATAAAAATGTAATGTTCGTTTGTGGGATTAACATAACTCAAAAACCCTGGGCAAATTGCAAGATACTTACTAATCCAAGGAGCGACCATCACTAAAAAAAATATATGATTTTGTCATTTGGGAGTTGTAGTTGCTGGGATTTATAGTTCACCTACAATCAAAGAGCATTCTGAACCCCGCCAACGATGAAATTGAACCAAACTTGGCACACAGTTCTCCCATGACTAACAGAAAATACTGGAAGGGTTTGGTGGGCAGTGTCCTTTGGTTTTGGAGTTGTAGTTCACCTACAATCAGAGAGCACTGTGGACTCAAATAATGATGGATCTGGACCAAACTTGGCACAAATATTCCATATGCCCAAATATGAACACAGATGGAGTTTGGGGGAAATAGACTTTGACCATTTGGGAGCTGTAGTTACTGGGATTTATAGTTCACCTACAATCAAAGAGCATTCTGAACTCCACTAATTATGGCACTGAACCAAACGTGGCACACAGGACTCCCATGACCAACAGAAAACACTAGAAAGGTTTGGTGGGCATTGATCTTAAGTTTGGGAGTCGTAGTTCACCTACATCCAGAGAGCACTGTGGACTCAAACAATGATGGATCTGGACCAAACTTGGCACCAGTACTCAATATGCCCCAATATAAACACAGATGGAGTTTGGGGGAAATAGACCTTGACATTTGGGAGTTGTAGTTACTGTGATTTATAGTTAACGTACAATCAAAGAGCATTCTCAACCCCATAAACGACAGAATTGAGGCAAATTTCCCATACAGAGCACCCATGACCAACAGAAAATACTTAAGGCCATACAATCCAACTCCCTTCACCAGGGCAAGAAAATGTAATCAGAGCCCTCCTGACAAAGAGCCATCCAGCCATAGATATAGATAGATATGATTCACACACAGAGAGATATAGTATCATAGATTTGAAAGGAACCCCTAAAGAAGGACAATGATAGGTTGCACGTTCCAGAGTAGGCAAACCAGACAATCTCCACATCAACACTGACAAAGAAACAGCAAGAAATACTGTTTACCCACAAGCATAAAGAAATTACATATATTAGAAACCAACACCTTCTCATTACTTTATTTTCCAGATCACCAGACTGGGCCACAGCAACGCGTGGCAGGGGACGGCTAGTCTATATAAATAAAAATGTAATGTTTGTTTGTGGGATTAACACAACTCAAAAACCACTGGACAAATTGACACCAAATTTGGACACAAGATACCTAACAACCCAATGTATGTCCTTCACTCAAAAAAAATTGATTTTGTCATTTGAGAGTTGTAGTTCTTGGGATTTATAGTTCAGCTACAATCAATGAGCATTCTGAACCCCACCAACGATGGAACTGAACCAAACTTGGCACACAGTTCTCCCATGACCAACAGAAAATACTGGAAGGGTTTGGTGGGCAGTGTCCTTTGGTTTTGGAGTTGTAGCTCACCTACATCCAGAGATCACTGTGGACACAAACAATGATGAATCTGGACCAAACTTGGCATGGATATTCCATATGCCCAAATATGAACACAGACTGAGTTTGGGGGAAAATAAACCTTGACATTTGGGAAATGTAGTTACTTTGATTTATAGTTCACCTACAATCAAAGAGCATTCTGAACCCCACGAATGATAGAATTGGGGCAGACTTCCCACATAGAACCCCCGTGACCAACAAAAAATACTTAAGGCCATCCAGTCCAACTCCCTTCACCAGGGCAAGAAAACGTAATCAAAATCCTCCTGACAAAGAGCCAACCAGCCATAGATATAAACAGATATATATGAATTACTTCTAAGCTTGTTATTGTATTTATATTCGAATTATCGCATGTTTATTATTGTATGTTTAAATTGATATGTTAATTGTTTAAATTCATATGTTATGTTTATTATTATATGTGTAATGCGGCATTGTATGCCATGGATTGTAAGCCACCCTGAGTCCCCCCACTGGGGTGAGAAGTGTGGGGTATAAATGTAGTATAATAAAATAATAATAATAATAATAATAATAATAATAATAATAATAATATGTTGCATGTTCCAGAGTAGGCCAACCAGACAATCTCTACATCAACACAAGCATAAATAAATTACATATATTAGAAACCAACACTTTCTCTTTACTTTATTTTCCAGATCACCAGACTGGGCCACAGCAATGCGTGGCAGGGGACGGCTAGTATACATAACTTCATATTGCCCATTGACTTACGGATGGGTAGAACCTGAATCTCAGAGTGCAGAGGTTACCCCAAATAACTTCCATGAGGAAAGGATGAACACAAATGTATTGTCTTCTTCTCAACTGAAGAAGGTACCCATAGTGGCGAAGATGGACGCAACGCACACAAAGGAAGAAAACTCAAAGTATCTTTCATTGAAGCTAACAAAGCCCCTTTGAGCCTCCCACACCCACCATGAAGACCCCTGGGGTCAGCGCAGTTGTGGGGCTGGGGATTCAGGCCGAAGTCCCCCCCTGGCAAAGCCAAGGATCGGGATAATGGTCCTTTTCAGACCGGATGGAGAGAACAGGCGGGCCACTCCAGGGCGAGGCTCCAGGCCAAGCGGCAACAAGGCAATTAGTGTTGCAAAGGGGGCAGAGGGGGGTCTGGGAATGGCAAAGGCAGACGGATGGGCTACCACCCGGCCTCCTGCCGCCCTAATTGAATCTCCACCGCTCGCATGGGGAACAGAAGGGGGTCATGACCTCCCCTCGTGCCCCCTGCCAGGGGTTCAAGAGTTTAAGCAGCATTTCTCTCTAACCCCCCCCCCCCCCCCCCCCCCCCGCCCCACACATGCGGAGCAAGCGGTAACTCAATTCCATGTGCCCAGGCTCCAAAGACCAGCCGCTGCCGCAGCCTCCAGAGGATTATTTCCCTCCGAACCCGCTTCTTCCACTTCAAAACTGACTCCTCGGCGGAGATGAGCAAATGGAGGGCAGGGGGGCACAGAGAGAAAGCCGGGGATGCTTATTTCCTCCAGAATCAGCTCAGAAAGGAGGTTAAAACACACAACAGATGAAAGTCGCACTTCAAAAGGACCCACTTTGGGGATTTTTAAAGCAGCATAAAGAGGAGGAGGAAAAGCAGAGAATGGGATCATTAAGTCTAGATGGGAGGAGACTTGATGGAGATAGTTAAAACGCTAGGCTGAGAGATGGCCAAGCCAACATTTGATTTCCAAAATGAAAAAGCTCAGAAATGCCTCAAGCCACATTGACCTGGATGAAGCAAGCACATTTGCTCAGGTTGAACTCTGGTGAGGGAAATAGACACTGTATATACTAAAAGGCCCTCTATTCATAGGGGTGTTGTGCGGTTTCTATGCTATATGGGAGGAGAGCAATGTCCAATCTCGATAAAACAGTGAAGAGTAGAGACATCACACTGGCAAGGAAAAAGCAATAGCATTCCCCATAGTCACCTACGGACGTGAGAGCTGGACCTTAGGGAAGGCTGAGCGAAGGAAGATAGATGCTTTTGAACTGTGGTGCTGGAGGAAAGTGCTGAGAGTGCCTTGGACAGCGAGAAGATCCAACCAGTCCATACTTCAGGAAATAAAGCCCGATATTAGGATATTAGAGGCAAAGATGAAGTACTTTGGCCACATCATGAAAAGACAGGAAAGCTTAGAGAAAAGAATGATGCTGGGGAAAGTGGAAGGCAAAAGGAAGAGGGGCCGACCAAGGGCAAGATGGATGGATGGGATCCTTGAAATGACCGGCTTTAACTTGAAGGACCTGGGGGTGGTGATGGCCAACATGGAGCTCTGGCGTGGGCTGGTCCATGAGGTCACGAAGAGTCAGAAGCGACTGAACGAATGAACAACAATGGCCGTGCTCTAGCAGCATTTTCTCCTGACATTTTGCCTGCATCTGTGGCTGGCATTTTCAGCCACAGGAAAAAATGCTGCTAGAAAACGGCCATACAGGTTGGAAACCACATAACACACCAGTGATTCCACCTGTGAAAGCCTTCAACACTCTATTCATATATTCGTATGATGGAATCTGTCATCCGTCAGGAAGAACTTCTTACTATGAGAGCTGTTCAGCAGTGGAACTCTCTCCCTGGGAGTGTGGTGGAGGTTTTTAAACAAGAGGCTGGATGGCCATCTGTCAGGGGTGCTTTGAATGCAATATTCCTGCTTCTTGGCAGGGGGTTGGACTGGATGGCCCATGAGGTGTCTTCCAACTCTATGATTCTATGATTTTATCCTAAACAGGTTATAGCAGGTTTTCGACCTGTGGGTCCCCCGGTGTTTTGGCCTCCAACTCCCAGAAATCCCAGCCAGTTTACCAGCTGTTAGGATTTCTGGGAGTTGAAGGCCAAAGCTTCTGGGGATCCACAGACTGAGAACCACTAGGTTATGGGGCCGAGACCTCAGAGCAAATAACCCAGAAATATGTGGGTTGTAAATACAGGTAGTCCCCATATAAGACAAGTTCTGTAGGGTTGTTCCTAAGTTGAATTTGTATGTATGTTGGAATAAGTACATTTTGAAGTGTAACTCACTCCAAACATTTTTTTTTAAATTTTGGCTGGCAGAGAGAAGAGTTAGCACCCCTACGGTGTTTGTTGTGCTGTCTGTGCCCCTATTCGCCTCACTTTCTGTCCCTGTGACAATTGGATTTTGAACATTTTTGGATTGTCAAGGAAACAAGAATTGGTGATAAAGCTTCAGTGGGGGCACCTTTTCCCCATGATTACTCTTCCAGGAGTGAATTTCCCTTCCAAGGGGTAGATTACTCTCACTTCCTGTTGTTTCAACCCATTTGTAACTAGGAGTCAGATGTAAGTCAGATGTTTGCAAATCAGGGACTGTCTGTACTTTATTTATTTAATATATTTATAGCCCGCCTTTCTCAGCCATATGGCGACTCAAGGCAGGTTACAGATTGGCACCGTTTGGTGTCAGGCAGTCATAAAAGTGCAATTAAAAACAATCAACATTACAATATAAAGCATATATAAAAACCGTTAAAGCACATAATCATCGGTGTCTTCCTGTTAAAAATGTTATCCAGTAACATTGTCTGGCCATTCCATGTTCATCATTCATGGTACCGTGTTATCTCTCCCGCTGCATTCTCAAAAGCTTGCTCAAAGAGCCAGGTCTTTACTATTTTTCGGAAAGTCAGGAGTGAGGGGACTGACCTAATATCCTTGGGGAGGGAGTTCCATAGCCAGGGGGCCACCGCTGAGAAGGCCCTGTCCTTTGTTTCTGCCAATCGCACTAGCAAGGCAGGCGGGATGGAGAGCAGCACAACATTGTATTATCAAAGGCTTTCATGGCCGGAATCACTGGGTTGTTCTAGGTTTTTTGGGGCTATATGGCCATGGTCTAGAGGCATTTTCTCCTGACGTTTCGCCTGCATCTATGGCAAGCATCCTCAGAGGTAGTGAGGTCTATTGGAACTAGGTAAGTGGGTTTATATATCTGTGGAATGACCATGGTGGGACAAAGAACTCTTGTCTGTTGGAGCTAGGTGTGAATGTTTCAACTGACTACCTTGATTAGCATTTGATGGCCTGGCAGTGCCTGGGGCAATTTTTTGTTGAGAGGTGATTAGACGACCCTGATTGTTTCCTCTCTGTTGTTTTGCTGTTGTTGTAGGTTTTTTCGAGCTATATGACCATGTTCTAGAGGCATTCTCTCCTGACGTTTTGTCTGCATCTATGGCAAGCATCCTCAGAGGTTGTGAGGTCTGTTGGAACTAGGAAAAAGGGTTTATATATCAGTGGAATGACCGGGGTGGGACAAAGAACTGACCACCTTGATTAGCATTTGATGTCTTTGAAGATGTTGGGTGTGGCTTGTTTGTGCCTGGGGCAATCTTTTGTTGAGAGGTGATTAGATGTCCCTGATTGTTTCCTCTCCGTTGTTTTGCTGTTGCAATTTTAGAGTTTTTTAATACTGGTAGCCAGATTTTGTTCATTTTCATGGTTTCCTCCTTTCTTTGAAATTGTCCACATGCTTGTGGATTTCAATGGCTTCTCTGTGTAGTTGGTGGTTGTTAGAGTGGTCCAACAATAAACCTCACTACCTCTGAGGATGCTTGCCATAGATGCAGGCGAAACGTCAGGAGAAAATGCCTCTAGAACATGGCCATATAGCCCGAAAAAACCTACAACAACCCAGCACACCATTTTTCATATCCTGATCTCTCCTTCTAAGCCATGCTCTCTCTCTCATGCACACATATATATGCACTTCTAAAGGCTGCAAAATTGGACTCAGAAGTGCTGACTTCAGAACTAAATATGCCTAGAAGAATTATTTTCTTTAAAAAAAAGACTGGGTCATTGGTGTCAGTAAATATTATCAGTGTCCATCGTCATCACTTTGCCCAAATCCAGTATCTGGACTCACATACACTCATCCATCAGCTAACACTATCGTGAAAAAAACCTAAAAACTGCCCATTCAGCTCCTTTGCTTTCTCAGATATGGACTCTGCCAGTTCAGGCCAACTTGCTCAACCAGAATGAGGAGGTGTGAGTCATCTTGCTCGCTGGCCAGTTAATATTTAATGTGGCAAGTCTACTGGACACAAGCCTTAGAAGAGTGGCAACTCCTAGTGGAGGGTGATTCCCACCCTACCAACCACATTTCCAACAGGGAAAGCTGGAAAATGAGATGAAATGAGGAATTTTACAATAGGCGAAAAAGTACTTTCATGTTTATTCAGATGTGGTCCTAGAATATTTCTTGACCTAGTATATTCAGGCCTATATTTGGGGCGGGATGCAAAAACCACAATAAGTGGACATGTCTGCTCCCTTTCAGTCGTAAGAGGTTTCACATTCCAGATCCTCAATACACAAACATTGGGGAGATGTACAGAGTAGTCCAGATCCAGCCTCCATTCCCAAGGGGCACAGCCCAGTTCCTGAAAATACAGTTGGCACCATACAATACAGTTCCTCTTGGCATTCTCTTGACCAAACGTAAAAACAGGAAATGCAGGATGGGATAAGCATAATAGTCATTTAAAAAATAAGAAAGACATTGCTAGTGTTTCAGATGCCCTGGGAATTTGGTCCAGCCCAGACGAAGTAATTGTGCATGCAGGGAAAACATGTTCTGCAAATAGGGAGAAAAAATATATATAGAAAAATTATATTTTTTTTACTGAAAAAACAGACTTAGCAAGTAGGTTTGAGGATTCCAAAACATCTTTGTAAAATGTATTGTCGAAGGCTTTCATGGTCGGAATCACTGGGCTGTTGTAGGTTTTTTTCAGGCTATATTGCCATGGTCTAGAGGCATTCTCTCCTGACATTTCGCCTGCATCTATGGCAAGCATCCTCAGAGGTAGTGAGGTCTGTTGGAACTAGGAAAAAGGGTTTATATATCTGTGGAATGACCAGGGTGGGACAAAGAACTCTTGTCTGCTGGAACTAGGTGTGAATGTTACAACTGACCACCTTGATGGCCTGGCAGTGCCTGGGGCAATCTTTTGTTGAGAGGTAATTAGATGTCCTTGTTGGTTTCCTCTCTGTTGTTTTGCTGTTGTAATTTTAGAGTTTTTTTAATACTGGTAGCCAGATTTTGTTCATTTTCCTGGTTTCCTCTTTTCTGTTGAAATTGTCCACATGCTTGTGGATTTCAATGGCTTCTCTGTGCCATCTGACATGGTGGTTGTTAGAGTCTACACAGGGACCACCAAACGCAGCATTGCCCAAACACGAATCAAGGAACATGAAAGGCACTGCAGACTACTTCAACCAGAGAAGTCAGCCATAGCAGAGCACCTGATGACCAACCTGGACACAGCATATTATTTGAGAACACAGAAATGCTGGACCACTCTCACAACCACCATGTCAGACTACACAGAGAAGCCACTGAAATCCACAAGCATGTGGACAATTTCAACAGAAAGGAGGAAACCCTGAAAATGAACAAAATCTGGCTACCAGTATTAAAAACTCTAAAATTACAACAGCACAACAACAGAGAGTAAACAATCAGGCACATCTAATCACCTCTCAACAAAAGATTGCCCCAGGCACTGCCAGGCCATCAAGGTGGTCAGTTGTAACATTCACACCTAGCTCCAACAGACAAGAGTTCTTTGTCCCACCATGGTCATTCCACAGATATATAAACCCTTTTTCCTAGTTCCAACAGACCTCACTACCTCTGAGGATGCTTGCCATAGATGCAGGCGAAACGTCAGGAGAGAATGCCTCTAGACCATGGCCATATAGCCTGAAAAAACCTACAACAACCCATCTTTGTAAAGTACTGTAGGGTTCTTGACATACAGAAGCGCATGAAGAGATTAAATCACATAAACATCCTCCTCTCTTGTACAAAAAAGTGATCTAATTGTGTAAACCAAGTTGGAACAGAACATGTATTTGTTAAGTATTCACACTATTAGTAAGATTTTGGTTATAATACACCAAATTAACTTTCAAGTTCTGATCACAGGATTTTTTTTGTGTGTGTTCTTGTTGTTTTGAGTACCATATTAGTAATACATTTTCCAGTAGCATGCTTCCTAGAACAAGACTGTAGTCATGTCAGAGCAGGATTTTCCCTACTAGCAGGCACATCTGAAAAGTATTCATAAGCTTGCAGAGACCTGACTCAAATGATTCCAAGTCAGACAACTGAACCATCAAGCTAAACACTGTCAACACTATGACTTGCCATTGCCAACACAGACATCAGGATTAACCCTGAGACCGTTTTGACACAAAATGGGTACATGAAACTACGTGGTAGTGTCCGACTCTAGGGGTTGGTGCTCATCTTTATTTCTAAGCTGAAGAGCCGGCATTGTCCGCAGACACCTCCAAGGTCATGTGGCCGGCATGACTGCATGAAGCACCATTACCTTCCCACCAGAGCGGTACCTATTGATCTACTCACATTTACATGTTTTCAAAGCATTTGCAAAGTTGGAAATTGCTGAATCAGAAAATGAGAGTTCTGCAAGCTCCATTAATAACCCAGAGGTTGAGGCAGAGAGCCAGCATGGAATAACAGTTTGAGTGTTAGACTGGGAAACCCAGATTCAAACCCCACTGCAACATGGAAACCCACCAGATAACCTTAGGCAAGTCACACAGTCAGCCTGAAAAGACAATGGGATGCTCCCACTGAAGAAATCTTGCCAAGAAAAGGATCAAAAATGACATACAACAACAAATGTTTACGTCACAGCTTTTTTTGCTCCTTTGTCAAAAAAACTTGCTACTATATTAAAGTGGGGCCTTCCAATATTGTATTGTCGAAGGCTTTCATGGCCGGAATCACTGGGCTGTTGTAGGTTTTTTCGGGCTATATGGCCATGGTCTAGAGGCATTCTCTTCTGACGTTTCGCCTGCATCTATGGCAAGCATCCTCAGAGGTAGTGAGGTCTGTTGGAACTAGGAAAGTGGGTTTATACATCTGTGGAATGACCAGGCTGAGACAAAGGACTCTTGTCTGCTGGAGCTAGGTGTGAATGTTTCAACTGACCACCTTGATTAGCATATAATGAACTGACAGAGCCTGGGGCAAACTATTTGTTGAGAGGTGACTAGATGTCTAGACTACACAGAGAAGCCATTGAAATACACAAGCATGTGGACAATTTCAACAGAAAGGGGGAAACCATGAAAATAAACAAAATCTGGCTACCAGTATTAAAAAAAACTCTAAAATTACAACAGCACCACAACAGAGAGGAAACAAACTAGGACATCTAATCGCCTCTCAACAAAAAGTTTGCCCCAGGCTCTGTCAGACCATTATATGCTAATCAAGGTGGTCAGTTGAAACATTCACACCTAGCTCCAGCAGACAAGAGTCCTTTGTCTCTCCCTGGTCATTCCACAGATATATAAGCCCACTTTCCTAGTTCCAACAGACCTTACTACCTCTGAGGATGCTTGCCATAGATGCAGGCGAAACGTCAGGAGAGAATGCCTCTAGACCATGGCCATATAGCCCGAAAAAACCCACAACAAGCCTTCCAATATTGTTGGACTGGCACACTCATGGTCTCTCAGCACTGCATAGGCTGGAAGTGGACTGATGAGAGCAGCAATCTAACAACATATTGAAGTCACACAATATATATCAGGAGAGAAGAGCATCACCCAGCACACACTACAAAAGAGCCACAGACACAGTTTAGTGCTAGCCTGATCCATCAGTTAAATGAAACCTCATAACCTTCATGTGTAGACAGTGCTATACAAAACACCTTTTGCTTTCATGCCCTCCACTCTGCAAACATCAAGGATAATATCTCACCTTTTTAAGGTTGCCAGCACGAGTTCCGATAAAGACAACAGAGTGGCCACGATAGGTGTAGGCTGCAACGCTAGCCATGCCCTCCGTCTTCTCCTCAAGCAGGGGTCGTCCCTCAATGACCTGGAGTCCCCCCAGGGGTTGATTCAACACCAACCCACAGAAATTCCCATTGATCTGCATCGGCTGGAAAACAGGGAGGGGACAGGTTTTAATGGTCAATAGTAAATTCTCCCTTTCCGTGTATTACAAAGGGTGGGTGGGGATCTATATTGGTATTTCATACCTGTATCCCATCTCCAATATATACGATTGTGTGCCTACAAACTCCTGGATATGCCATCAGCTGGAGACCCCTCCCCCAGCACTCTGGGCCAGAATGATGAGAGGGGAGACCAGAGGACAGTTCCATAATAATAATAATAATAATAATAATAATAATAACACTTTATTTATACCCCGCTACCATCTCCCCAAGGGACTCGGTGCGGCTTACATGAGGCCAAGCCCACAATACATCAATAATAAAAAACAATAACAAGTAATACCGGGGAGGCCCTGCTCTCGATCCCACCAGCATCGCAGGCACGGTTGGTGGAGACGAGAGAGAGGGCCTTTTCGGTGGTGGCCCCTCGACTCTGGAACTCACTCCCTAAAGACATCAGACAGGCCCCAACCTTGGCAGTCTTCAGGCCCCAACCTTGGCAGGAGGAGCTTGAAGACGTGGTTGTTCCAGTGTGCCTTCCCGGAATAATGATCCTATAGCACTTTGTCCTCCAAAGCACTTTACATTTTTTAGATCTGCTCGTATGCCACAAAGCCACTATCACCTTCCGTCCATGTCCCAGCATTATTTCCATTTTAACTTTACATTTGGCCTTCCCACTGTTGTCTTATTGATAATGTTGTATATTTTATTATCTATGATTTATTTTAATTGCTTGTATTGTTGTTGTTTTGCTTGTATTGTTGTATTTGGGCTCGGCCTCATGTAAGCCGCACCGAGTCCCTTGGGGAGATGGTAGTGGGGTGCAAATAAAGTGTTATTATTATTATTAATAATAATAATACAAAACAATAAAAAATAAAACTCATAACAGAAAATAAGCAATAAACATTAACAGTAGCACAACGACGTTTAAAAACCTATGTCTGGAACAAATGTAATAATTAAAATTTAAAAATAATGCTGAGCATGAGCAGGTGAGAAATGACTAGGATAGAGTTTTCAGAGAGGGATGGGCGTGCAGACACTCCTAGATCAATAATAAAGTGCATTTAGAGGGCATATTGCTGGGAGTTTCCTTATTCTGGGAAGGCACACTGGAACAACCGCGTTTTCAGGCTCCTCCTAAAGACTGCCAGAGTTGGGGCATGCCTGATGTCCTCGGAGAGTGAGTTCCAGAGCTGAGGGGCCACTACCGAGAAGGCCCTCTCCCTCGTCCCCACCAATCGCGCCTGCGATGGAGGTGGGAGCGCGAGCAGGGCCTCTCCAGATGATCGAAGGGATCGTGTGGGTTCATACACAGAAATGCGGTCACACTGGTAGGTGGGTCCCAAACCGTTCAGGGCTTTGTAGGTAAGAACCTGCACTTTGAATTGGGACCGGAAAATGAACAGCAGCCAGTGGAGCTCCTTAAACAGGAGGGTTGACCGCTCCCTGTAAGGAGCACCAGTTAACAACCTGGCCGCTGCCCGCTGAACCAATTGACATTTCCGGGTCATTTTCAAGGGCAGCCCCATGTAGAGTGCATTACAGTAATCCAATCTGGAGGTGACTAAGGCATGGACCACCCATCGTATCTCCTGGATATGCCATCAGCTGGAGACCCCTCTCCCCAGCATCACCTGTCACTCTGGGCCAGAGTGAAGAGAGAGGGGGCCAGGGGACAATTCCATCTTGTCTCCTGTGCTATTCTAATAATATAATATACTAGCTGTGCCCTGCCACGCGTTGCTGTGGCCTATAGTAAAACTTATCAAAGTTGAGGTAGATATCTGGACTATTATGAAAGAGAGGTACCTACCTATTCCTTCCCCCTTTTCCTCCCCCTTTCTCTCCTTTCTTCCTTCTCTACCTCTTTCTTTCTTTCCTTCTTTCACTACTGGGTTTCATCCTTCTCTCTTTCCTTCATTCCCTCCCCCTTTCTTCCTTTGCCTTTCTTCCCTCCCTGTTTGCTTCCTTCTTTCACTTTTTATTTCCTTTTATTTCACCACCATCATAACAATAACAATAATGCAATGCATTGCCTCTGGGACCTGACACCTCTCCCATTCCCCCTAAAAGGGTCTCATAGGAATAATAATAGCATCATAATAATAATAGAAATAACAACCTTTACCCGCCACGTGTTGCTGTGGCCAACCTTCCCTCTTTCTCTCCTTCTTTCCCTCCTTCCTTCCTTCCTTCCCTCCCATCTTTCCTTCTCCTCTTCCTTCTCTATCTCTTTCCTTCCTTCCCCCTTTTTCTTTCTCTTCTAGTCTCTTTTCTTCCTTCTCTCTTTCCTACTTTCCTTCCCTCCCTCTTTCTCTACATCTTCCCCCTTCCTTCACTCCCTCTTTCCTTCCTTCATTCCCTTTTTTCTTTCCTTCTCTCCTTCCTTCCTTCCCCCCTTTTTCTCTTCTGGTCTCTTTTCTTCCTTCTCTCTTTCCTTCTTTCCTTCCCTCCCTCTTTCTCTACATCTTCCCCCTTCCTTCACTCCCTCTTTCCTTCCTTCATTCCCTTTTTTCTTCTCTCCTTCCTTCCTTCCTTCCCCCTTTTTCTTTCTCTTCTGGTCTCTTTTCTTCCTCTCTACCTCTTTCCTTCCCTCCCTCTTTCTCTACATCTTCCCCCTTCCTTCACTCCCTCTTTCCTTCCTTCATTCCTTTTCTTTCCTTCTCTCCTTCCTTCCTTCCCCCTTTTTCTTTCCCTCCCTCTCTCTCTCATTTCTTCCTTCTCTACCTCTTTCCTTCCTTCCCCCTTTTTCTTTCTCTTCTTCTTTCCCCCTTTTTCTTTTACCCCTTTCTCTTTCTTCCTTCTTCCTTCCTTCCCTTCTTTCCTGGATTTTGACAGGGCGGGAAGGGGCGGTGGGGTTTGGAGGTGGCGTGAAGTAAAAGGAGGTAAGATTGGGGCAGGGGGGTGATGCGGGTGTGTGTGCGGCGGCGGGGGGAGTGGGGTTGCGTGTGTGGGGGGGGAGTGATGGAGCGTGGGGTTGCGTGTGTGTGTGCGGCGGTGGGGGGGAGTGATGGAGCGTGGGGTTGCGTGTGTGTGTGCGGCGGCGGGGGGAGTGATGGAGCGTGGTTGCGTGTGTGTGTGCGGCGGCGGGGGGAGTGATGGAGCGTGGGGTTGCGTGTGTGTGTGCGGCGGGGGGAGTGATGGAGCGTGGGGTTGCGTGCGTGCGGCAGCGAGGGGAGTGATGGAGTGTGGGGTTGCGTGTGTGTGTGCGGCGGCGGGGGGAGTGGGGTTGCGTGTGTGTGTGCGGCGGCGGGGGAGTGATGGAGCATGGGGTTGTGTGTGTGTGTGCGGCGGCGGGGGGAGTGGGGTTGCGTGTGTGTGTGCGGCAGCGGGGGAGTGATGGAGCGTGGGGTTGCGTGTGTGTGTGCGGCGGTGGGGGGAGTGATGGAGCGTGGGGTTGTGTGTGTGCGTGCGGCAGGGTGTGTGTGTGTGAAGCGGCGCGGCGGGGCTTGGAGTGGGCATGGCTTCCGCAGAGGGAACATTGGCCGGAAGACTGTGTGCGCGCGCCAGGGAACTTGCGGCTGGGCACCAATGCGCATGTTCAGTTGTTTTGCCGTTTTGTGAGTGTGTTGTTGTGTTGTTTTTCATTTTGAGTAGATACGTTTGTACCTTGTGGGTTGTGTTATGGGCATGGGAATTTTGGTTAAGTTTCGTTGGGGGGTTTGTGAGTTTTGTTGTTTTGCCGTTTTGTGAGTGTGTTGTTGTGTTGTTTTTCATTTTGAGTAGATATGTTTGTACCTTGTGGGTTGTGTTATGGGCATGGGAATTTTGGTTAAGTTTCGTTGGGGGGTTTGTGAGTTTTGCTGTCCGGTTGAACCAACCTAACAGATTTATATATATAGATTGTATGGAATTATACTTTGTAAGTATACAAGGTATATATACACTTTGGTTGATGTAATGAATTGAGGATGGAGTATAAGATTATTGAAGGTATTGACGTATTCTAAGAAAACCAATAAAAATATTTGAAAATATATATATTGTATATACTTGAGTATACGCCGACCCAAATATAAGCCGAGGCACCTAATTTTATCACAAAAAACTGGGAAAGCGTATTGACTTGAGTATAAGCCGAGGGTGGGAAATGCATCCACTATGGGTCAATTTCAAAATAGAAATAGATACCAATAAAATTACATTAATTGTGACATCAATAGGCTAAATGTTTTGGAATATTTACATAAAACTGGAATTTAAGACTGTCCAACTCTTATTAAACCATTATTCTAACCTCCTTCAGTGTAAATGTTGGTATTATTAAAATAATAAATATAATAAAAATAATAGAGTAAAATAATAATGAGAATACAGGTAATCAAATCAAACAGACCAATTGGTCAACAATAGATGATTACATGGAAACAAATTATAAGAACTTATAACAGTACTGAGGATATAATCAAGATGCAAACTGGATTAAATTTAAGACATGGACTTAAGGGATGACTGAACGGGCAGTATCAGAAGGAAGTCCAATTTTTATTTTTATTTTTATTCTTATTTTTCATTTTATTTTTTGTGTGTGCGATTTCTTGTTGTTATTGGATTTTTGGGATTTTAGAATTTTTCTTTTTTTTCTCTTTTAGGAAATTTTTTCTAATATTTTTTAAATATTTTTTTTCTTTTTCCACATGGGTCTATGGGTACTATCTTCTTAATTTTCCTACTTTTCTATCTTCTTGGATTATTCCCCCACTTTCGCTGTTATTATAAAACTCAATAAAAATTTATATATATAATAGAGTAAAATAATGAAAATGCAATAAAAACGGTAATAATAGAGTAAAATAATAAATGTAGTAATAATAGGGTAAAATACTGTAAATGTAATAATAATAATAATAATAATAATAATAAATAGATTAAAATAATAAATGTAATAATAATAGAGCAAAAATAACTAAGTAGACATTAAGTCCAGTCATATCTGACTCTGGGGTGTGGTGCTCATCTCCATTTCTAAGCCGAAGAGCGCGTTGTCCGTAGACACCTCCAAGGTCATGTGGCTAGCATGACTGCATGGAACGCCGTTACCTTCCCGCTGGAGCGGTACCTATTGATCTACTCACATTTGCATGTTTTTCGAACTGCTAGGTTGGCAGAAGCTAGGGCTGACAGCGGAAGCTCACGCCGCTCCCCGGAATCGAACCTACGACCTTTCGATCAACAAGCTCAGCAGCTCAGTGCTTTAACCCACTGCGCCACCGGGGGCTCCAATAATAGGGTAAAATACTGTAAATGTAATTATAATAGAGCAAAATAATAAATAGAATAATAGAGCAAAATAATGTAAATATAATAACAATAGAGTAAAATAATAAATGTATATATTTACATTACATGTAATATTACTAATAATATTACAATATAACGGTATTGTGCAATATAGTAACATATACTGATATTGTACTATGCTAATAATATAATATATTGTATGAAAATATATATTGTAAGCCGCTCTGAATTCCCTTCGGGGTGAGAAGGGCGACATATAAATGCCGTAAATAAATAAATAAATAAATAAATAACCACAAAGTACCGTGTTGATGCAGGGCAACTCTTTGTTGAGAAGCCACGGGAGGGAGAGCCGCCCTTCGCCACGATAACATGACTGGATGCGCTCCCGGATACGCTGGTTGATCTCATCCAGGGTGAAGAGGCAGAGGAGACTTTCACGAGGTGGGGTGGCTCGGTTTTTCTGGCCTTGTGAGAAAGCAGCATATAATACATCCTGCCCTTCGGCAATGCCCAGCGACTGGGCCAGCTGCCGACCCGCTTTGGCCAGCTGAGCAGCTTGCACGAGACGGTACTCCACGCCATCCTTGGAGCAACCCAGGGGAAATTCCACATAGGAGTAGAACTCTGTGTCGTTGGCACACAACCGTACGATCTTTGAGGAAAAGAACCGCTCCCCGCCAGTTACCCCTGGTCCAACTGGACCTCCTGCTGGCTCCAAGGGAGTCTGAGCAGTGTCTAGCTGCAAGGTGAGGAAATAAACAAACCCGCCAGACACAAACGCCGACACATAATAGATGTCAAAGGCAGGATAGAGTGAAAGAGTGTCCGAAGGAACTTTGATCTGAGAGGAGACAAACTCGTCCTGATAAACAAGGCTGAACATCTCAGGACTGTTGGCATTGGGGGTCAGGCGGCGGCTGGAGAGAGTGGGGAAGTACTCTGAGCGCCCACCTATGGAGGTGCCCACAAAGAATTGGCTGGGCTCTTTCGGCTGTTCCACAATCACACCGACCATGGCATCTGGTTCGCGACCACCCGAAAGATAGTGCTCTTTGCGCTGGTGTGGCTCACCCAGCTTGGCCAAATCTTCCAACTGCAACAACTGGCAAACTCCTTGCCAAACGCTGCCACAAGCCACCAAGCGATTACCAGCATAGTCAATCAGCAGCAATTTATTGACATTGTCAGCAGGGGAGAGCCGGTGAGCACAGAGCCGGACTCCAGGGGGAGGGTAACATCGAGGGTCATCTGGTACAGGGCCAGTCGTATGAGCCCGTAGTTGGGTCAGGTTAGCCGAAAGCTTGTAGATGCGGTTGACAGCCCCAAGGTAGACCTCTCCCATGTCATGGTGGACAGCTAGATGCGTGAGGGCCACATCTGAGACAGTGAAGGCAGTGTGAGTGGGCAGGAGGCCTAGGACAGATGGCAACAAGGAGAGGAGAACAGCAGCCGTAGTGGTGAGCAGCTGCCGCCACCACCACATGATCACCGGGGACTTGCCTGGGGTCAGGCCGGGCCAGACAGAGGAAGCTCATTCAGCCTGCAAAGAGGGGAGAGGAGAGAGGGGTTAAGGGATGGTTTGCACTGCACAAAGAAATGGGAAAACAAAACTTTAGTACAGGAGATATTAAAGGCAGACACACTCAAATTCTAAAACTACAATCTTATATATGAAGAGTCACAACTGTGAGGCCACTCTAGATGTTACTGAATTGCAATGTTCAGGAGCCCTAGCCAGGTATAAGCATGGGTGAGGAGTGTGGGCTTCATCGTTCAACAAGTTGTAAAATACTACATGATTACTACACCAGCCATATGTACAGGACTAACCTTTAAGCCAGTGGTTCTCAACCTTCCTAATGCAGCGACTCCTTAATACAGTTCCTCATGTTTTGGTGACCCCCAACCATAACATTATTTTCGTTGCTACTTCATAACTATAATTTTGCTACCATTACGAGTCATAGCATAAATATCGAATATGTAGGATGTATTTTCATTCACTGGACCAAATTTGGCATTTGGGAGTTGTAGCTGATTTTGTCATTTGGGAGTTGTAGTTGCTGGGGTTTTGTAGTTCACCTTCAACCAAAGAGCATTCTGAATTTCAGAAATAACAGAATTGGACCAAACTTGGCACACAGAACTCCCATGACCAACAGAAAATACTAGAAGAGCTTGGTGGGAATTTAAAACTACGGCCGGGCCAAATGTAATGATTAAAAAAATTAAAAACGCTGAACATGACAGGTGAGACTGATAGGTTTTTGGAGAAAGGTGCGGTGTGCAGACAATCTTAATCTCTAGCAAAGTGCAATTGGGACATGATGCTAGGAGTTTCCTATTCTGGGAAGGCACACTGGAACAACCACGTCTTCAAGCTCTTCCTAAAGACTGCCAATGTTGGGGCTTGTCTGATATCCTTGGGGAGAGAGTTCCAGAGTCGGGGGGCCACCACGGAGAAGGCCCTACAACTCCAAAACCTACGATCAATGCCCACCAAACCCTTCTAGTGTTTTCTGTTGGTCATGGGAGGTCTGTGTGCCAAGATTGATTCAATTCCATCATTAATGGAGTTCAGAATGCTCTTTGATCATAGGTGAACTATAAATCCCAGCAACTACAACTCCCAAATGACAAAATTAATTTTTTGAGTGAAGGACATACATTGGGTTGTTAGGTGTCTTGGGTCCAAATTTGGTGTCAATTCGTCCAGTGGTTTTTGAGTTCTGTTAATCCCACAAACGAACATTACATTTTTATTTATATAGATTTCCTCAATGTGCTTCTCAGCAATGCCACCCCAAGGCAAAATATTGAAGGTGTCCATTTAAATACAACACAACCAACAAAGAAAAACAAATCTGCACAGAGCTGCACACTGCTTATGGTCTAATTTAGACTGAGTCCACAGCCATGATGTGTGCGCCATTTTAGCACATCAGCACAACCCTGGCAAGGGCTACCTGGCATGCCTAAAGTGTGCATGAGATTCCTCTGAGTCCTGATTTAAATCTGATGCCAGGCATGTAAAAGGCCACAATGGGAAGTCTTTTCTCTCTGCCTAGATCATGTCCTATTTGGGCCTCAAAGACTGGTTCATAGAGGCATGTCTATCATCTGACAATGCCATCCTCTAGGGATTTTTTTTTTTTTTTTTGCATATGCAAGTGAACTACTATAGAGAGAATGACACATTTTCATATCACCTCAAACACAATGCTTTCCACTCGATTAGCTTCATACATCCAGCTGGAGAATCAAATTATGAGAAATCAAGCAATGTGCATGCATGTGCATACCAACCCTCATGAGCTCTCATCCTTCAACTGTATGGGGTTGTAATGCCCCTATGCTATTCAGGAGGCTGATATACCATTAAAGATTTTTCTCAACTTCCCTTCTCAAACAACACAACATCCCCAAAATTGATCTCCATAAATATTTAAGAACGTAGCCACTTCCCACAGAGCATGAATGCAAAATCACACCTATTAAGCTTCATGCAGGGTATCTATCTGTTCTCAAGTTCTCAAATATGACAGCAAATCAAACTGTGAGCATTAAAACAAAAATACGTAACGATGTGTTTTATGTGCATGTATGAGCATGCGTATCCTATTACCACTGATTATAAGCACAACTGGCCAGCAGGAATGTCTGGGCTTGGCTTCATATAAGTTGCCCTGAGTTCCCGTTGGGGAGATGGTGGTGGGGTACAAATAACATTTATTATTATTATTATTATTATTATTATTATTATTATTATTATTATTGGACAGATTTCATGTACATCCCAGAAACCTTGTCGGGAATTATTCAAAAGTGTGGATAACACTGTGCTCTGCTTCCCATAAGTGTTAATCATTTTCAAAATCTTTAATAAGTAATGTATTCTCAGCCTTAATGTCATCTCTCTATTATTATAACTGTTAAGTACCTGCAGATTTGATCACACAGCCTTGCTAAGATAACAGAGAAATGTCTGAGAATATGGACATTATTCAGATCTACTTCCCTTGCTAAGATGACCACATTTCAACTTGGTGACTCACACCATGGAAAACTGCTTACCATATATATATATATAATTTATTTATTATTCTAACTTATTATTCCCCTAGGGCTCGGAGCGGCTATATATATACACACACACACAAGCCATCCTCTGCCACGTGTTGCTGTGGCCCAGTCTATGTATATGTGTGTGTATATTTATATTTCTGTATTTATATTTGTGTTTATGTGGTTTTGCACAAGTATTGTAATGTATTTTTTATTTTTTGGCTTTTTCATGGCCCACCAGGTGTCTCCCAACTCTAGGACTCTCCGATTCTATATTATTCTCTTCCCTTCACCAGTTTTCCCCTTTCTTTCTTTCTTTCTTTCTTTCTTTCTTTCTTCTTTCTTTCTTTCTTCTTTCTTTCCTTTGTTCCTTATTTCCTTCATTTTATTTCCTCCCTCCCCTCCTTCTTTTCTTCCTTTTCCTCCTTCTCCTTTCCTTCCTTCATTCTTCCTTCTTTCTTACTCTTTTCTTATTCCTTTTCTCTTTCCTTCCGCTTTCTTTCACCCTCTTCCTCATGTGGACATGTTTGTAAGGGATTTAAAGGGCTTTTTTTTGTTTGGGGGGAGCGGGCGTGGGGAATGTGGAGCCCAAAGTGGGCAGAGTTGCTCCCTGGCCTTATCATGAGCTTCGTATTCCATCATGTCACCCACAAACGGGGGGGGGGGGGGGGGCAGCCACTCCTGCAGTTAGACTTGCCTTACAATCCTCTGGTCTTGGAGAAAGAGTTGCCTGTTAGCCACATGGGCTTCATGGAGTCGCTGTGGTGGCTCCAGCTGCTGCCAGGGCTTGCCTCGCCAAGCCCCCACCCCTCCGTTGGGCCAGGCCTTCTCCTTCCTTCCCTCTTCCCATTCCTCAATCCCTCCCCTTCAGATTTGAGCGCCCAAAGACGCCGACGCAGTCACGTCACGGCGGGCCTCCCGGACTCTTCCCGCTCTTTCTTCGGAGGCTTTTTCTTGAGCAGAGGCCTGGCGGCCATCTTGGGCTCCCTTAGATTTAGGCCTCTTGGCCTTCTTCTTAGGAGGGCCAGCAGATATGGCCAGGAAAGGTAAGTCAGTGCGCTCCGCGGGTTGCCCTGAGGCAGGGGGAGGCAAAAGGGCTCTTTCATAGAGCGCTGCTCTGAGTCTAGAGACTCTATTTTTCCTCGTCTGAGGTGTAAAGGAAAGGCAAATTGAGCAGGATTGGGTGAGGTGAGCCTCGCCCAAGCATGTGAGGCACAAAACATGGCCATCCGTGTCTGGCAGAATGTTGGGACATTTTGAACACTTCTTGAACGAAGTGGTGGCCATGTTGGAAAATTATCAAGAAGAGGTAGTCAGGGCCGGTCCGGGTTGAAGTACCTTAGTAAGATCTGGTCGTGGTAGCAAGAGGGCTTAGCACAAGGATCGTCAGGAAATCAGTCCAAATCAAAAGGCCAGAAGTCAGTCAGATAGTAGAAAAATGGAGTTAAAGTCACCGAAGGTTCTCAAAGCTGCTTGTCACGCGAGCGGATTAAGAGAACCGTCGGCTAGTCCCGCCCACGGGCTATATATACTCGGGGGGGGGGGGCCTAGCTGAGGGCTAAATGTTACTTTTACTTTCTAGAAGGTTCCGTAAGCTGCACTGCGCATGCGCAGAGATACCACTCGTACGATTCACAGTGACTACGACAGGAAAGGGACTCCACGACGAGGCTTCTCTTCCCTCACAACAGCTAGTGCTTCATTCTTCTCGAGCAATGGGGAGAGGGGCTTTTGCGCATGCTCTGTAAGGCATTTTTCTTTTTGGGGCGTTTTAAGTTATTTCCCCTTTATTTTTTACACTTTTTTTGTTTGAAAGACATAGATCGGATTAGAATGTGTTTCGCTGCCAAATTTGGTGTCAATTTGTCCAGTGGTTTTTGAGTTCTGTTAATCCCATAAACGAACATTACATTTTTATTTTTATAGACAGGCTGAACACATACTCCAGCACAGTGGTTCACAACCTGTGGGTCCCCAGATGTTTAGGTCTTCAAGTCCCAGAAATACTAACAGCTGGTAAACTGGCTGGGATTATTTCTGGGAGTTGTAGGCCAAAACACCCAGAGGACCCACAAGTTGAGAACCACTGGACCATAGTGTTGAATATGTCTATGCATAGGCGCAGAGAAAGAGTGAACTAGTGCTCTCCCTCCCCAACTCAAAGTCTGGACCCAGTTTCCACAATGCATAATTTGTGAGAGATCAGATGGAACACAAATCTCAACAACCTATGAGTTGGGTTGTTGTAGGTTTTTTCAGGCTATATAGCCCTGTTCTAGAGGCATTCTCTCCTGACGTTTTGCCTGCATCTATGGCAAGCATTCTCAGAGGTACTGAGGTCTGTTGGAACTAGGAAAATGGGTTTATATATCTGTGGAAGGACCAGCGTGGGACAAAGAACCCTTGTCTGCTGGAGCTAGGTGTGAATGTTTCAACTGAACACCTTGATTAGCATTTGATGGCCTGGCAGTTTTTTGGTGTGGCTTGCTAGTGCCATCCTCACTACCTCTGAGGATGCTTGCCATAGATGCAGGCGAAACGTCAGGAGAGAATGCCTCTAGAATATGGCCATATAGCCCGAAAAACCTACAACAACCCAGTGATTCCGGCCATGAAAGCCTTCAACAATACAACCTGTGAGTTGCCAGCTCTGAGTCCTGACCAGCTTTCCATGCACAAACTTTTACAACCCACCTTCGAACCTGATATCTTTGAACTAGGATTAGTAGAGAATGAACCACATTCAAAGCAAGTGCACTACAAAACTGCTGCGAGGCATCGTTTTTAAAAAGGAGGACGCGGTGTGAAAAGGATCTGTTTTGCGGTTTCTCGGAACGGGGGGAGGAAGGGGTGTTTCCCATTGGACAATAAACTGGAGGAAATATGTAAACACACACATACAACAGATCATAAACTCACAGCATGCACAAGATTCCTATGCCACCATTATATACTAACTAGCCGTGCCCTGCCACGCGTTGCTGTGGCCCAGTCTAGTGATCTGCAATATAAAGTAATGAGAAAGCATTGGTTTCTAATATATGTAATTTCTTTATGCTTGTGGGTAAACAGTATTTCTTCTTGTTCCTTTATCAGTGTTGATGTAGAGATTTTTCTGGTTTGCCTACTCTGGAACATGCAACAGATAATTGTTCTTCTTTAGAGGTCCCTTTCAAATCTATGACACTATATCTGTGTGTGAATCATATATATCTATCTATATCTATCGCTGGATGGCTCTTTGTCGGGAGGGCTTTGATTATGTTTCTTGCCCTGGTGAAGGGAGCTTGGACTGGATGGCCTTAAGTATTTCTGTTGCTCATGGGGATTCTGTGTGGGAAGTTTGCCCCAATTTGTCGTTGGTGGGGTTCAGAATGCTTTTTGATTGTAGCTGAACGCAGGCATGTAGCTGGGGGGGGGGGGCTTGAGGGGCTTCAGCCCCCCCCCCGAAATTCTCATGGTGGTTCGCAAAAGGCCTTACTGGTGCATTATTTAAACTGTTATGTTTATTCATATCATGATCTGATCACCATACTCCATATATCCCATATGCATGGGGGTATTGGGGTAATGATACAAAAGGTTTGCTAGGGTAGACCCTCTTTCACTCAGACTCAGCCCCCCCCCCCCTCCCCCAGAATCGGAATCCTTGATTATAGGTGAACTATAAATCCCAGTAACTACAACTCCCAAATGTCAAGGTCTATTTCCCCCAAACCCCATCTGTGTTCATATTTCGGCATATGGAATATTCGTGCCAAGTTTGGTCCAGATCCATCGTTGTTTGAGTCCATGGTAGTCTCTGGATGTAGGTGAACTATAACTCCCAAACTCAAGGTTAATACTCACCAAACCCTTCTAGCGTTTTCTGTTGGTCATGGGAATTCTGTATGCCGCAGTTGGGTCAACTCTATCATGCTATTTGATTGTAGGTGAACTATAAATCCCAGCAACTACAACTCCCAAAACACAAAATCAATTTTTTTGAGTGAAGGACATACATTGGGTTGTTAGGTGTATGCTGTCCAAATTTGGTGTCAATTCGTCCAGTGGTTTATGAGTTCTGTTAATCCCACAAACGTACATTACATTTTTATTTATCTATATATATATAAATGCTCTGTGCATAATGAGTTCCTTAAAAACAAAAGAACCAATGAACGAAATCACACCAAATTTGGCAACAAAACATCTCACAACACAAGGAGTGACCATCACTCAAAAAATTATGATTTTGTTATTTGGGAATTGTAGTTGCTGGGATTTATAGTTCACCTACAATCAAAGAGCATTCTGAACTCCATCAATGATGGAATTGAACCAAACTTGGCACACAGGATTCCCCTTACCAACAGAAAATACTGGAAGGGTTTGGTGGGCATTGACCTTGAGTTTGGGAGTTGTAGTTCCCCTACATCCAGAGAGCACTGTGGACTCAAACAATGATGGATCTAGACCAAACTTGGCACGAATACTCAACACGCCCAAATATGAACACAGATGGATTTTGGGGGAAATAGACCTTGACATTTAGGAGTTGTAGTCACTGGGATTCACAGTTCACCTACAAGCAAAGAGCATTCTGAACCCCACCAACGACAGAATTGGGGCAAACTTCCCACACAGAACCCCCATGACCAACAGAAAATACTTAAGGCCATCCAATCCAACTCCCTTCACCAGGGCAAGAAATAGTAATCAAAGCCCTCCCGACAAAGAGCCATCCAGCCATAGATATAGATAGATATAGATAGATATAGATAGATATAGATAGATATAGATAGATATAGATAGATATACAGAGGAGATATGATAGCCATGTATAATATGTGAGAGGAAGCCACAGGGAGGAGGGAGCAAGCTTGTTTTCTGCTTCCCTGGAGACTAGGACGCGGAACAATGGCTTCAAACTACAAGGGAGGAGATTCCATCTGAACATTAGGAAGAACTTCCTGACTGTGAGAGCTGGTCATCAGTGGAACTCTCTGCTCCAGAGTGTGGTGGAGGCTCCTTCTTTGGAAGCTTTTAAACAGAGGCTGGATGGCCATCTGTCAGGGGTGATTTGAATGCAATATTCCTGCTTCTTGGCAGGGTGTTGGACTGGATGGCCCATGAGGTCTCTTCCAACTCTTTGATTCTATGATTCTACGATATGATTCGCACACACACAGAAAAAGTATTATAGAGCCATCCAGCGATAGATATATATGATTCACACACAGATATAGTATAGATTTGAAAGGGACCCCTAAAGATGGACAATTATATGTTGTATGTTCCAGAGTAGGCAAACCAGACAATCTCTATGTCAACACTGTCAAAGAAACATCAAGAAATACTGTTTACCCATAAGCAGAAAGAAAATACATATATTCGAAACCAGCACTTTCTAATTCCTTTATTTTCCATATCACCTGACTGGGCCACAGCAACGTGTGGCACGGGACCGCTAGTATAGATATACAGATAGCCCTCTATGGCTTTCGTGGTCTTTTCCCCTATGCTTTGAATCCTTCACTGACAGCAGAGTGCCCTGCAAAAGACAGCTTATAATTGACAATATCCAGGACACACAAGCCTTTGAACCTCAAAACCCTTTTTGCTCAGTGCAACCCCACCCTCTGCCTCAGCCACGGCAAGCCACGGATCTTTCAAGTAGCAGAAACTGGAATGCCTTCTCAGGATGCAGATCGTATTCCTCCCCAACACACACATCTCCTACCGACCGACCGGAGCCCGGCCTCTTCATCATCCACCTCTTGGCAAGAGCCTTCCAATCCCAAGTGTCAACCCCTCCTCCCCCGAATTCCTTTTTGTCTGCTTACCTCTCCCTCTCCTAAGCAGCCATGAATTATAAACAGACACCTCCCAGAAAAGCCTGGAAGAAGCACAGTTGGAACAGCAGCTCTGGCCGTTCCCAGAGACAACCCTATACCTTAAGAGGGAGAGGGAGAGGAACAGCTTGGAAACCACACATTTCCCGGCGAACGGAGAAAGAGACCAACCTGTTACACAAACATTTCAGAGTTGTCCGTCAAAACCAAGATCAGCCTTGGGCCTTGGAAGGGGTGGGTTCAAAACCACGGCATCAATGCCACAGATCTTCCTGGGTGAGGCAAACCTCAGTCTTCCCCACCTGCAAAATAGGAATAATCCCATTTGAAACATTCCCACTGACCTCCAACAGACAAGAGTTCTTTCTCCCATCCTGATATATAAACACACATTTCCTAGTTTCCAACAGACCTCATGGATGCTGCCATGGATGCAGGCGAAACGTCAGGAGAGAATGCTTCTAGAACAGTGGTTCTCAACCAGTGGTCCCCATAAGTTTTTGGCCTACATCTCCCAGAAATCCCAGCCAGTTTACCAGCTGTTAGGATTTCTGGGAGTTGAAGGCTTAAAATATCCGGGGACCCCAGGTTGAGAACCACTGTTCTAGAACATGACGATACAGCCCGAAAAACCTCCAACAACCCAATCCCATTTGACTTTAGAATCTCCTTGGAGGAAATACAGGCACAAATATAACCTGGTAGAAGCATTTTACTCAGGACATAGTAGAATCATAGAATCATAGAGTTAAAAGAGACCTCATGGGCCATCCAGTCCAACCCCATTCTGCCAAGAAGGAGGAAAATTGCATTCAAAGCACCCCTGACAGATGGCCATCCAGCCTCTGTTTAAAAGCTTCCAAAAAAGGAGCCTCCACCACACTCCAGGGCAGAGAGTTCCACTGCTGAACAACTCTCATAGTCAGGAAGTTCTTCCTAATGTTCAGATGGAATCTCCTTTCTTGTAGTTTGAAGCCATTGTTCTGCGTCCTAGTCTCCAAGGAAGCAGAAAACACGCTTGCTCCCTTCTCCCTATGACTTCCTCTCACATACTTATACATGGCTATCATGTCTCCTCTCAGCTTTCTCTTCTGCAGGCTTAACATGCCCAACTCTTTAAGCCGCTCCTCATAGAGCTTGTTCTCCAGAACCAAGAACAGCGAATGTAATGCAATACAATAATAATATGATATTATAATGTATATATTTATATTACATGTAATATTACTAATAATATTACAATATAATGATACAATACAATATAGTAATATTTAATACTGATACTGTACTATGCTAATAATATAATATATTGTATGTATATATATCTTGTAAGCCGCTCTGAGTCCCCTTATAACATATACGTATAAACATCATAAATACATAAATCTATATAAATAAAAATGTAATGTTCCTTTGTAGGATTAACAGAAATCAAAAACCACTGGACGAATTGACACCAAATTTGGACACAAGACACCTAACAACCCAATGTATGTCCTTCACTCAAAAAAACGGAAAATCAAATCTTAATATTTGGGAGTTGTGGTTGCTGGGATTTATAGTTCCCCTACAATCACAGAGCATTCTGAACTCCACCAACGATGGAACTGAACCAAACTTGGCACACAGTTCTCCCATGACCAACAGAAAATACTGGAAGGGTTTGGTGGACAGTGTCCTTTGGTTTTGGAGTTGTAGTTCACCTACATCCAGAGATCACTGTGCTCAAACAATATTGAATCTGGACCAAACTCTACACGAATACTCAATATGCCCAAATGTGAACACTGGTGGAGTTTGGGGAAAATAGAATTTTGACATTTGGGAGTGGTAGTTGCTGGAATTTATAGTTCACCTACAATAAGAGAGCACTCTGAACCCCACCAACAATAGAACTGGCCCAAACCTCCCACACAGAACCCCCATGACCAATAGAAAATACTTAAGGCCATCCAGTCCAACTCCGTTCACCAGGGCAAGAAAACATAATCATAAAGAAATTACATATATTAGAAACCAACATTTTCTCATTACTTTATTTTCCAGATCACCAGACTAGGCCACAGCAATGTGTGGCAGGGGATGGCTAGTCTATATAAATAAAAATGTAATGTTTGTTTGTGGGATTAACAGAACTCAAAAACCACTGGACGAATTGACACCAAATTTGGACACAAGGCACCTAACAACACAATGTATGTCCTTTACTCCAAAAAATTGATTTTGTCATTTGGGAGTTGTAGTTGCTGGGATTTATAGTTCACCTACAATCAAAGTATTCTGTATTCTGAACCCCACCAACGATAAAATTGGGCCAAACCTCCCACACAGAACCCTCATGTGGGCCACAGCAATGCGTGGCAGGGGGGCGGCTAGTAATAGAATATATTGTATGTATATATATCTTGTCAGCCGCTCTATATGTGAAAAGGGCGACATATAAATGTCGTAAGTAAATAAATAAAAAATAAATATTGTCTAGAGTGAGTTGGATGAAGGGGGGAAATGATAAATGCACGGAGGAGCAACAAATCCCATCCAAGAAGAAAACCCCAATCACCACCCACCAACTTGACCCAATTCCCAGAGCTCAGGGATCTCCCCGCAATCCCTCCTCTCTCAGATCCCACTCCTTTGAGGCAAGGCAGCGTAAGGCAACACAGCCAGGAGAAGAAGGGGTTTGGTGGCCAATTTGGGGCTGCTGGAAGGAAGGGAAGGAAATAATCTTCCCACCGCCAGGCAAACAAATGGACCAATTGGCAGACCCCACAATACAACCGCAAGATCAGCTTGGAAAAAGGGGGGAGAGGGATGAGAATGGATGCCTGCTACCTTGCTAAGCCTGCTCCCCACCCACCCTAAAACAAATCTACTCCAGCTGGAGAGTGATGGGCGTTAGCCAGCTTTCTCCACCCTAGATCCAGGGCAAAGGAAGCAAAGCAATGGAAGGGGAGGGGGGTGAAGAGAAGAGAAAGGAGTTGAGCCTTACTTCCAATCCAATCTATATAAATAAAAATGTAATGTTGGTTTGTGGGATTGACATAACTCAAAAACCACTGGATGGATTGACACCAAATTTGGACACAATACACTTGTCAGGTTAAGGAGTGACCATCACTTATAAAAATACTAAAAAAACACATCAGAAGGGAGTTAAAAAGCCAAAAAATTAAAAAAATAAATTACAACACATGCACAAAACCACATATATACAGACATAAATACATATATATAGACACACACATATATACATACACAAAATACATACACACACATATACACATATATACATACACAAAATACATATATACACATACATACATACATACACAAAATACATATACACACACACACATATACACATACATACATACACAAAATACATACACACACATATACACATACATACATTCACAAAATACATATACACACACATATACACATACATACATACACAAAATACATATACACACACATATATACACATACATACATACACAAAATACATATACACAGATTGGGCCACAGCAAAGCCTGGCAGGGGATGGCTAGTAGGATATAGATCCTCAAAATCCTGAAGTGGGGGATCACCCCCTCATTGACTTACCTGTTTCACACACAGAGAGACACCCCATTTCCTTCTTGCAATGGGAAAAGGGGGATCTATCAACCCTGCTTGGAATAGGGGGGTTTTTTGAAAGGAAGGAGCACAAAAGGGGGCAACAGATGGGGCGCCTGTCTGGCAAAGGAGGGAAAAAAGGAAGCAGGGACGCGCCCCCAGTTAAGGAAAGGGGAAAAGATCCAAATAGGGAGGCTGCTTCTCTTTTTTCCTCGTCGTCAACCCCTCACCCAAGCCCGCCTCGCTCTCCCACATCCCCCTATGCGCGGATATGGGGGGTCTACCTGCTTCCAAGGATGCCTCCTTTTCCACAGCACACACACACCCCTCCGCCGCTGTTGCTCGGCGTCTGCTCCCGCCCCGGCCGGTCTGCGCCCTTTAAAGGCGGACGGAACCATTCCGCGCCCAAGGGGGAGGGAAGTGGGTTAGGAAAGATGTCGGAAAGAGACCCTTCCCCACCTTCCTTCCCAGAGTTGGGCAATCCCTTCTCCTTCGAGCCCCTCTCCTGAGTTTCCTCCTCTACAGGGAAAGGTACCACGTCCCCTCTCTGCCTTAGTCCTCGTTGCCATGCACGCCCACCACCACCCCTTCCCTGAAAGTGGTACAGCCCGGGCACTCATTCATCCCAGACCCCTCGAGCAGGGGCCAGTTGGGGAGAGAGGCTCGAGGTGTTTACTGCTGGGAGGTGGATATATATGTGTGTGTATGGTGGGGGGTGCTTTTTGTTTCCAACGTGGAAGCAGGAGGAGGTGAAAAAACCCACTCTCCCCTATTTGTTTTTGTTTTGCAAAGGGATGCTTCGCCCTGTTGCTTGCCAAAAGGGCTGCCAAAGCACTCGCGGCTTGAGAGTGGGAAGAAACACGCGAGAGCTCATTGGCTAGGAAATTGAGAGCAGAGAGAGAGAGAGCCAGGACTCCTGAGCCTTGGCTTTTCCAGTGGAGCTCTCTTCCTCTTGATGCACACTTTAAGCCCCCCAAAATAATATAGATGTATACCAGTATTATTATTGTACACAACAAGATGAATCCACAGCAGACACTCTACTGGCTGTTGTATTGGATCACACGTCAGACACATCCCAAGTGTCTAGGACAGTGTTTCTCAACCTGGGGGTCGGGACCCTTGTGGGGGTCGCGAGGGGGTGTCAGAGGGGTCGCCAAAGACCATCAGAAAACATAGTATTTTCTGTTGGTCATGTGGGTTCTGTGTGGGAAGTTTGGTCCAATTCTATCGTTGTTGGGGTTCAGAATGTTATTTCATTGTAGGTGAACTATAAATCCCAGCAACTACAACTCCCAAATGTTAAGGTCTATTTTTCTCAAACTCCTCCAGTGTTCACATTTCAGCATATTGAGTATTCGTGCCAAGTTTGGTCCAGATCCATCACTGTTTGAGTCCACAGTGCTCTCTGGATGTAGGTGAACTACAACTCCAAAAATTCAAGGTCAATGTCCACCAGATCCTCCCAGTGTTTTCTCTTGGTCATGGGAGTTCTGTGTACAAAATTTGGTTCAATTTCATCATTGGTGGTGTTCAGAATGCTCTTTGACTTTAGGTGAATTATACATCCCAGCCACTAAAAATGACAAAATCAGTCGTCCCCCCACACCCCGTCCCCCACACACACAACCCCACCAGTATTCAAATTTGGGCATATTGGGTATTTGGGATTTGAAAATACATCTTGCATATCAGATATTTACATTACGATTCATAACGGTAGCAAAATTACAGTTACGAAGTAGCAATGAAAATGTTATGGTTGGGGGTCACCACAACGTGAGGAACTGTACTAAGGGGTCACGGCATTAGGGAGGTTGAGAACCACTGGTCTAGGACATTATTATTATTATTTTAGGGTGCTTTAGAGTTTCAGAAAAACATCTACTTCTGTTTCATTGACTATTCTAAAGCCTTTGACTGTGTGGATCATAATAAATTGTGGCAAGTTCTGGGTGGGATGGGCATCCCAAGCCACCTTGTCTCTGAGGAATCTGTACAAGGACCAAGTAGCAACAGTAAGAACTGATCACGGAACAACAGACTGGTTCAAGATTGGGAAAGGTGTACGGCAAGGCTGCATACTCTCGCCCAACCTTTTAAACTTGTATGCAGAACACATCATGCGATGTGCGGGGCTTGATGAATGCAAAGCTGGGGTGAAAATTGCTGGAAGAAACATTAACAACCTCAGATATGCAGATGACACCACTCTGATGGCCGAAAGCGAGGAGGAGCTGAGGAGCCTTCTAATCAAGGTGAAAGAAGAAAGCGCAAAAGCCGGGTTGCAGCTAAACATCAAAAAAACCAAGATCATGGCAACAAGAATGATTGACAACTGGAAAATAGAGGGAGAAAATGTGGAGGCCGTGACAGACTTTGTATTTCTAGGTGCAAAGATTACTGCAGATGCAGACTGTGGCCAAGAAATCAGAAGACGCTTACTTCTTGGGAGGAGAGCAATGTCCAATCTCGATAAAATAGTAAAGAGTAGAGACATCACACTGGCAACAAAGATCCGCCTAGTCAAAGCCATGGTATTCCCTGTAGTAACCTACGGATGTGAGAGCTGGACCTTAGGGAAGGCTGAGCAAAGGAAGATCGATGCTTTTGAACTGTGGTGTTGGAGGAAAGTTCTGAGAGTGCCTTGGACTGCGAGAAGATCCAACCAGTCCATCCTCCAGGAAATAAAGCCCGGCTGCTCACTGGAGGGAAGGATACTAGAGACAAAGTTGAAGTACTTTGGCCACATCATGAGGAGACAGCAAAGCCTAGAGAAGACAATGATGCTGGGGAAAGTGGAAGGTAAAAGGAAGAGGGGCCGACCAAGGGCAAGATGGATGGATGGCATCCTTGAAGTGACTGGACTGACCTTGAAGGAGCTGGGGGTGGTGACGGCCGACAGGGAGCTCTGGCGTGGGCTGGTCCATGAGGTCACGAAGAGTCAGAAACGACTGAACAAATGAACAACAACAACACAACAAGATGAGTCCACAGCAGACACTCTACTGGCTGCAGTATTGGATCACACGGACACTTCCCAAGTGTCTAGGACATTATTATTATTATTTTAGGGGGCTTTAGAGATTATATATGTGTGTGTGCATGTGTGTATGAATATATATATATATATAGAGAGAGAGAAAGAACTAGAATGAAATAATAACATAATAGATACAGATATATAAAATTATTATTATTTTAGGGGGCTTTAGAGATATATGTGTGTGTGCGTGTGTGTATAAGTATATATACGTATATATAGAGAGAGAAAGAACTATTATGGATTTACATATACTTCATGAGGAGACAGGAAAGCTTAGAGAAGACAATGATTCTGGGGAAAATGGAAGGAAAAAGGAAGAGGGACGACCAAGGGCAAGATGGATGGATGGCATCCTTGAAGTGACTGGATAGACCTTGAAGGAGCTGGGGGTGGTGACGACCAATAGGGAGCTCTGGCGTGGGCTGATCCATGAGGTCACAAAGAGTTGACAACGACTGAATGAATGAACAACAAATATATATATGAATGAAATAATAAGTAACAAAATAATAGATAAAGATATATAAAATTATTATTATTTTAGGGGGCTTTAGAGATCGTATATATGTGTGTGTGTATATATATATCGAACTACCATTATGGAAAATATATATATATATATATATATATATATATATATATAATATCGACCTACCATTATGGAATATATATATATATAAATGAAATAATAAAATAATAGATATATAGATTTATACGTGTGTGTGCATGCGTGTGTGTGTGTGCATGTGTGTGTGTGTATGTATATGTGTATATATATATATATATATATATATATATATATATATATTATGTGTGTGCGTGTGCACGCGTATATGTATATTCGTTTGTGGGATTAACATAACTCAAAAACCACTGGACGAATTAACACCAAATTTGGCCACAAGACACCTAACAGCCCAACAAGTGACCATCACTCATAAAAACACTGAAAAACACAGCATCTTCAGTGGTTGTGAGGTCTGTGGAAAACTAGGCAAGTGAGGTTTATATATCTGTGGAATGATGCCCAGGGTGGGAGAAAGAACTCTTGTCTGCTTGAGGCAAGTGTGAATGTTGCAAATGGCCACCTTGATTAGCACTGAATGGCCTTGCAGCTTCAAAGCCTGGCTTCTTCCTGCCTGGGGGAAATCCTTTGTTGGGAGGTGTTAGCTGGACCTGATTGTTTCCTGTCTGAGTGCTTTTGAGTATTTACCATCCTGATTTTAGAGTTTTTTTAAACACTGGTAGCCAGGTTTTGTTCATTTTCATGGTTTGTATGAAAATGGTTCATACAACCATTTTCGTATATTTTGGCAAATGGTAGATTTGCATGAAACCCAAAGGAGTGGATTGACAATAAATCAGGTAATATATATATCTATATATATAGAGAGAGAGAGCGTATGCATGTATGTGTGTATATATATATATATACACACACACATAGATCATTTATGTCTATATCTTTTATAAAAATGAAATGAAAAATATAAAAATGAAATTATATATATATATTTCATTTTTAGGGGGAGTTTAGTATCTTCTCTATGTATATGCATTATATGCATATATAGCATGAAGATAGAGAGAAAGTGAACGATGCGCCCCCTAGTGGAGTAAGGAAGAAACCAGGGGAATGTTGCTCCTTAAAGAAGAAGTAGTGCAGAAGGATTGGAAAAATCATGCACTAGTTGAATGCATGGCCCTCTGCACCTTTGTGGTTGATGATTGTGGTGTGCCTTCAAGCCCTTTCCGGCCCCTGAGGTTTGGCGGAGGCCTGCCTTTGCCCTTCCGCTGAGGTTGAGAGAGTGGCCCTTTCCACAGAGCTATATAAAATCCACATTGAACAGGATAATATGGCAGTGTGGACTCAGATAGAATCATAGAGTTGGAAGAGACCTCATGGACCATCCAGTCCAACCCCCTGCCAAGAAGCAGGAATATTGTTTTCAAAGCAACCCTGACAGATGCCCATCCAGCCTCTGTTTAAAAGCCTCCAAAGAAGGAGCCTCCACCACACTCTGAGGCAGAGAGTTCCACTGCTGAACGGCTCTCACAGTCAGGAAGTTCTTCCTCATATTCAGATGGAATTTCCTTTCTTGAAGTTTGAAGCCATTGTTCCGCGTCCTAGTCTCCACGGAAGCAGAAAACAAGCTTGCTCCCTCCTCCCTATGACTTCTTCTCACATATATATACATGGCTATCATATCTCTTTTCACCCTTCTCTTCTTCAGGCTAAACATGCCCAGCTCCTTAAGCCGCTCCTCATAAGGCTTGTTCTCCAGACCCATTTTAGTCACCCTTGAGATAATCCAGCTCAAAGCAGATCTTGCATATTATCAGGACCCTTCCACACAGCCCTATATCCTAGAATATCAAGGCAGAAAATCCCACAATATCTGCTTTGAACTGGGTAAGAGGAAGTCACAGGGAGGAGGGAACAAGCTTGTTTTCTGCTTCCTTGGAGACTAGGATGCGGAACAACGGCTTCAAACTACAAGAGAGGAGATTCCATCTGAACATGAGGGAGAACTTCCTGACTGTGAGAGCCGTTCAGCAGTGGAACTCTCTGCCCCGGAGTGTGGTGGAGGCTCCTTCTTTGGAAGATTTTAAACAGAGGCTGGATGGCCATCTGTCAGGGGTGATTTGAATGCAATATTCCTGCTTCTTGGCAGGGGGTTGGACTGGATGGCCCATGAGGTCTCTTCCAACTCTTTGATTCTATGATTATCTGAGTCCACACTCAGATAATGTGGGTTATATGGCTGTACGGAAGGGCCCAGTGTGACTTGCTCTCCGGTTGAATACCGGAGCCCTAACACACAGCCATATAACCTAGAATATCAAGGCAGAAAATGCCACAATATTTTCTTTGAACTGGAATATATGGTCATGTGGACTCAGATAACCCAGTTCAAAGCAGATATTGTGGGATTTTCTTCCTTGATATTCTGGGTTATATGGCTGTGTGGAAGGGCCTAGGGCCCTTCCACACAGCCCTACATCCCAGAATATCAAGGCAGAAAATCCCACAATATCTGCTTTGAACTGGGTTATCTGAGTACACACTCAGATAATGTGGGATTTTCTGCCTTGATATTCTGGGATATAGGGCTGTGTGGAAGGGCCCCAGGACTCTGGGCTCCTTTTGCCCGAAATGATATCCCCAATCTCTTCCTCCCAGTACAGTATTCGTGTCCCACTCCCTCCTTTGCTGGGAGAGCAAGGCGGATGCTGCTGCGGATGCTGCTCCTGCCGCCGCCGCCATGGTACCATCCAGGGCACGTTGTCATGGCAACGGGAGCCAGGAGATGCGAGATGATGGACGCCCCATGGGCCGCGGGCGAGGGACCCGAGGAGGAGGAGGAGGAAGGGAGAAGGGGGCGAGGAGAAGATGGGGGGCAGAAGGGAAGGGGTGGCATGGCGTTAGGAAGGGAATGGAGGACACCTTTGGGCGGGGAGAAAGGAATATATATACACATGTGTGTGTATGTATATGTGTATATATTTTCACATACACACATGTGTAGGAAAGAAGAGCAGATTAGGATCAATACACACACACACATGCCTTCAGAGGATATAAGAGATATATAGATTTATAGTTTTCCTGTTCCCTATATGTCTGCCTTTATCACATATATGTGTTGCAAGAAATATGTTTATATCCCTACATTGAGAGAAAATGTCTGTATTTACCATTGTGATTGATTTCTCATTGCATTATTTTGGATTGTTTTATTGTATTCCTATGTTTTATCTATTTTACTTCTGTTGTTCTGGTTTTATTTTATTATATTTTGCTGTAATGTATTTCTGGGCTCGGCCTCATGTAAGCCGCTCCGAGTCCCCTTTGGGGAGATGGTGGCGGGCTATAAATATTGTTATTGTTATTATTATTATTATTATTATTATTATTATTATTATTATTATTGGCTGTAATGTATTTCTGGGCTTGGCCTCATGTAAGCCACCCCGAGTCCCATTTGGGGAGATGGTGGCGGGCTATAAATATTGTTATTATTATTATTATTATTATTATTATTATTATTATTATTGGCTGTAATGTATTTCTGGGCTCGGCCTCATGTAAGCCGCCCCGAGTCCCTTTTGGGGAGATGATGGCGGGGTATAAAGATGATGATGATGATTATTATTATTATTATTATTATTGGCTGTAATGTATTTCTGGGCTCGGCCTCATGTAAGCCACCCTGAGTCCCTTTTGGGGAGATGATGATGATGATTATTATTATTATTGGCTGTAATGTATTTCTGGGCTCGGCCTCATGTAAGCCACCCTGAGTCCCTTTTGGGGAGATGATGATGATGATGATGATGATTATTATTATTATTGGCTGTAATGTATTTCTGGGCTCGGCCTCATGTAAGCCACCCCGAGTCCCTTTTGGGGAGATGATGATGATGATGATTATTATTATTATTATTGGCTGTAATGTATTTCTGGGCTCGGCCTCATGTAAGCCACCCCGAGTCCCTTTTGGGGAGATGATGATGATGATGATTATTATTATTGGCTGTAATGTATTTCTGGGCTCGGCCTCATGTAAGCCACCCCGAGTCCCTTTTGGGGAGATGGTGACGGGGTATAAATAAAGATGATGATGATGATGATGATTATTATTATTATTATTGCCTGTAATGTATTTCTGGGCTCGGCTTCATATAAGCTGCCCCGAGTCCCTTTTGGGGAGATGGTGGCAGGTTATAAATAAAGATTATTATAATTATTGTTATTATTATTGATTTATATATTTACAGGGCTGTATCCCTCTCACCCGATCAAGCAGGTTCCATCCAATATTTCTCCTCTCTGCCTTCCATTCTTTCTCTCTCCTTTTTTTCTCTTTTGTCTAGCAATTCATTCGCCCCCAATGAGTCATAAACCGCCAGGCGAGAAGGCTGAGCTGGTGTCCCGCCTCAGATGAAATTGGGCCTTGGGTTAAGAGAAAGGGAAGGAGAAAGAAAGGAAGGAAGGGGAAGAGGAGGATTGGGGAGGGGATACAGCCTGTCCTGCCTGCCCCATCCCAGGCTGGATCCCAGAATGGAAATTTGGGCGGTGGGTTTGTGTCTGCTTTCGCCGACCTGGCTGCTGCCTGGCACCACGAACGAAGGCCCAGATGTGGGGTGGGGGGAACCCACTGAAACTCAACACGCCCAAGGCCTCTGATGGGAACCAGATGCTCCTGCAGCTACTGAGAGCTGCTTGGCAGCAAGGGCCGCGTGCTGAGCGTGTGCAGAGCGGTGCGGGGGCCAAGCAGCGACTGTGGGTGTGTCAAGGGGCAAAGAATAATAATAACAACAACCACAAAAGCAACAACAACATGACAGCTTTAGGGGTGGACGGTGGGCAGGAAGGCAAAACAAGGAACCAATTTGTATTAGGTGAATTTGCATCACTGAGTTACAAATGTCTGACTTAGAAATGACACATAGTTAAGAAAGGGGGTGAGACAACAGGAAATGAGAGGAATCTGCCCCTAGGATAGGTCAAGAGTTAAAGGTAAAGTTTCCCCCTGACATTAGGTCTAGTCGTGTCCGGCTCTGTGGGTTGGTGCTCATCTCCATTTCTAAGTCGAAGAGTCGGCGTTGTCAGTAGACACCTCCTAGGTCATGTGGCCAGCATGACTGCATGTTTGGCCTGCATCAATAGGAGCATAGTGTCTAGATGTAGGGAAGTAATGCTACCCCTCTATTCTGACTTGGTTAGACCACACCTTGAATATTGTGTCCAATTCTGAGCACCACAATTGAAGAGAGATGTTGACAAGCTGGAATGTGTCCAGAGGAGGGCGACTAAAATGATCAAGGGTCTGGAGAACAAGCCCTATGAGGAGCGGCTTAAGGAGCTGGGCATGTTTAGCCTGAAGAAGAGAAGGCTGAGAGGAGACATGATAGCCATGTATAAATATGTGAGAGGAAGTCACAGGTAGGAGGGAGCAAGCTTGTTTTCTGCAGCCAGTGGACACGAAACAATGGCTTCAAACTACAAGAAGGAGATTCCATCTGAACATGAGGAAGAACTTCCTGACTGTGAGAGCCGTTCAGCAGTGGAACTCTCTGCCCCGGAGTGTGGTGGAGGCTCCTTCTTTGGAAGCTTTTAAACAGAGGCTGGATGGCCTCTGTCAGGGGTGATTTGAATGCAATATTCCTGCTTCTTGGCAGGGGGTTGGACTGGATGGTCCATGAGGTCAACCCTCCTGTTCAAGGAGCTCCATTGGCTGCCGTTCATTTTCCGGTCCCAATTCAAGGTGCAGGTGCTCACCTACAAAGCCCTAAACGGTTTGGGACCTGCCTACCTGCGTGACCGCATCTCCGTTTATGAACCCGCACGCTCCCTTCATTCATCTGGAGAGGCCCTTCTCACGATTCCACCTGCGTCGCAAGCACGGTTGGTGGGACGAGGGACAGGGCCTTCTCTGTGGTAGCCCCCTGACTCTGGAACGCCCTCCCCAAGGACATCAGACAGGCCCCTACATTGGCAGTCTTTAGGAAGAGCTTGAAGACTTGGCTATTCCGGTGTGCCTTTCCAGAATAGGAAACCCCAGCAATATGTCCCAGAAGCACTTTACTAGAGACTTAAGATTGTCCGCACATTGTACTTACCCAAAAATCCTTATATTTCAACTGTCATACTCAGCACTTTTAATCTGTACCCATTTACACTTGGCCTGGCCTTAGTTTTATTGTGCTATGGTGTACTGTTTTTACTGTTTACTGTTATTGCTTTAATGTTCTGATTTGCTTTATGGTTTATGTGTATTGTTGTATTGTTGTTTTATTGAGGCCTTGGCCTTTGTAAGCCGCATCGAGTCCTTCGGGAGATGTTAGCGGGGTACAAATAAAGTTAATAATAATAATAATAATAATAATAATAATATTCAAAGTGCATTAATCACAAAAAGAAACCTCTGACCATACTTGTAGTGCTTGGATCGCAAATTGAGAAAAGAGGGCCCTCTGACCATATTCAGAGTGCATTTGCTTCCCTCGATGCTGGATGGCCCGCCCACATAGAAAGAGTGTGCGACAGAGGTTTTAGATATCGAATGTCTTTGGGGCAGGGTGGGATGTGAGCATGTAATTATTTTTTCAGATCAAAACTGTTTCCCAGACATATGAAGAGTTCAATGCCATATTAAGTAGATTAGATCAAACAAACAAAAATAGAAAGAAAGATGGGAATCAAAACCAAAACGCAAATAACTGGGGGAAAAGAGCTGCGTATATGACAAGAATGTCAGCGTTCAAAAATATTTGAAAAGAGCGTGGGGAAGAGACATCACAAGGGTACTTGTACACAACAGCCGAGCAGTCATTTGTGTCTTGCGCACAGAGAACCACTTCTCCAATCAATTGATGTAAATAACAGTTGTAGTGTTTTTGTTTTGCTGAAAGTTTGTTTTATTCTCCCTATACCACAGGAAAATGGGAACCATCGCTCTTTCTTAACAGTGGCTTGATCAAAGATAGTTTGTTAGGTTGTTGGTTTGGGGAGCAATTTTGTCCCTGATCAAAAGGCCCCATATCCTTTCAAAACAATGTGAATAGATGGAGGTCTCTTATTTTGTTTTCATTGTACCATTCCCTGAAATTAAAAGCAGAGATAAAAGCTCCTTCCTCAAAGCTCTCCGAGACTACAAACTTTTGTCTAGACTACAGAGACTAGATACAAAAAGGCACAGGACTTCTCCACTCTTGTTAGGAAGGGGGGGGGGGGGCATCAAATGTAGCTTATAGATCGATCATCCTCCAAAAATGTGGGTGCCCAAACAAATTTGTGAACATCCTGTGGCTCCTCAATGATTTTTATTTATCGTGTCATCCACAACCAGAACATTGTATTACATTTCTAACAGAGCAAAACAAACAGATTTTTTTAAAAAACACAAATTTTGCAAACTTGGTAGCTGATTAAATGTCCTTTGACCAGTATCTGGCCACTTGGAGTGCCTCTGGTGTTGCCGCAAGAAGGTCCTCCATTGTGCATGTGGCAGGGCTCAGGTTGCATTGCAGCAGGTGGTCAGTAGTTTGCTCTTCTCCACACTCGCATGTCGTGGATTCAACTTTGTAGCCCCATTTCTTAAGATTTGCTCTGCATCTCGTGGTGCCAGAGCGCAGTCTGTTCAGCGCCTTCCAAGTCACCCAGTCTTCTGTGTGCCCAGGGGGGAGTCTCTCATCTGGTATCACCCACGGATTGAGGTGCTGGGTTTGGGCCTGCCACTTTTGGACTCTCGCTTGCTATTTATTTATTTATTTACTTTGCTTATATACCGCTGTATCTCAAGCCAGAAGGCGACTCACAGCGGTTCACAAACAGTAGAAACAGTAGAAACAGCAGTGGTTCCATACAACATATAACAATTGACTTAACACATTATCCATAAATTACCAATAAGCAATTACAATGCACAATTATTACAAAAACAACCGTACCCAATCTTCTCATCATCCAAGCGTAGTCCAGGTTCGTCGTCCATTGTTCCATTCCTATGTTCCATTACCAGATTGCACTAAATTACTCAAACGCCTGCTCAAACATCCAGGCCTGTCACTTTTGAACTCTCGCTTGCTGAGGTGTTCCAGCGAGTGTCTCTGTAGATCTTAAGAAAACTATTTCTTGATTTAAGTCGTTGACGTGCTGGCTGATACCCAAACAAGGGATGAGCTGGAGATGTCTCTGCCTTGGTCCTTTCACTATTGGCTGCTACTTCCCGGCGGATGTCAGGTGGTGCAGTGTAATTTCTCCAGTGGTGTAGGGCGCAGACACCCCGTGATAATGCGGCATGTCTCATTAAGAGCCACATCCACTGTTTTAGTGTGGTGAGATGTGTTCCACACTGGGCACGCGTACTCAGCAGCAGAGTAGCATAGAGCAAGGGCAGATGTCTTCACTGTGTCTGGTTGTGATCCCCAGGTTGTGCCAGTCAGCTTTCGTATGATATTGTTTCTAGCACCCACTTTTTGCTTGATAGTTCAGGCAGTGCTTCTTGTAGGTCAGAGCACGGTCCAGAGTGACTCCCAGTTATTTGGGTGTGCTGCAATGCTCCAGTGGGATTCCTTCCCAGGTAATCCTCAGAGCTCGGGATGCTTGTCTGTTCTTAAGGTGAAAGGCACATGTCTGTGTTTTAGATGGATTAGGGATCAGTTGGTTTCCCTGTAATAGGCAGTAAGAGCACCTAGAGCTTCGGAGAGCTTCTGTTCAACCATCTCAAAGCTCCCTGCTTGAGCGGTAATGGCACGATCATCAGCACGATCATCAGCACGATCATCCTCAATGATGACATGATGGCAACAGTCTTGGATAGCAATGGCTCCCAAAGTGACCCATTTAAGGTGGAATCAGGTGTCAAACAGGGATGTGATATAGCCCCAACTTTATTTTCCATCTTCATCACTATGATACTTCACCTTGTTGATGGGAAGCTTCCCACCGGAGTGGAAATTCTATCGGACAGATGGCAAGCTATTTAACCTCAGCAGACTGAAAGCCAAAACCAAGGTTACAACAACATCTGTTATAGAACTCCAGTATGCTGATGACAACATCATCTGTGTGCATTCAGAAGAAGACCTGCAAGCCACTCTAAACACCTTCGCAGAAGCATACGAGAAGCTCGGCCTGTCATTAAACATTGAAAAAAACAAAGTGCTCTTCCAGCAGTCACCGGCCAATCCCTCTCCAATGCCTGAAATACAACTTAATGGCGTAACATTAGAAAATGCTGCCCATTTCCACTACCTTGGCAGCCACCTCTCCACCAAAGTCAGCATTGACACCAAAATACAATACAGCCTGAGCTCTGCGAGTGCAGCTTTTTCCGAATGAAGCAGAGAGTGTTTGAGGACCGGGACATCCATAGGGATACCAAGGTGCTTGTTTATAAAGCTATTGTCCTCCCAACCCTGCTATATGCCTGCGAGACGTGGACTGTCTACAGACGTCACATGCAACTCCTGGAACGATTCCATCAGCGCTGCCTCTGGAAAATCCTGCAAATCTCTTGGAAGACAAGCGGACAAATGTCAGCATGCTGGAAGAAGCAAAGACCACCAGCATTGAAGCGATGGTCCTCCGCCATCAACTCCGCTGGACCGGCCACGTTGTCCGGATGCCTGACCACCATCTCCCAAAGCAGTTGCTCTACTTCGAACTCAAGAACGGACAACGGAAATGGTGGGCAGGAAAAGAGATTTAAAGATGGGCTTAAAAACTGAAGCACAGACACCAAGAACTGGGAAACCCTAGCCCTTGAGCTCTCTAAATGGAGGTCAGCTTGGACCAGCAGTGCTGTGGAATTTGAAGAGGCATGAATGGAGGGCAAAAGAGAGAAACATGCCAAGAGGAAGGTGCATCAAGCCAACCTTGATAGGGATCGCCTTCCACCTGGAAACCGATACCCTCACTGTGGAAGGACATGCGGATGAAGAATAGGGCTCCACAGTCACCTACATATCCACTGCCAAGACACTACACTTGAAAGACCATCATACTCAGACACCTAAGTAAGTAATGTATTGTGCACTGCACTTGTGCATTGCAGTTGAGTAGAATCACTAGTGTTTTCATGAACACTAGTGATTGAAATGTGTCGCACATCGTTCCTGTTTGCATTGCAGTTGAGTAGAACTCACATAGTGTATTATGTATGTTGAGGTGATGCTGGATTGCAGACACCGTCTGTTTTACAAGATAAATTTGGAAGTACTCCTTTTTTATTATTGATTCTTATTCAGGAATAGAGAAAGAAAGAAAAACTAAAGAAAACAGAAATGATACAAGGAAAACAGTTTTTCATCTATATAAATAAAATGTAATGTTCGTTTATGGGATTAACAGAACTCACAAACCACTGGACGAATTGACACCAAATTTGGCCACAAGACACCTACTAACCCAACAAGCGACCATCACTCAATTTTTTTTATTTTGTCATTTGGGAGTTGTAGTTGCTGGGATTTATAGTTCACCTACAATCAAAGAACATTCTGAACTCCACCAGTGATTGAATTGAACCAAACGTGGCACACAGCACTCCCATGACCAACAGAAAACACAGGGATTGTGGCACAACTGGATGAGTGTCACCTGCATTAAGATCACTCTGACCAAAAGGTCATGAGTTCAAAGCCAGCCCGGGTTGGAGTGAGTTTCCAACCAATTGTTTAGCCTGTTGTCGAACATTGCAACCCGAAAGACAGTTGCATCTGCCAAGTAGGAAAATAAGGTACCACCTTAAAGTGTGGGGAGACTAAATTAACTAATTTATGAGGCCATAAAAAAGACTCCAGCAAAGCACTCCAGCAAAATAGCATGCGGGGAATGCGGAAGTACTTCATCAGTGTCGCAGATGGACGATGAAAGCGATAGCTCCCTTGGCGGTCAGAAAAAGTTAAATAGCCTCTGTATATGTAAATGCTGTAAATAAAAATAAATAAATAAATAGAAGGGTTTGGTGGGCATTGGCCTTGAGTTTGGGAGTTGTAGTTCACCTACATGCAGAGAGCACTGTGGACTCAAACAATGATGGATCTGGACCAAACTTGGCACAAATATTTCATATGCCCAAATATGAACACAGATGGAGTTTGAGGGAAATAGACCTTGATATTTTGGGAGTTGTAGTTACTGGAATTTATAGTTCACCTACAATCAAAGAGCATTCTCAACCCCACAAATGACAGAATTGGGGCAAATTTCCCACACAGAACCCCCATGACCAACAGAAAATACTTAAGGCCATCCAGTCCAACTCTCTTCACCAGGGCAAGAAAATCTAATCAAAGCCCTCCTGACAAAGATCCATCCAGCCATAGATATAGATAGATATGATTCACATACAGAGAGATATTGTATCATAGATAGTATCATAGATTTGAAAGGGACCCCTAAAGAAAGACAATTATATATTGCATGTTTCAGAGTAGGCAAACCAGACACTCTCCACATCAACACTGACAAAGAAACAGCAAGAAATACTGTTTACCCACAAGCATAAAGAAATTACATATATTAGAAACCAACACTTTCTCATTACTTTATTTTCCAGATCACCAGACTGGGCCACAGCAATGTGTGGCTAGTGATATATAAAACTACACTACAACAACTAACACAGCTCTATCTAGGACAAACACCCTGATACAAACAAACAAATACTAAAACTGATCTACAAGCCTCACATAGTTATTACTATGGTTAACCGTTCCCTATGCCATCCAAAGCTAAGATATGGATGTATCTGTTCTAGCTTACATACAAATTCAACTTAAGTACAAACCTAAAGAACCTATCTTTTTTGTCCTTTGGGACTGCCTGTATTTCCGTTCCTTCTGATCTGAAGTTTCTAAACTCAAACAGCCCTACCCAAAGTTTTATCTGGAAAACTATCTCCAAGGGGGAGGCATTCACTATTAGCATTAATTTTTATTGAAAACTTCTTTTGGATCCATGGAGAATTTCTGCTGAATCTTTGTTCTTGTGTAATAGAAAACCCTGGACTAACATCCCTGAAACTTGAAGCACAACACCCAACCATGTCAGAATGTGCCAACACAGCTACGCTCCTCAAGAATTTGCCTTTTGGTTGGCGTTTATGAGGAAAATTATGACATCTGCTCAAAACCTCAGACATGCTTTATTTTTCATGAATGCCTGAAGTTTTTAGAGGTTTTGGAGGGAGTAGAAGGCTGTTGTATTTTATCCTGCATCCCATGCTTCTTATAGACTTGCCATATTTTTTTTAATGTCAATGAATAGTTGCTTATTCAGTAAGACTACGTTTCAATTCAAAATAAAGAACCATGAAACAAGAAACAGACAGTATGGATGTGGAAACCCATCAATCTTTCTGGGTTTCTCAACTTCTAACCCTGCATTCTGGTTCACTCTCATTTATGAATTGGCTCCACCTGCCTCAAATGGAAACTCATGCATATTTTTCTGTTGTATGCAGAAAAATACAATAAAGCTTGTATTGAATTTGCACATTTCCCCACAAAATGCCTTGCAAGTTTTGTAAATGTGTGGATTTCCAAGATGTCCTATTGCAAAGTCATTCTTGGGAACAATCCTATCTCAACAGCCAAAAGCAGGCCCACACTTCCCATTGAAATACTAATAATTTTAAATTTCCTAAAATGGTTCTTCATTTTAATTATTCTATAGTTTTTTAAGTGTTTTTTGCACTACGAATAAGATATGTGCAGTGTGCATAGGAATTCATGTTCTTTTTTCTTCAAATTATAATCCGGCCCTCCAACAGTTTGAGGGAGTGTGACCTGGCCCTCTATTTAAAAAGTTTGAGGACCCCTGGCCTAGAGGAACTGAGAGTGGCCAAAACAAACTTGGGAGACCACCTATAGTCTCCAAGTTATCCTTTGCCCACACCTTGTATATTTTAATGAGACAGCACTTTGCAGTATGTGACCGAATCCACCCCTTCTTCCAATTTATATTTCTAGCAGTGCAAAGAGCAAGACATTGCTTGCCCCAGAACTATTATATGTTCTCCTTTGCTTGATGACTTGCCTCTTTTCTTTTGATGTCTAAACCACATTTGTAAGTGTTCAACTGAAGTAAAAAAAGTTACTGCAATATTAGAAACCTACAGACTGAAGGTGAAAATAATTGGGTGGGGGATGATTTTTATTATGGGGTGATAGCTTGCATCACCCCTCCATAGCTACAGCTTTTACATTAGACAATAATTATCATCACCCATAACCATTGGCAAAGAATCCTTTACACGTTTTAGTCATCAGTGATGGTAGTAAAGCCTTTTCCTGTGTCCGAGAAGGATTGTGGAAGTTGTAATCTGACATCAGAACTACCACGATTCCCCATCCCTGAATTAAACTCATATTAAAATGGCATACAATAGTAGCAGGCATATTAGCTTACAAATGTGTACAGCATATTTGTAGGTAGATTTGGTTGAGTTAAAGTTGGCTGAAGTTTTGTTCTGGGACACTGCAGGTGCTGTGCTATCCCAGCTTGGATGGGAACAGCTTGGGTTGAAATGTCCCATGTGTTATATTTAACAGCATTGTAATGGTTAGTATATATATATCCTCTGAAGTAAACAATAAGTCCAGTAGTGTTCATTCCTAAAAGAGTATGCATGAGATCAAAACTTTATAGAAGGAATGGAAGTACTGCCAGTGATGATGGCCACGGTTAGCACAGTGGATTAAACCGCCAGCTGTAGAAAAACTTGCCGACTGGAAGGTTGGCAGTTCAAGCCACGGGTTGGGGTGAGTTCCCACCGTCAGACTAGCTTCTTACCTAGCCGTTCGAAAACACTAATGTGAGTTGATCAATAGGCAGAGGCGGCCCTAGGTAATTTTCAATGGTAAGCAAACAGTATTTTGCCCTCCCCCCCAACCAATCACTGGTATATATTTTCTGTTCGTTGTGGGAGTTCTGTGTGCCATATTTGGTTCAATTCCATCATTGGTGGAGTTCAGAATGCTATTTGATTGTAGGTGAACTATACATCCCAGTAACTACAACTCGCATATGTCAAGGTCTATTTCCCCCCAAGAGCGCCTCAAGAGCGCCCTTGGGCAAAATCAACTATACTGCAAATGCTTACCTTATGTAATAGGTTGAGCTGCCCCTGGTCCTCCAAGTGTAGTATCCTGGTGGTGGGTCCATAGGTGACTGTGGAGCCCTATTCTTGATCTGCATCTTCTCCCACAGTGAGGGCATTGGTTTCCAGGTGGAAGGCAGTCCCAGTCAGGGTTGGCTTGACGCGCCTTCTTCTTGGCATATTTCACTCTTTTGCCCTCCATTCGTGCCTCTTCAAATTCTGCAGTAATTTGCTGGTCACAGCTGACCGCCAACTGGAGCACTCAAGGGCCAGGGCTTCCCAGTTCTCAGTGTCTATGCCAGAATTTTTAAGGTTGGCTTTGAGCCCATCTTTAAATCTCTTTTCCTGTCCTCCAACATTGTTTTCCGTTCTTGAGTTCGGAGTAGAGCAACCGCTTTGGGAGATAGTGGTTGGGCATCTGGACAACATGGCCGGTCCAGTGGAGTTGATGGCCGAGGACCATCGCTTCAATGCTGGTGGTCTTTGCTTTTTCCAGCATGCTGACATTTGTCCGCTTGTCTTCCCAAGAGATTTGCAGGATTTTCTGGAGGCAGCACTGATGGAATCGTTCCAGGAGTTGCATGTGATGTCTGTAGATCAGGGGTCCTCAAACTTTTTAAACAGAGGGCCAGGTCACAGTCCCTTAAACTGTTGGAGGGCCGGATTATAATTTGAAAAAAAATGAATGAATTCCTATGCACACTGCACCTATCTTATTTGTAGTGCAAAAAACACTTAAAATTGTTCTTCATTTTAATTATTGTATTGTTTTTAACAAATATAAATTTATTAGTATTTCAGTGGGAAGTGCGGACCTGTTTTTTTGGCTGATAAGATAGGATTGTTGTTGTGCTTTCCAGACGTTTCAGAATTAGGGTGACCTTGAGCGAGGGCCGGGTAAATGACCTTGGAGGGCCATATCCGGCCCCGGGCCTTAGTTTGAGGACCCCTGCTGTAGACTGTCCATGTCTCGCAGGCGTATAGTAGGGTTGGGAGGACAATAGCTTTATAAACAAGAACCTTGGTCTCCCTACAGATGTCCCGATCCTCAAGCACACTCTGCTTCATTTGGAAAAATGCTGCACTCGCAGAGCTCATAAATAAAGTATATTATTATTATGAGAGATGATAGGAGTGACAGTCCAATAGTTCATGAAGGATCCCCATTACCTTTGTTTTAAATTATAAAGAGCCTGGGCCAGGCCAAGGCATTGTATTTGAGAGACAGGAGAAGTAGCCTGTAATATAGTGTCCTGCTGGACCTTGATGAATTGCACAAACATTTCACAATGGAGAAACCATTTCCATTTAAAATGCAACATAAGAGAATCAAGGATGTTAAATCATGAAGTTATAGCTCCATCTGGTGTCCAAGCAAATGTTTAACAATGTTAAACAATGTTAAACAAATGTTTAACTTCTTTTTCCTAGGAATTCATGTTCTTTTCCTGTCACCAGCCTTGGTTTACATTGGAAGCTTTCTGTTCCATATGACATCAGGCGTTGGAAAAATTATTGACATTATAAGGCCATGAGTTTGATCCCCAAGAGTTTCAGAAGGCGGGAACACTTATGGCTACTGCAATCCAGCTTGCTAAATGGCTGTTCCAAAATGCCTTCCCTAAGACTCGAACCGCTTCTACTCCAAAGCCTGTATATATTTCGGGAATCAGGAAGCACAAACAAAATGATTATGGGTTGTTGTAGGTTTTTTCGGGCTATATGGCCATTGTCTAGAGGCATTCTCTCCTGACGTTTCGCCTGCATCTATGGCAAGCATCCTCAGAGGTAGCCTACCTGCCGGAATTTACATCTCAAGTCTGAAAACCATGCCCTCAAACCATGCTCTGACTGCAGAACTAAAGCAGACCCAAAGAAGCACAATGAGTCACTTTCCATTTGGGAAAGGCAATGTTTATTTTCACCAAGGGTCGACGCACTCAAGGAAGAGGTACAAAGACAAAGTTGGAGAGTCTGGGCTTGACTAAAAAGGAATTACTCCAGAAGAACAGGGAAGGCCTCACATGACCACAAGCAACACACGGACAGCTGCTCACCGGATCTGTGGGGAGGAGAAAAAGGGAAGGAGTTATTCCTATTCCATTAGCCCCTAATTCCTTAGGCAACCAGGCTGAAAGTGGAATGAGATTCTCCATATCTGGCTCAGCCCATCACACAGTTCAACCAAATGACATTTCTTCATGCTTAGGGTGACCATGGAGCCTCAATTGGCTGGACCATTGATTTCAAAAAGTGATGTGAATGACCTTTTGGAACATCATTAATAAACACGGGAAAGGAAATGTAAAGGCCACGGGTATGCCAATTAAGGACCATAATTTTTGGGAGCAAGCAGAAGACGCCATATAGCAAGAAAACAAAACATATGTCCCAGTTGAGTCAGCAGGCAGATTTCAAGCTGCCAGTTAGATGAAGAAGGATAAGGAAAATATTAAATTCTGGTCGGGTTTCATACAAAGCCATATAGTGTATTTAAAGGAAAACGTACAAAGCCCTTGTTAGCCATCACTTCTCTCCTTTGGATATCTATAATTTCACATCATCATCACTCCTTTTTGCTGTTATTTTAACCAGCTTTCATACTACATCTATCTGTGCATACAAACCAAGACAGTTTTAAGCAGTGTATTTTAATATTGTGATTTTATTTATTTATCGCGTCAGGAGCAAACTAAACAGTTGTATTGCATTTTTAACAAACAAACAAACAAATAAAGCACAAAGTTTGCAAGCTTGGTAGTTGATTAGATATCCTTTGACCAGTATCTGGCCACTTGGAGTGCCTCTGGTGTTACTACAAGAAGGTCCTCCATTGTGCATGTGGCAGGGTTCAGGTTGCATTGTAGCAGGTGGCCTGTAGTTTGCTCTTCTCCACACTCGCATGTCGCGGATTCCACTTTGTAGCCCTATTTCCTAAGGTTGGCTCTGCATCTTGTGGTGCCAGAGCGCAGCCTGTTCAGCGCCTTCCAAGTCGCCCAGTCCTCTGTGTGCCCAGGGGGGAGTCTCTCATTTGGTATCAGCCATTGATTGAGGTTTTGAGTTTGAGCCTGCCACTTTGGGACTCTCGCTTGCTGAGGTGTTCCAGCAAGTGTCTCTGTAGATCTTAGAAAACTATTTCTTAATTTAAGTCGTTGATGTGCTGGCGGATACCCAAACAGGGGATGAGCTGGAGATGTCACTGCCTTGGTCCTTTCACTATTGGTTGCTATATCCCGGTGGATGTCAGGTGGTGCAATACTGGTTAAACAGTGTAATTTCTCCAGTGGTATACGGCGCAGACACCTCGTGATAATGCGGCATGTCTAATTGAGAGCCACATCCACTGTTTTAGCATGGTGAGATGTGTTCCACACTGGGCATGCATACTCAGCAGCAGAGTAGCATAGTGCAAGGGCAGATGTCTTCACTGTGTCTGGTTGTGATCTCCAGGTTGTGCCAGTCAGCTTTCGTATGATATTGTTTCTAGCGCCCACTTTTCGCTTGATATTCAGGCAGTGCTTCTTGTAGGTCAGAGCACGGTCCAGATATTTGGGTGTGCTGCAATGCTCCAGTGGGATTCCTTCCCAGGTAATCCTCAGAGCTAGGGATGCTTGTCTGTTCTTAAGATGAAAGGCGCATGTCTGTGTTTTAGATGGGTTGGGGATCAGCTGGTTTTCCCTGTAGTAGGCAGTAAGAGCACCTAGAGCTTTGGAGAGCTTCTGTTCAACCATCTCACAGCTCCCTGCTTGAGCGGTAATGGCAAATCATCAGCATAGATGAAACTCTCTGTCCCTTCTGGCAGTGGCTGGTCATTTGTGTAGATGTATTGCACCACTTGACATCCGCCGGGAAGTAGCAACCAATAGTGAAAGGACCAACGCAGTGACATCTCCAGCTCATCCCCTGTTTGGGTATCAGCCAGCATGTCAACAACTTAAATCAAGAAATAGTTTTCTAAGATCTACAGAGACACTTGCTGGAACACCTCAGCAAACAAGAGTCCAAAAGTGGCAGGCTCAAACCCAGAACCTCAACCAATGGCTGATACCAAATGAGAGACTCCCTCCTGGGCACACAGAAGACTGGGCAACTTGGAAGGCGCTGAACAGACTGCGCTCTGGCACCACGAGATGCAGAGCCAACCTTAAGAAATGGGGCTACAAAGTGGAATCCACGACATGCGAGTGTGGAGAAGAGCAAACCACTGACCTGCTGCAATGCAACCTGAGCCCTGCCACATGCACAATGGAGGACCTTCTTGCGGCAACACCAGAGGCACTCCAAGTGGCCAGCTACTGGTCAAAGGGCATATAAACAACTACCAAGCTTGCAAACTTTGTGCCTTGTTTGTTTGTTTGTTAAAAAATGCAATACAACAGTTTGGTTTGCTCCTGACTCGATTAAAAAAATATCCTTATTATTTAGCACTTCGAAAAATATATATAAGAATCACCACTTATAGAAAAGGATGTTGGCTGCAAAAATTACAGACTGCTGAGATCTGTTAGATTTGGCAGTTCATTGTATTTTTATCACTTTCCCCCGCAAAAACTGTTGTAAGCAAATTCACATCTTGGAAAGGTGAGATAGAAAGTGTTCTAAATAAACAACACAGAAGGCTGTTGAACCAATCTGCTATTTATAGAAGGGTGGCTCTTTTTACTCTTTTTTTTTCTTCTTCCAGGCAATTCTAACATCATCATTCAGAAGCCGCCGCACTAAATTTCCACTAGTTTTGAGTACTAGCTCATGTCACACAACCTCTCACAATGCTTTCCCATTTTGGTTATATATTAGGCAGAAACTGTCAATATCCACTTGAAGGGAAGGGGAAAGGCCCTTCTTTTCTTTGATCCAGAAAGTCAACTCTCTTCTGAATGGCAGTATTCCAAGCCATGATGTAAATGACTGCAGCATAAATTAAGTCTTGTTTTTAAATCAATAAGAAATGGACCTTTCTGTCAGAAATATATTACACAATTAGGCTTTAGTGTTATTGCATTACTACATACTGTAATTTAGAAAGTGAATATTTCACTAGAATATGAATGGGGAATCTGTCAGACTCCAAATGTTGTTCTACTACAGTTCCTATCATCCCCGACTCATGCTGATTAGGCTGATGGCAAGTAAATCCAATCTTTATACAATTCTTCAGTTGGTATATTTATTTTACCTTTCCAGGGAAGTAGCAGCCAATAGTGAAAGGACCAAGGCAGAGATATCTCCAGCTCATCCCGTTTGGGTATCAGCCAGCACGTCAATGACTTAAATTTAGAAATGGCTTTCTAAGATCTATAGACACACTCGCTGGAACACCTCAGCAAACGAGAGTCCAAAAGTGGCAGGCTCAAACCTAGAACCTCAACCAATGGCTGATACCAAATGAGAGACTCCCTCCTGGGCACACAGAAAACTGGGCGACTTGGAAGGCGCTGAACAGACTGCGCCCTGGCACCACGAGATGCAGAGCCAACCTCAAGAAATGGGACCACAAAGTGGAATCCTGGACATGCGAGTGTGGAAAGAGCAAACCACTGACCACCTGCTGCAATGCACCCTGAGCCCTGCTACATGCACAATGGAGGACCTTCTTGCAGCAACACCAGAGGCACTCCAAGTGGCCAGATACTGGTCAAAGGACATTTAACCAACTACCAGACTCACAAGTTTGTATTTTGTCTGTTTGTTTGCTTTGTTCTGTTAGAAATGTAATATAATTGACTGGTTGCTCTGACACGACAAATAAATAAACCTTTCCAGTTCCTCGCTATCAGTAATCTTGCTGCAGTTAATATGTTATCTATTGCATCTTTCTGGGTTTTTTTTCCATTTCTTAACATTATATAGTGACAACAGTGCAACGCTTGCACTTTTCCCTATCTTCATAGCCATTATAGCTTCTATTTCTCCAAATACCTTCCCCCAAAATTCATTTACATATTTACATTGCCCCCACATACACAAATACAACTAAAAACATCATAAAATCATTTTCTAAATCAGATATCCCAAACAACTCCAGGAACAGGCCTAGAAACGAAGAGACCAAGGTGCCCCAGATTCCTGGAAAATAATATATGTAATTTCTTTATGCTTGTGGGTAAACAGTATTTCTTGCTGTTTCTTTGTCAGTGTTGATGTGGAGATACTCTGGAACATGCAACATACCATTGTCCTTCTTTAGGGGTCCCTTTCAAATCTTTATCTCTGTGTGTGAGAATCATATCTATCTATATCTATGGCTGGATGGCTCTTTTGTCAAAAGGGCTTTGATTATGTTTCCTTGTCCTGGTGAAGGGAGTTGGACTAGGTGGCCTTAAGTATTTTCTGTTGGTCAAGGGGGTTCTGTGTGGGAAGTTTGCCCCAATTGTCCTTGGTGGAGTTCAGAATGCTCTTTGATTAGTAAGCTATAAATCCTAGTAACTATAACTCCCAAATGTCAAGGTCTATTTTCCCCAAACTCCATCTGTGTTCATAATTGGGCATATGGAATATTTGTGCCAAGTTTGGTCCAGATCCATCATTGTTTGAGTCCACAGTGCTCTCTGGATGTATGTGAACTACAACTCCCAAACTCAAGGTCAATGCCCACCTCACCAGTATTGTTGAAGGCTTTCATGGCCGGAATCACTGGGTTGTTGTAGGTTTTTTCGGGCTGTATGGCCATGGTCTAGAGGCATTCTCTCCTGACGTTTCGCCTGCATCTATGGCAAGCATCCTCAAAGGTAGTGAGGTCTATTGGAACTAGGAAAAAGGGGTTTATATATCTGTGGAATGACCACAGATATGGGTCATGGGAGTCCTGTGTGTCACGTTTGGTTCAATTCTATCATTGGTGTTCAAAATGCTCTTTGATTGTAGGTAAACTATAAATCCCAGCAACTACAACTCCCAAATGACAAAATCAAATTTTTGAGTGATGGTTCACTCCTTGGGTTAGTAGGTGTCTTGTGGCCAAATTTGGGGGCAATTCGTCCAGTAGTTTTTGAATTATGTTAATCCCATTAACGAACATTACATTTTTATTTATATAGATCTTTGTTATTGTGGTTAATTGAATCTATGGATTCAGAAATTGTAGCTATTGGGAAGTTGTGTGAATATAAATTGGAGTATTAGAGCAGCTGATTTTAGGTTGGCATAGTTATAGAAATCATGCAATTGCTTGCCATGCCTTTTCCTGGAATTTCCCATTTGACTCAGTCAACTTTTCCCAGCCCAGTCAGCTCCCTTCATTCCCTACCGTATACTTGTCCCACTTCTTCTCTGGGTCATAGGGCTCCCACCGGCTTGCAGGGAAGATGTGTTTGTTCTTCTCATACCAGCTGCGAAGTACAACCTTGCCTGCATGGGACTGGAGGGTTAGAAAGAAAAATCAGTGTAGCTGTGAAATCAGTGCTCATCCACCTCAGAAAAGAGGTGAGTGAGCATGTGCACATGTTCAAGTTGCCTGTGGACTTCAGGTGATTCCATATATACTCAGGAGGTTTGTTTTGCCAGTTCCTTCCTCTGAAACGCAGCCTGCACCGTTTAGTATTTGTTGGCAGCCTTCCACCCAAGTAATAGCCAGGCTTGACCTTGTTTAGCTTCCAAGATCAGACGGGATCTGGTGCTTTTAGAGTATTTAGATACTCAGTCGTAAGGCCGAACAGGGCATAGGGTTACAGCCTGTGTTAGACGGGGTTACACTCCCCCTGAAGACGCAGGTTCGCAGCTGGGAGTGATCCTGGACTCATCGCTGAGCCTGGAACCCCAGGTCTCAGCGGTGGCCGGGAGAGCTTTTGCACAATTAAAAATTGTGCGCCAGCTGAGCCCGTACCTTGGGAAGTTGGATCTGGCCACGGTGGTCCACGCTCTTGTTACATCCTGATTAGATTAATGCAACGCACTCTACGTGGGGTTGCCTTTGAAGACTGCTTGGAAACTCCAAATAGTCCAGCGGGAGGCAGCCAGATTGCTCACCGGAGCGGCATACAGGGTGCATACCACCCCCCTGTTATGTCAGCTCCACTGGCTGCCAATCCAATTCCGAGCACAATTCAAAGTGCTGGTTTTGACCTACAAAACCCTATACGGTTCCGGCCCAGTGTATCTGTCCAAACGGATCTCCCTCTACGTCCCACCTCGGAGTTTAAGATCTTCTGGGGAGGCCCTGCTCTCGACCCTGCCTCTATCACAAGTGAGGCTGGCGGGGACGAGGAGCAGGGCCTTCTCGGTGGTGGCCCCTCACCTGTGGAATTCACTCCCCGGGGAGATTAGATCGGCGACTTCCCTCTTGTCATTTAGAAAAAATTGAAAACTTGGATGTGGGACCAGGCATTTGGACGTTCTGGCAGCTAGAGGAAGGACCTTGATGATGGACAGGAATTGACTGAACGGAATGGATTTATGGAACTCTGAACACTGAGCATGAGATTAGTTTACTGACTGTGTTACGTACTGATGATTTTAACCTGTTAATTGTTTAATTGCTGTTTTGTATGTATGTATATTTGACATAGGCAACGAATGTGCCTTCTTTGTAAGCCGCCCTGAGTCCCCCCTCGAGGGTGAGAAGGGTGGGGTAGAAGTCATCGAAATAAATAAATAAATAAATAAATAAATAAAAGAACAGGGAAGAGATCAGCAAATTTTCTCCAAATTATATTGGATTTGCCTATAAAAGGAGGAAGGAGAGGGGTAGAACTGACTATCTGAATTTAAGAGTGGAGTGACATTTAGCTCTGCTTTCTTTGTTCCATATAGAGTTCATTCAGGAAGTAGGCCTGAAGGTGTCCTCAAACTCAAACTTCAGGAACTTCAAACTTCAGGAAGGGGTCCTCAAACTAAGGCCCGGGGGCCAAATACAGCCCCCAAGGTCATTTATCTGGCCCTCACTCAGGGTCAGCTTAAGTCTGAAACGACTTGAAAGCACACAACAACAACAATCCTATCTCATCCGCCAAAAGTAGGCCCACACTTTCCACTGAAATACTAATAAGTTTATATTTATTAAATTGTTCTTCATTTTAATTATTGTATTGTTTTTAAGTGGTTTTTGCACTACAAATAAGATATGTGCAGTGTGCATAGGAATTCATTCATGTTTTTTTTCAAATGATAATCTGGCCCTCTAACAGTTTGAGGGACTGTGACCTGGCCCTCTGTTTAAAAAGTTTGTGGACCTCTGATCTAGGGCATTAAGTGAGATCCAGTCACTTTCCTCTTACCTCATCTTTTTCCACCGTAGCATCACTCAAAAGCCGAACATCATCATGGACGTCAAAATTGAAGAGCGGCCCTGCATTAAAGAGTATGCACATGTATGAGAAAAAGTTCAAAATGAAGCAGTTCCCACTCCACAAACTGAACCTTTCTCCTCAAATATATTGCACTGTGATACTCCACAGTGCAAACTACATACCTTCCCCACCCATCCTTGTACTCACTGACACTGCTTGCCTCCAATCGACTGCATTCAGTTACAATTCCCACAGTCCTTCATCAGACATAGTGGTGAGAAATTATGGAAATTGTAGTCCAAAGTCCCTAGTGGGCACCAGTTTGGACAAGGCTACATTACAGCTTTCAGTTCTTCTCATACAGAGTCCCTGAAATGGGCATTCCCCCGTTTCTTCTCTTTCTATATCCCTTTTGCCTGTTTCCACAATTGCTGAAGCCCTTTATCCATCCCCATGCTCTACCCCTATCATCCCAAACCCTCCAGAAAGGAAGGACTCCAAACAGACAGGAAAGAGACTTACCACTTTTCCCTCGAGCCTTGGTAACAATGAAGTCATAGAAGCTGTGATGCTAGAAGGACAGAAAGGCACAAGTTTATGGAAGATATCTTACCCAAGTATTCCCCAGTCTAGACTGAGGAATCCAGTCAGTGGATTCACCCCATTTGTAGCAGATGGCAAATGCCATAGGAGGTGCAGAGTGAAGAACAATGTTTCTCTTGGGTAGAAAATCCTAACAAATTTCAGCCTACATTTACTCATAAGGTCTTCTTCAGGGAACTATACAAAATCATGACAGAATAAAATGTAAACATAGAATATCATATTTGTACCGTATATACGCGAATATAAGCCGACCCAAATATAAGCCGAGGCACCTAATTTTACCATTAAAAAACTGGGAAAACGTATTGACTCGAGTATAAGCCAAGGGTGGGAAAGGCAGCAGCTACTGGTCAATTCATAGATACCAATACAATTAGATACCAACACAATTACATTAATTGAGGCATCAGTAAATTAAATGTTTTTGAATATTTACATAGAATTGTAATATAAGATAAGACTGTCCAACTCTGATTAAACCATTATTCTCACCTTCTTCAATGTAAATGTGCTTACGTATCCTTCCAATAATAGGGTAAAATAATAAATGCAATAATAACAATTATAGAGTAAAACAATAAATGTAATAACAACAATAAAGTAAAATAATGAATGTAATAATAGAGTAAAATGATAAATATAGTAATAATAAATAGAGTAAAATAAATATAATAATAATAATAATAATAATAATAACAGAATAAAATAATAAATAACCTTGACTCAAATATAAGCCGAGGGGGACTTTTTCAGCCTTAAAAAAGGGCTGAAAAATTAGACTTATACTCGAGTATATACAAGTATACTATCTATAGCCTGCATAGAATAAAACTGTAGAAATTAAATTTTAAGTAGGTATATACAGACTGTAGACAATGTAAAAGGTAAAGGTTTCCCCTGACATTAAGTCTAGTTGTGTCTGACTCTGGGGATTGGTGCTCATCTCCATTTCTAAGCCGAAGAGCCGGCATTGTCCGTAGACACCTCCAAGGTTATGTGGCCAGCATGACTGCATGGAGTGCCATTACTTTCCTGCAGTAGCAGTACCTATTGATCTACTCACATGTGCATGTTTTCGAACTGCTAGGTTGGCAGAAGCTGGGCCTAGTAGTGGGACCTCACCCCGCTCCCCGGATTCAAACCAGTAACCTTTGGCCAGCAAGTTCTGCAGCTCAACAGTTTAACCTGCTGCGTCACCAGGGACCCCACAATATACAAAGGTAATAATGGGTTTTTGTTGTGTGTTTTCTGGGCTATATGGCCATGTTCCAGAAGCATTCTCTCCTGATGTTTGACCTGCATCTATGGCAGGCATCCTCAGAGGTTGTGAGACTTCACAACCTCTCACGGTGTCTGCCATAGATGCAGGCTAACTAACTCTCTAGGCTGAGTTACTTAGCAGGAGGAACTCTGGGAAGAGTTAGCTGATAACTCAGGGGACTACCGAGGATAGATAAGTCAGAAACTCATTACTATTTCTTTGAAGTAGAGTGAGGGATTTTTGTTACTAGCAGCTAGATCTGTTTGATTAGCTCTGTAGGTAACAAAGTGAAGATACTTATTCTAGCAACCATCAAGCTGTAATACTTTTGTAACAAGTCAAGCGTTTTGGGCCTCTCAGAAGTAGTTAGTTGTCTGTCTTTATAAATAAATCTTTTTCTATTTAACTTTCAAAAAAAGTCTCTATCATTTCTCAATCTATCATTCATCCTTTGTGATAATTCCAGCATCTTTAGCAGCCTGATTCTACAATCATTCTGGGAGCTAAGGGAAGAGCAGTGTTGGCAGAAGTGGGAAAAGTTTACCTAAAAAACTCATTTTAAAATCCTAAGGCAACTTGGGTTGGTGGCAGCTTTAAACCAAAAGAAGACTAAAAGACAAGCAGTGTTCACTCTATCGTTACACACATCTATCTACATCTCACTACCAAATTGGAGGCACAGGGAAAAGTGAATTTTGGGGGGAAGAATAATCTTGCCCAGACATATTATCAATAAGCCTCCAGCCTCGCGTCACTGGTTGTGATATTTTCCTTCTTACTGATGTCCAGTGGTGTGATACTACTTATAGTCCTTTAAAGTGGTAATCAGCTGTGGGATATATTATAGTATATACGTTATTATTGGTACCAGTGGTGGCAAGAGGCATGATGGATTTATAATAAGTGAGTTATAATACTCTAGATGGAAAAGATGTGTGTATTCAGACACTGGCTCTCTAATACATTATGGCAGACAACAAAAGAGAAAAGTGCTGAAGAGCAAAATAGTTTTAACATGCTGGGCCAGGGTTATCCACTCACATGTGGGATTATGAGATCTTCCTTGATGTACATGAGTTGTTCCACACCAGCAGATCTGTGGAGGGAAACACACATTAGAGATTGAACCCAGTTGCTTTTGCTCTCTTTCTCCATCTCCCCACTACTCCAATGTCTGATCATCAGAAAACCCCAACTGAAACATGAGTCTCAAACTACATGCATTCCTGCTTTAGTTTGCTTTCTATAACCATGTATGTGAGCCAGTCTGGTTAAAAGCCTACATAAACGCTCTAAAACACTGAAGCAAAAACATTTTTACCCTCTATTACAAAAAGGATCTATGTACATTATAAGCTTTATAGCTTCACTCATTGGCCATGCATGCATCTGAAAATACAATATTTACTATCTCAATGTGTTCCTGAAGATGCCTGGGCGAGGTAGGTTATGTATAGTATCTGACTAGGTAACAGCCCTTGTGCAATGAGTTTATCTATTAATGAATCACTTCCATTTCATAGATGAAGATTTGAAGCTAAGAGACAGTGACTTTGCACAAAGCCAAGATTTGAACCTGGGTCTAACAGAATCAATTCCAATACTTGTTAGAGCACAATCACTTTATACTTCAGGTGAAGGGAGGTAGAAATTTGGCCTGAAGCCCTGTCTCTATAGCATGACAGACATACTGGAACTGAGAAAACAGCACTAGGTGCATCTTTGTTAGGGAGGAAAAGCAAAGCTACTACCAAAGCTTTGCTAGATAGAAGATTCTGGACAGTGTCTCTATGCAGGCACAAGATCCAAGCGTGTGTTTCAGACCACAAAGGACACAAGTACTTTACATTTTATAGACTGTATATAACTTTGGGATAAAGGAGCTAGAAATGTAGCCCTGCAGCACCCTGAACCATGGGAGTAAAGCCTGCTCTGCCAAGGTCTTTACCGGAGTTCACTGAAGTCCTTACGCAAGATCTCCAGAGCTTTTTGTAGAAACTGCTGAATTGTGTTCCCCTTCTTCATCTGCACTGCGGAGAAAACAGGAGTCACACACACACACACACAAACACACATTTTGGATAGTATAGAGAAGGGTTAAAGCACACACCATGCCTCATCACACTAGCATTTTAAAGAGTATTCTGGGGTTCATAGTTTAGTGAGGGACCTTTGAAATTCTCCACCAGAGAGGTCTTGGCTTTCAGTAAACTATAAATCCCAGAATTCTGTGGGATGGAGCCATATTATCGAAAGCGGCTGCACATGCTTTATCTGCTAGTGTTTTACAATTCTTATTTTTTTTAAATTTTGTCAATTGTTTGTATTCAAACTGTGTATTGTTTTGATGATATGTAATTCTATTTTATGTGTGGCGCCTTGAGTGCTTTGTTAGCCGGCTAGAGTCCGTTCGGGGAGATGGTGGTGGGGTGCAAATAAAAACATTTATTATTATTATTTATTATTAGTGTAATGGCTGACTCCTAACATCCTCCAGACCCAGCAACTTGCTTCTTTTCCTAAACTGTGATAACATTGGCAAGGAGCAAATCTCACCTTGACAGTTCGGCGGTGGCCAGAGCCATCCCAGTAGCTGAAGGTAATTTCAATTTCTTCACCTAGCCAGAGATGGGAAGGAAAATAAATTTTAAAAAAACCCTGAGGAGAGAACCAAGCCTGATGAGCTCTGGTAACTCCCTATAAGGATTGTCCTCCTGCCCGAGACTCCCTGCCACAGAAGCATTGTGTTCCTCCACTCACTCTTAATTTTCTCCTGTTTGCCCTCCCACTCCTGGCGCAGCTCTTCTCGCAGGCGGTTTTCTTCTTCCTGAAAATTAGGAGGAAAGGGGGCAACAACTCATTAGTTTGTGCCGCAAGGAGGACTTATCCAAAGGGTGAAAACAGATCAAAGTGCCTTAGAAGATGAAATTGGGCAGGGAACTGAGTACTTTCACAGGCACCATTTACTTAGCACAGTATGACCCCTGTATCTGTAAGAGATACATTCCCAGACTTTTTGTGGATACATGAAACTGCAGTTAATCGTAAACCCTATTGAAATGAAGGACTTCTTGCCCATGAATACTAGAGTCACACTGGAGGACTTTAAAAAGCCTAAAAAGGTCAGATTTTGTGAGAAGTGGATAAATGAGGCTGCAGGTTACTGTCCTGCAAATATGGCGATCATAGTATACTTGTATTTTTATACCTCTCTTTCCTTTAATTCATTATTAATTACCCGTATTTTCCGGCATATAAGATGACTGGGCGTATAAGACGACCCCCAACTTTTCCAGTTAAAATATAGAGTTTGGGATATACTCGCCGTATAAGACTACCCCTCTTCCAACACACAACAAATAAAAATTTTAAAAGCATCAGATTTGATTTCAATATGGTAATCTTCCTATTACTGTACCTCCTTCTCTGCCTCTCAGATCTCGCACATGCGCACCTGCACCGCTTCACTGCAGTCTTCAGGAGCGAGATCTGAGAGGCAGAGGAGGAGGTATGGTAATAGGACCCAAGGGCAGGCCAGACAGGTAAAAGAGGTGTGTTTTTCTGGGCCCAGAGCCACTCTCTCTTTTTTCCATATCCCGGGCCCTTCACTTACAACTCCCGGGTGAGGCGCCCCTTCACCTCACCACAGGTCCACGAATCCTGATTAATGGATTTTCTTCTACCATACTTCTACAGCGTCGCCCTTAATCCTTAGATACAGTCGCTGCATATGCAAGGGATGCGGCCCCTGCCATTTTTGAGCTCCCCCCACAATATGCCGCAACAACAGATTCTCCAATTCGTATTGGAAGTTTCAGCATCCGCTTTATAAGACGACTCCCATGCATAAGGCTACTCCAGTGTATAAGATGACCCTGTGTATAAGACTACTCCCGCATATAAGACGGCTCCTGTGCATAAGACTATTCCCGCATATAAGACTACTCCTGGTGTATAAGATGACCCCTGATTTTTGAGAAGATTTTCTAGGGTTAAAAAGTAGTCTTATACACCAGAATATACGGTACATTTTATCCCTCTTGGTCACTTCTGGAGCCGATACCAAATAAGACACTGGGCAACTTGGAAGGAGGTAAACAGGCTGCACTCTGGTACCACGAGATGCAGAGCCAACCTTAAGAAATGGGGCTACAAAGTGGAGTCCACAACATGCGAGTGTGGAGAAGAGCAAACCACTGACCACCTATTTCAATGCAGTCTGAGCCCTGCCACATGCACAATGGAGGATCTTCTAAAGCAGGGGATGTGGCCCTCCAAGGTCATTTACCCGGCCCTCACTCAGCATCAACCTAAGTCTGAAGCGACTTGAAAGCACACAACAACAACAATCCTATCTCATCAGCCAAAAGCAGGCCCACACTTCCCATTGAAATACTAATAATTTTAAATTTGCTAAAATGGTTCTTCATTTTAATTATTGTAATTATTTATTTATTGAAATTAAGTGTTTTTTTGCACTACAAATAAGATATGTGCAGTGTGCATAGGAATTCATATATAGTTTTTTTTTTTCAAATTATAATCCGGTCCTCCAACAGTTTGAGGGACTGTGAACTGCCCCTCTGTTTAAAAAGTTTGAGGATCCCTGTTCTAAACCAACACCAGAGGCACTCCAAGTGGCCAGCTATTAGTCAATGGATGTTTAATATAATGCCAAGTTTTAAAACTTTGTGCTTTTTAAATACGTTACAACTGTACCTTCGGTTCGCTATTGATAAGATAAAGACTGGTGCATGAGGCTCTTTTCTCTATCACTTTATCCTCACAATAATTGAGTCAAGAGCATCAGGCTAAGACAATGTGACTAGTCCAAGGTCACTCAAGGAGTTTCAGACCTAAATGGGGACTGGGACCTGTACTTCCCTAGTCCCAATCCAATACATGAAAGTGGCTTTATAATAATAATAATAATAATAATAATAAACCTTTATTTGTACCCCGCTACCATCTCCCGGAGGACTCGGTGCGGCTTACAAGAGGCCAAGCCCAAATACATCAGTAAAAACAACAACAACAACAATACAGCAAAATAAACTCAAAAACAAAGCAATAAACATTAACAACACACCATGACGCAATCAAAATCTATGGCAAGGCCAAATGTAATAATTAAAATTAAAATGTGCTGGGCATTACCGGGTAAAAAGGGTCAGTGTTTGGAGGGGGATGGAAATGCAGATATCCTGGATCTCTGATAAAATGTGTTTGGGGAAATAATGATTGGAGTTTCCTTATTCTGGGAAGGCACACTGGAACAATCATGTTTTCAAGCTCCTCCAAAAAATTGTCAGCATTGGGGCTTGCCTGATGTCTTTAGGAAGAGAGTTCCAGAGTGGAGGGGCCACCACCGAGAAGGCCCTGTCCCTCATCCCCACCAATCGCGTTTGTGATGTGAGCAGGGCTTCTCCAGATGATCGAAGAGATTGTGTGGGTTCATAAACAGAGATGCGGTCTCTGGAAGGTATGTAAGCACCTTACCTCACGGTCACGATCAGGCAGGAAACTAGTGTCCACGTCTGGGTTCTTCCCCAATTTCTTCTTCTTGGGAGGGAGCTCTAGGGAGAATGAGGATATATGAATGAATAGGAACCTATTTTCAGAATCCCACTGCTTCAACCCAATAGCCCGTCCCATCTGTTTTCTGTGGTCCTACTTGCCATCATTATCCCAGACCTACTGAGGTGTTCTCCACTGCAAAAGTGCTGTTCCTCTCACCTTCCTGCTCCAGCTCGACTTCGTCCTCCTCCTCCTCAGCTCCATCCTCTTCCTCTTCTTCATCCAAAGTGAAGGATAAGCTTGAGATCTTACGTTTCTGTTCCTGCTTGCGCTCTCGCTCCCGCATCCGCTCCAGCTTCCTGTAAGGCCCAAAGCACAATCCTCTCTGAGAAATGTGGGAAGAGGGTGTGCATTTTGGTGGGATCTTTGGGAAAGGTAGGGAACTGAGAAACATTAGGAGTAGGCACCCTCAAACTCCGGCCGTCCAGCTGTTTGGGCCTCCAGCTACCAGAATTCCTGACCATTCAACAAGTTGGCTCGGGCTTCTGGGAACTGGAAGGCCAAAAAGTTGGAGGGATGGAGTTTGTGGATGCCTGACTAAAAGAATGCTAGAGGGAAGGAGTCAATGTAGTGTAATAGTTTCAGTGTTGGACTACAATTCTGAAGACCAGGGTTTGAGTCCCCACCCCGCCATGAAACTCACTGTATGAATTTGGGCAAGTCACATTCTCTTGACCTCAGGGCAAGGCAAGGCCAAACCCCCTCTGAACAAATCTTGTTGAGAAAGTTCCATGCAAGTTAATTGTGTGTTGCTTGAAGGAATACAGAAATCAGTCTGTATGAAATGTGCACTTCCAACTAACAGCTTACATCAGAGAAGGGAAATCTCAGGCTCTAGAGTCAAATTCAACCCTTTTGGAGCCTCAATCATAGTTTTTTTTACCCACAACGCAATCACAGAGCGGTTTCCCAACTTTTGTGTTGTTACCTATTTTAAAAGGCTGAAACATCTCTCGTAAAGCTTTCACAAAGATCTAAAAGAAAATATGGTACAATATTTGGATCTCTCCCTCTTTTATTTGGTCCCTCACTACTAGGGCGTATCTGCTCTCCCCCGAAAAAATCTCATCAGTCTTACATTCTTACTGCTGTCCTACATTCATAACCTGTTACTGTATATACTTGAATATAAGCCGAGCTTTTCAGCATTAATTTAAGGCTGAAAAAGCCCCCATTGGTTTATACTTGAGTCAATGTTATTTATTATTTTACTGTTATTATTATTATGACATTTACAATATATTACTCCATTATTATTTTTATTACATTTATTATTTTACTCTATGTATTGTTATTATTACATTTATTATTTTACTTTATTATTGTTGTTATTGTTGCATTATTTTACTCTATTTATTATTTTTATTATTACTATTTATTATTTTACTCTATAATTTTATTACATTTATTATTTTACTCTTTTTTATGATTAAAAGGATACATAAGCACATTTACATTGAAGGAGGTTAGAATAATGGTTTAATCAGAGTTGGACAGTCTTATCTTAAATTAGTTTTATGTAAATATTCAAAAACATTTTAACTTAATGTAATTTTATTGGTATCTATTTTTATGTTGAAATTTACCAATAGCTGCTGCTGCATTTCCCACCTTAGGCTTATACTTGAGTCAATAGGTTTTCCCAGTTTTTTGTGGTAAAATTAAGTGCCAGGGCTTATATTCGGGCCGGCTTATACTTGAGTAAATACGGTAAGCAATCCAGTTCTTATCTATCATTTCATCTTCAATAAATACAGAATAAATTTCTTATCTTAGGGCTCTTCTACACTACCATATCATCCAGAATATCAAGACAGATAATCCACATTATCTGCTTTGAACTGGATTATCTGAGTCTACACTGCCAGATAATCCAGTTCAAATCAGATAATCTGAATTTTATACATCTGTGTAGAAGGGGCCTTAAGCTACCTAGAATACATACAAGTCCATCCAACAACTCACAGCTGCAGCTCTTTGGACTGTTCTTTTTTTGCCAGCTGCTTCTCCCGTTCCTTTACAAGCGCTTCTTGCTTGGCCTTCATGTCATTCAGGGTCACCAGGCCTGTAGACAGGTAAGGCAACAGACTTTTTAGGTTTGAGTGTATAGCAAGTGGAATCAATATAGCCAATATGGGGTTAGGAAGAAGAACATTGGGTTCATTTTTGAATAGTACACAGAAACACTTACCCACTGTGCTGGACTTCAGCTCTGCTTCCACTGCATCGTAATGGGCAGAGAATTTCTTGTCGATGTTTGATTTCATGATGTTTTCCTGCCATGGGGAAAGTATAGTTCACATTTGCTACAAAAATAGAGAAGCTCCATGACCTCCCAATTCCTAAACCAAACTTCTTGGACCAAACTCAAAGCCTAGAGGAGTTCCTGTTATGCACCACAACTTTCGTAATCTCATAACCTAATGGTTATGATTAGTAGACGATTCCAGGAGATATCCTCAACCTCAAAAGTAAATGACTTCAAGGTCTGGATAAAGCTCCAGAAATCTGCTACTGTCCCAAGGAGAAGAGAAGTACAAGGCAATGTGATGGGGGGGGGGGGGTGACAGCTACCTAACAAAACCTGGCCTGACACCAGTAGGCTAAATCTGACTGTTAGCTATAACTAGAGCAAACTCACTGAATCAATGGGAAATTATACACATATAAGAATAACAACACTTGGTAACTGAATCGGTGTAGCCACTGAGTCAAGTGCTCTCCTCTATTTCAGTGACAAAAATAATCACTCATACTCTAACAGAGGGCCAGGTCACAGTTCCTCAAACTGTTGGAGGGTCGGATTATAATTTGAAAAAAAAAAGAATGAATTCCTATACACACTGCACATCTTTTATTTGTAGTGCAAAAAACACTTAAATGCAATACAATAATTAAACTGAAGAACAATTTAAACAAATATAAACTTATTAGTATTTCAATGGGAAGTGTGGGCCTGCTTTTGGCTGATGAGATAGGATTGTTGTTGTTGTGTGCTTTCAAATCGGTTCAGAGCTAGGTTGACCCTGAGCGAGGGCCAGGTAAATGACCTTGGAGGGCCGTATCTGGCCCCTGGGCCTTAGTTTGAGGACCCCTGCTCTAGGGAAAGGATCCAACACTGCTATCCTAATGGAACAGTTTCCAACAGCAAAATCTGGAAGGGTTCACTCCTCTTTTTAGCTCCTCATAATCACTTTTGTGCCTTCAAAGCTCACTCCAAAAAGGGAAAAGGCTTGGGTGAAGTTTTTGGGTAGCCCAGTAGGCTGCAGGGACATGTAGAAAGGAAGATAAAGAATATTATTTCCATAGAAGACGCCTGCTAGAATGAGGTAGCTTGCAAGGTGTGGTCCCCAAGCTGCACACAACCCACGGGCTATTTTTGTGGAGCCTCTCTGTTCCTCGAGTTCCATATTTTTAAAATTTCCTCAAGGTCATCTAAGGAGCACCGGAGGCCCTTCTGTCATTTAGGAGAAAGATGATTCTAAAATGATGGGAAAATGCCTCCAGGAGGTCTTTCAAGACACTTGGGGGTATTTTTTCATTTTCCAAGAATTGCTACCTTTATCCCAGCTACATCAGACTTTACCGCACACTTCAATCTAAAGGCCTTGGACAAATTACATACTTTCTTCCCAAAACATTTTCATTTATTTTTCTTAAAAAAAGATTTATCCCCTTTCCATTAAGAAAATAATAAATTCAGCTGGAGATACACATATTCCAAGAATTCACACAGCTACACAGGTGATATTGCTCAAAGGAATTTCACTACTTTGATCACAAGTCACTTTCCATGAGAAAGGTACATTGGCCATAGTGAGAATTATAACAAATTGGAGAGAATTATTACTATTAATAATAATAAAACTTTATTTATACCCTGCCACTTGGGAAATGTCCAACATGTGATCCAATTCAACAGCCAGCAGAGTGTCTGCTTGTTAATAATAATAATATCATCTTGTTAATAATAATAATAATAATAATAATAATAATAATAATCTTTATGTATACCCCGCCACCATCTTCCCAACGGGGACTTGGGGCGGCTTACATGAGGCCAAGCCCAAACAACCAATTACAGCAAAATAAAACCAAAACACAAGCAATAAACAACAACATCATAATTACATAAAACATATGAATAACATTAAAGATATAAAATTACAACACCATTGGGAACACCATTGGGAAGTGCTAGAGATCTTTCTACTAAAATCTATACTGTAGGAGGAGAAGAACCAAGCAGGAAATGCTGTGGTCATGTTAGGAAGACAAAGTGTTTGCAGAACAAAGCCCAAAACAAGGCAATGGGGCAGCATCCATCTGAGAGACTTTCAAGCAATGATATACAGCATGTTAAAATCCAACATGGAATAGAAGGAAACAAGCAAGGTGAGTAAAAAATTATCAGAAGAAGGCCCTGTTGGGAAAGATCTAAACACTGGAACATTATTATTATTCAGGGTTGTAAAGTTAGTTTTAAAAGGGCAGGAAAAGAAAGCTAGGTCCATGCAGTAGTAGTAAATGGTCACCCAGGTCCAGAATGAAGAGAATGGCAGTACCTGTGAATGGATCTGGGTCAAAACAAAGAAAGAGAAGTCAATGTGAATGTCAGCTACAAATCCATCAGAACAGTCGGAGGAAGCATTCTTTAACAATTTCTTGTTCCTTGATGCTAAACACCTTTTGTGGGATTTAAATGTTACTGATGTCAATGAAACTGTTTTTATGTTTTGTGTGTTGAGTCAGGACAGAGTGTGATGACCATGAGACAAGTATTATTGGCTAGTATTACCTGAACATGGGTGCACTGGGTTTACTGCTTAGCTCAGGGGTCCACAAACTTTTTAAACAGAGGGCCAGGTCACAGTCCCTCAAACTGTTGGAGGGCCGGATTATAATTTGATAAAAAAAATGAATGAATTCCTATGCACACTGCACATATTTTATTTGTACTGCAAAAATCACTTAAAAACAATACAATAATTAAAATGAAGAACAATTTTACCAAATACAAAACTTATTAATATTTCAATGGGAAGTGTGGGCCTGCTTTCGGCTGATGAGATAGGATTGTTGTTGTGTGCTTTCAAGTTGTTTTAGACTTAGGTTGACCCTGAGCGAGGGCCGGGTAAACGACCTTGGAGGGCCGCATCCGGCCCCCGAGCCTTAGTTTGAGGACCCCTGGCTTAGCTCATTCATGACACTAGCTTGGGTGTGATATAAGGTGACAGATGTGAACTGGGGAATCCCTTATTAAAAGCATAATGTAAACTCTATATTTTGACTGGTTTTTTAGCAACTACATTTTGCGGCAGTGTTATTCAGGTTGCTAGCCCTAAGAGATCACAAGCGGCCCTTGGGCAGATCTCGTATTTGATGGAACGAGGTAGCAGTTAAGCTATTTGGTTAGAAATTGAAAAGAAAAGCACAGGAATATATATTTTGGCAAATGGTAGATTTGCATGTAGCTCAAAGGAGTGGATCGATGACAAATCAGGACAGTAATCTCTATATATATGTAAGTCAAAGTAGGTCTGTTTGCACCACAAAGGTTGTTTGCTAGGTAAAGGATTGGCTGTTACTGGGTGAAGTGGCTGTCTGTAATGTCACTTGGAAAGAAAGATGACATGTGTATGAGAGGAATGGAGGGAGGAAGGAGAGAGCCACAAAGAGTGCCATGGAGATGTTGTGAGGTAGATCCTCTCAGAGTTGGAGAAAGGAAAAAGGGGACTGGAAGAGAAAAAGAAGGGAAAGGAGAAGAAAAATAAGGAGGGAGGGAGGTGGAAGAAGGAAGGAAGGAAACGTAGGAACAGGCATGAGGGAAGGAAAGAAAGAGAAGGGATGAAAGCTGGGGAGCAGCAGCCCCTCCAACACCGGGTATGTATGCTAGTCTGTCAGTAAGGAAAATACATTATGTTATGCACGCACAACAAGCATGCACACACACAGGCTGTTACCATTCTTTGTATTGAAGAGCATCCTTCCCTTATGTGAGCAGCACAAGCAATGCAATAAGAACCCCATCAAACTTTAAATCCAGTTTCTGCCTCCTGCAGAATTCTGGGGCTTGTAGTTTAGGGAGGGGTCTTTATACTGCCCAGTCAGAGAGGTTCTGGGCTCACTAAACTAGAAACCCCAGAATTCTGCAGGAGGTAGAAACCGGATTTAAAGTGGATCCAAGCTTTAGTGTGATGAGGCAGTAAGACCTCATTTCTACCTCCTTCCTCCCCAACATTTGTACTTCCAATCACCTCAGCAATGCGTTGCCTCATCTGCTCCATATGTTCACGCTGCCGCTCTCTCTTCTTCATCAGTTGAAGTGCCCGGCCAGCCTCGCTGGCAGCTCCTTTGTACTGCGCCATGGTTGTCAATGAACCTGGAAGGCACAAAGCACATAGTATTTTACAAAGTTGCAGTATATTGTCTGTTCTGACAAGCAACGCCTTTCCATAAACCCACTTCTTCTCTGTTACAAGGAGGCACTTTTGGGCCAACTCCCAGATGCCCCATTAAACATGGACTTGCAGTCCAAAACATTTGGGCGGACTCTCTCCCTTTTGGCTGGAGGTTGAAATTGGGACTTTCTTTATACAACCCATGGCTTTTCCCTCTGGCTCATAACCCAATTCCTAAAAAGAAATCCTTGACCAGCTCTGTCTCTGCTATCTGAAATGCCTGGGATCAAAAGTGCTTTCTATTTCTTTTTGGGTTTTTTTTCAGATTCTGTAATGTCTGTATTTGCATCCATGTAAATAAAGCAACATCTTGGAGATAGGATGGAACCAAGTCTTCATTTATCTTTCTTTTTTGGATTATATGTTTATTTATTTCTTATTACCACATTTATTTATTACAATGTCTGGGTTGTTGTAGGTTTTTTCAGGCTATATGGCCATGTTCTAGAGGCATTTTTTCCTGACATTTCGCCTGCATCTATGGCAAGCATCCTCAGAGGTAGTGAGGTCTGTTGGAACTAGGAAATGGGTTTATATATCTGTGGAATGACCAGGGTGGGACAAAGAACTCTTGTCTGCTGGAGCTAGGTGTGAATGTTTCAACTGACCACCTTGTGATGGCCTGGCAGTGCCTGGGGCAATCTTTTGTTGAGAGGTGATTAGATGTCCTTGTTTATTTCCTCTCTGTTGTTTTGCTGTTGTAATTTTAGAGTTTTTTTAATACTGGTAGCCAGATTTTGTTCATTTTCATGGTTTCCTCCTTTCTGTTGAAATTGTCCACATGCTTGTGTATTTCAATGGCTTCTCTGTGTAATCTGACATGGTGGTGGTTAGAGTGGTCCAGCATTTCTGTGTTCTCAAATAATATGCTGTGTCTGCAAACCCCACCTCCTCCAAGGTGAACTGAACCACCTCAACTGGGCTCTCCAGGCCAATGGATACTCCACCTCAGACATCAGAAGAGCTGCAAGACCTAGAACAAGCCACAAGAGTAACGATGAAGATCCACCCAGAGGAAAAGTGTTCCTGCCATACATCAAGGGAACCACTGACCGCATAGGGAAGCTGATGAGGAAACACAACATACAAACTATCTACAGACCCACCAAGAAAATCCAACAAATGCTACGTTCAGCAAAGGACAAGAGGGATCCTCTCACTTCTGCAGGAGTCTACCGTGTACCATGCAGCTGTGGACAAGTCTACATAGGGACCCCCAAACGCAGCATTGCCCAAACACGAATCAAGGAACATGAAAGGCACTGCAGACTACTTCAACCAGAGAAGTCAGCCATAGCAGAGCACCTGATGAACCAACTTGGATTGTGTATTCATTCAGTCATTTCAGACTCTTCGTGACCTCATGGACCAGCCCACGCCAGAGCTCCCTGTCGGCCGTCACCACCCCCAGCTCCTTCAAGGTCAGTCCAGTCACTTCAAGGATGCCATCCATCCATCTTGCCCTTGGTCGGCCCCTCTTCCTTTTACCTTCCACTTTCCCCAGCATAATTGTCTTCTCTAGGCTTTGCTATCTCCTCATGATGTGACCAAAGTACTTCAACTTTGTCTCTAGAATCCTTCCCTCCAATGAGCAGTCGGGCTTTGTTTCCTGGAGGATGGACTGGTTGGATCTTCTCGCAGTCCAAGGCACTCTCAGAACTTTCCTCCAACACCACAGCTCAAAAGCATCGATCTTCCTTCGCTCAGCCTTCCCTAAGGTCCAGCTCTCACATCCGTAGGTTACTACAGGGAATACCATGGCTTTGACTAGGCGGATCTTTGTTGCCAGTCTGATGTCTCTACTCTTTACTATTTTATCGAGACTGGACATTGCTCTCCTCCCAAGAAGTAAGCGTCTTCTGATTTCCTGGCCACAGTCTGCATCTGCAGTCATCTTTGCACCTAGAAATACAAAGTCTGTCACGGCCTTCACATTTTCTCCCTCTATTTTCCAGTTGTCAATCATTCTTGTTGTCATAATCTTGGTTTTTTTGATGTTTAGCTGCAACCCGGCTTTTGCGCTTTCTTCTTTCACCTTGATTAGAAGGCTCCTCAGCTCCTCCTTTCGGCCATCAGAGTGGTGTCATCTGCATATCTGAGGTTGTTAATGTTTCTTCCAGCAATTTTCACCCCAGCTTTGCATTCATCAAGCCCCGCACATCGCATGATGTGTTCTGCATACAAGTTGAACCAACCTGGATACAGCATATTATTTGAAAACAAAGAAATGCTGGACCACTCTCACAACCACCATATCAGACTACACAGAGAAGCCATTGAAATCCACAAGACATGTGGACAATTTCAACAGAAAGGAAGAAACCATGAAAATGAACAAAATCTGGCAACCAGTATTAAAAAACTCTAAAATTACAACAGCAAAACAGCACAAACAAGGACATCTAATCACCTCTCAACAAAAGATTGCCCCAGGCACTGTCAGGCCATTATATGCTAATCAAGGTGGTCCGTTGAAACATTCACACCTAGCTCCAGCAGACAAGAGTCCTTTGTCCCACCCTGGTCATTCCACAGATATATAAATCATAGAATCAAAGAGTTGGAAGAGACCTCATGGGCCATCCAGTCCAACCCCCTGCCAAGAAGCAGGAATATTGCATTCAAATCACCCCTGACAGATGGCCATCCAGCCTCTGTTTAAAAGCTTCCAAAGAAGGAGCCTCCACCACACCACCGGGGCAGAGAGTTCCACTGCTGAACGGCTCTCACAGTCAGGAAGTTTTCCCTCATGTTCAGATGGAATCTCCTTCTTGTAGTTTGAAGCCATTGTTCCCCGTCCTAGTCTCCAGGGAAGCAGAAAACAAGCTTGCTCCCTCCTCCCTGTGGCTTCCTCTCACATATTTATACATGGCTATCATATCTCCTCTCAGCCTTCTCTTCTTCAGGCTAAACATGCCCAGCTCCTTAAGCCGCTCCTCATAGGGCTGTTTTCTCCAGACCCTTGATCATTTTAGTCGCCCTCCTCTGGACACATTCCAACAGATATATAAACCCATTTTCCTATTTCCAACAGACCTCACTACCTCTGAGGATGCTTGCCATAGATGCAGGCGAAACGTCAGGAGAGAACCTACTACAACCCAGTGATTCCGGCCATGAAAGCCTTCGACAATACAATAGATATCTTCCAAATAAAAGATTGATGGTGCATCTACACTGAAGAATGATGGCAGTTTGACACCGCTTTAACTGCCATGGCTCAATGTTGCGGAATAATGGGAGTTATAGCTTTACAGGGTCTTTGCCCTTCTGTGCCAAAGACGGCTGGTGCCTCACCTAACTGCAAATCCCAGCGGTGTCAAAGCGCATTAATTTTACAGTGAAGACCAACCTGAAGGACAGAGAGGGCATGGGGATGGAAGTGGGGTGAAGAAACAGTTGAAATAAAACAGAAACGGATGATATAAAACAAACCTGGTCGAGCCTACGAGAGACTGGATCCCCTTCCTCTCTTCCCGATAGACGAAAAGCCTCTTTTCCAGTCGTGGATCTTACCAGATGACTTCAACTACGTCATTGAGACGCGACCGGAAACGAGCCCTGCGCTCTTCCTGTTTTCCTTGCAAGTTGGGTTACGCGGAAAGAGGTCGAATACGTTGGTCGCAACATAGACTTCCGGTACAAAAGCGAAGGCTGCGATTGGGTTATTCTCACGCTTAGTCTCTCTCTGCGATGAAGCCCCGCAACTGAGTGGAACAACTGCTTCGACGAGAGTCCGGAAGTGTAGAGACCCAGCGTCAAGGGTCTCTATGGCTGCAGCTCCTCTGCCCTGGCTCAATGCTATAGAATCCTGGGATTTGTTGTTTTGGGAGATATTGAGCCTTCTCCTCCTGCAGGGAGCTCTGGCACCACAACAAACTATAAATCCCGTGTGTTCTATGTTGTGCCTGACATTTTAGCATTTTTTTGTATTTGTCGTGTCAGAGCAGCCAGTCCATTATATTACATTTCTAACAGAACAACGCAAACAAACAGACACAATACACAACTTGTGAGTTTGGTAGCTGGTTAAATGTCCTTTGACCAGTATCTGGCCACTTGGAGTGCGTCTGGTGTTGCTGCAAGAAGGTCCTCCATTGTGCATGTGGCAGGGCTCAGGTTGCATTGCAGCAGGTGGTCAGTGGTTTGCTCCTCTCCACACTCGCATGTCGAGGATTCCACTTTGTAGCCCCATTTCTGAAGGTTGGCTCTGCATCTCGTGGTGCCAGAACGCAGTCTGTTCAGCACCTTCCAAGTCACCCAGTCCTCTGTGTGCCCAGGGGGGAGTCTCTCATTTGGTATCAGCCATTGCTTGAGGTGCTGGGTTTGAGCCTGCCACTTTTGGACTCTCGCTTGCTGAGGTGTTCCAGCGAGTGTCTCTGTAGATCTTAGAAAACTATGTCTAAATTTAAGTCGTTGGCGTGCTGGCTGATACCCAAACAGGGGATGAGCTGGAGATGTCACTGCCTTGGTCCTTTCACTATTGGCTGCTACTTCCTGGCGGATGTGAGGTGGTGCAACACCGGCTAAGCAGTGTAATTTCTCCAGTGGTGTAGGGCGCAGACACCCCGTGATAATGCGGCATGTCTCATTAAGAGCCACATCCACTGTTTTAGCGTGGTGAGATGTGTTCCACACTGGGCATGCGTACTCAGCAGCAGAGTAGCATAGCGCAAGGGCAGATGTCTTCACTGTATCTGGTTGTGATCCCCAGGTTGTGCCAGTCAGCTTTCGTATGATATTGTTTCTAGCACCCACTTTTGCTTGATGTTCAGGCAGTGCTTCTTGTAGGTAAGAGCACGGTCCAGAGTGACTCCCAGGTATTTGGGTGCGCTGCAATGCTCCAGTGGGATTCCTTCCCAGGTGATCTTCAGAGCTCGGGATGCTTCTCTGTTCTTGAGATGAAAGGCACATGTCTGTGTTTTAGATGGGTTAGGGATCAGCTGGTTTTCCCTGTAGTAGGCAGTAAGAGCACCTAGAGCTTCGGAGAGCTTCTGTTCAACCATCTCAAAGCTCCCTGCTTGAGCAGTAATGGCACGGTCATCAGCATAGATGAAACTCTCTGTCCCTTCTGGCAGTGGCTGGTCATTTGTGTAGATGTTGAACATGGATGGCGCAAGCACGCTCCCCTGAGGCAGGCCGTTCTTCTGTTTCCGCCATCTGCTTCTCTGGCCCTGGAACTCAACAAAAAAGCTCCTGTTTTGTAGCAGGTTTCCTATGAGGCGGGTGAGGTGGTAGTCCTTTGTGATATTATACATTTTTCTCAGGAGGAGGCGGTGGTTCACGGTATCATAGGCTGCTGACAGGTCTATGAAGACAGCTCCTGTGATCTGCTGCCTTTCAAAGCCATCTTCTATGTGCTGAGTCAGGTTCAGCACTTGCGATGTGCAGCTTTTGCCTTTCCTGAAGCCAGCTTGCTGTGGAATCAGACATGGGTCTATTTTTTCCATAATTCTATGCAGAATAAGTCTCTCCAGAACTTTGTAGAGGTGGCACAACAGGGAGATTGGTCTGTAGCTTTTTTAGCATACAATCCTTTATCAGTTCTGTTTCCATTTTCAGTAATACTTTGTATATTTTCCCAATAAGGTTTATTCAAGATCATTGCCCACCAAGCCCTTCCAGTATTTTCTGCTAGTCATGGGAGTTCTGTGTGCCAAGATTGGTTCAATTCCATCGTTGGTGGAGTTCAAGATGCTCTTTGATTGTATGTGAACTATAAATCCCAGCAACTACAACTCTATAATGTCAAGGTCTATTTTCCCCAAATCTATGGCTAGATGGCTCTTTGTCAGGAGGGCTCTGATTACATTTTCTTGCCCTGGTGAAGGGAGTTGGACTAGATGGTTTCTGTTGGTCATGGGGGTTCTGTGTGGGGAATTTGCCCCAATTCTGTCGATTGTGGGGTCCAGAATGCTCTTTGATTGTAGGTGAACTATAAATCCCAGTAACTACAAATCCCAAATGTCATAGTCTATTTCCCCCAAACTCCATCCGTGTTCATATTTGGGCATATGGAAGATTTGTGCCAAGTTTGGCCCAGATCCACCATTGTTTGAGTCCACAGTGCTCTCTGGATGTAGGTGAATTACAACTCCCAAACTCAAGGTCAATGCCCACCAATCCCCTTCTAGTGTTTTCTGTTGGTCATGGGAGTCCTGTGTGCCACGTTTGGTTCAATGCCATAATTGGTGGAGTTCAGAATGCTCTTTGATAGTAGGTGAACTATAAATCCCAGCAACTACAACTCCCAAATGACAAAATTAAAAAAATTGAAGGACATACATTGGGTTGTTAGGTGTCTTGTGTCCAAATTTGGTGTCAATTCGCCCACTGGTTTTTGAGTTCTGTTAATCCCACAAACGAACATTACATTTTTATTTATTTACTAGCTGTACCCACCACGCATTGCTGTGGCCAACCTTCCCTCCCTTTCTCTCCTTCCTTCCTTCTTTCCTTCCTTTCCTCTTTTTCTTTCCCTCTCATCTTTCTTCTATCTGTACCTGTTTCTTTCCTCCCTTTCTTTGCTCTTTGGTTACATCCTTTCTTCCTTCATTCCCTATCTTTTGTTCCTTCTCTTCTTCCTTCCCTCTCTTTTTCCTTTCACTTTTTTATTTCCTTCTCTCCTTCCTTGCTTCTTTATCTTTCTTTCTTTCCTTCTTTCCCTCCCTGCTTATCTCCTTCCTTCCCTTTTTCCCTCCTTCTCTTGTTACTTCTTGACTGTCCCTTCCATTTAATATTGCATTTATATCTTAGAAAAAAGGAAAGGAAGGAGGGACAGGAAGGAAGGAAAAGAAAGAAGGAGGGACAGGAAGGGAGGGAGGGAGTAGGAAGGAAGGAGGGAAAGAAAGGAGGGAGGGAAGGAAATGAAGGGGAAGGAAATGAAAGGGAAAGAAGGAGGAAAGGGAGAGAGGGGGGAAAAGAAGGAAAGGAAGGAAGGAGGGACAGGAAGGAAGGAAAAGGGGAGGAGGGACAGGAAGAAGGAGGGAAAGGAAGGAGAGGAAGGAAGGAGGGAAAGAAAGGAGGGGGATGAAGAAAGGAGGAGGGAAGGAAATGAAGAGGAAGGGAATGAAGAAAGGGAAAGAAGAGGAAAGGGAGGGAGGGAAAAAGAAGGAAGGAAGAAGGGAAGGAGAAGGAAAAAGGAAGTGAGGGAGGGAAAGGGAAAAAAGGGACAGGAATGAGAGGAGGTTGAAGTGACTTATTTAAGGAGGGAAAGACCGTCTTTGGATGAAGACAGGGGAGGTGTGAAGGCAATTCATGGGGAGAAGGGAAAGGAGGAGGGAGAAGAAAAGGAAGAAAAGGAGGAAGAAGGAGGGAAGAAGAAGGAGAGAAGAAAAGGAAAGGAAAAGGGAGGAAAGAAGGGAAGGGAGGGAGAGAAGGAAGGTCCTTCATTCAAGCACCGTGGACCTTCCTTGCCTCCTCCCCCTCCCCCCCTCCTCCCCTTCTTCCTTGCATGGATGCTCCGTTGCTGCTGCCGTTTCTGCTGCTTTCCCAACAGGGAAAGGAGGAGGAGGAGACTGCTCTCCTGACATAGGAGGGAAAGAGAAGGGGCTGCATGCGGCGCGCCTCCACCTCCACTACACTCACTTGTGTGTGTGTGTGTGTGTGGCCGTGCACGTGCGCCTGGCTTTAACGGCCGGCTGTTTCCCCGTGAGGAGGAGGGGGCGTGGCCATGGGTCTCGGTAGACATGCAGTTTCTCCTTTGTGGACATGCAGTTTAGAAGTCCTTTCTGCTTTTGGTTTTCGTTGTTTTTTGAGTGGAGAACATACATTGGGTTGTTAGGGACATAGTGTTCAAATTTGGTGTCAATTGCCCCAGTGGTTTCTGAGTTCTGTGAATAGCACAAACAAACATTACATTTTTATTTATATAGATGATGATGATGATGATTATCTCCTGATCCCTTACCACAAAATTCCACTCCACACATGGTACTTTCCTTCCATCTTCTGAGCGCAACATGGTGTGTCACTTTGCTAAAAGCATCCCACTCCATTCTAGGCCTGTTCACAGTTTTCTCCCACACATGGCAATGGTACCAGACAGAAGCCAGGGATAGACTAAGTGAATTTATTATCTTGAGACAACTGAGCAGCTGTGGGGTGGAGGGAAGTGACCCCTCATATCCCCCTAGAGTTACAGACAGATTGTTAACCATAAGCCAGCTTTGGCATGAAGGAAGCCTCTGACACAAAACAGGCCCCAGGCCTCTTTGCTGATGCCAGGGCCAAGCCCTTCACACCCAAACATCATTAATTCTCAGGAGTGTCAACAAAGGTTTGACCTGCTTCGTTAATAAGTTACAATAAGTTACAGCAGGTGGCAGCAAGTGGAAGGGGGACAGAACCACCGCCCTGTCCCTATGTCCAGCACACGAGAAAGAGAGAGAGAGAGAAGAGACATACACACACACACAATTTCCCACATTTTAGGCTAAAGGAACTAAGAGGGACTGAGGGGACAAAATAGACGCAAGACAAACGGAGGCCTGTGGGAACCTGAAGTGGCAAGATGGAGGCGCAGGACTGGCTAGAGGGGCAGAATGTGTGAAAGAGATGGTTCAGAGTGGCTTCTCATGCCTCCACATCCTCATATTGTAGTGATAGTTATTCCAGTCTCCTCTTGGTGTACAGGGATGGGTGTTCAAACCATGATGAGAATAAACCGGGGAAAGAAAGGGTATGCATACATCAGAAGGAGATCTGTCATAAAGTGAAACATGATCAGAATTGGGAGAAATAAAAGCTGGAAAGGGGGCTGTGAGGCACAAAGGAGTAATGGTGGGGAGCAACGAGCAGAGAGAATGCAGACCAGCAAAATGCATGAGGGGCAGGAATAGGAAAAGAGAAGAATTTCAGGTTAGCAGCAGGATACGAGGCCAGACTGCATGTTAAATGCAATGCTATGCATTTAATCTCCAATGATTACTCTCATTCGGGGTTAAAATAGGTTTGCAATGAAGAGCAAAAGTGGTGAGTGTGCTTAATACTTCCATCTTTCAAATGCGCATTTATCCTAGAGAGACCATCAGGAATAATAAGTTGTTGCAAAAAAGTGTGCCAAATCACCCTAGTCTCAAACTGCTTTTCCCCCTAAGTCGGGGTGGACTTAAATGCATGCAATTGTATGTAACAGACAGCATGGTCCCAAATGCCTGAAAGAGGCACTGGAGAGAATGTAAGGGATAAATGTCAGGAAGGTTAAGACTGGTGGGAGGGCAAGAAAGAATTAACGCAGAAATGTGTTTCTGCCTTATAGGTTGAGGCAGAGGTGTTAAACTTGTGGCCCTCCAGATGTTTGGGTCTCCAGCTCCCAGAAGCCCTAGCCAGCTTGTGCAATGGCAAGGAATTTTGGGAGCTGATGTCCAAAACACCTGGAGAGCCACAAGTGTGATACCACTGTCCCAGCGGAATGAGGATTTGGAGGACAAGCCAGTCTACGGTGAGGAGTGGGTTAGCGCCAGTCCCTGGCAGGAGTATGGTCCCTCGCATGGGGAAAACCTGGGGAAAGGAGGGACAGGGAAGGAATGAGTGTGGTCACTGCTCGTCCTCGCCAAAGACATCATTCTGGCGCCGTTTCATGCTCTCGAAGTCAAAGGGAGCCCCTGCCATGCGCCGGTAAATGTCTTTGATGTCATCACATGTTGTCTCGAAGTGAGTGGTGGCATCGTATGACCGTGAGCAGAATATCTGTGTGAAGAAAGTCAGGAGACACAAACAATACCAGTGTATAAGATGGGGCAGAGAAGGTGGGGAAAGGGGGGGGGGGAGGAGCCAAAACTTTTTTGAGAGCCAACTTTGGATCCAGCCAAGTGTGCTCATTTTTTCACCTTCTGGAGCCCTTTAAAAGTACCAGAGAGCCTCACCTGACTTTCAGTTCCATCATCAGTAGGTTCATATATATCACTGATGGCCACAAACCTATAAGGAAAAAAGTTTGGTAAGAAAATTGGCATTACAGCCTAAGGCCCCATCTATACTGCAATGTAAAATCCAGATTATCTGCTTTAAACTGGATTATATGGCAGTGTAGACTCATATAATACAGTTCAAACAATATAATCTGGATTATTTGATTAGATAATCTGTGTTATATGGCAGTATAGACCCAGCCTGAGGTACAAAAAAGGCTTTGGGTCTAATAGTATAACCAGGCACTCATCAGATTTATTTATTTATTTACTTCATTTATATACCACTTTTCTCAGCCCCTGGGTGACTCAAAGCGGTTAACAATAGCAAAATTCAATGCTCAACATCATAAAAACAGTTTAAAAACAATTAAAGCAATAACATAATAAACAGTTAAACATCAATATAACATCTCAAGTAGAATCAAGATTCAATCTCAATCTGTTGTTCCATATTCCTATATTAATTACACTGCCTATTCAAATGCCTGCTCGAACAACCAGGTCTTCACTTTCCTCCGAAATGCCAATAGGGAGGGGGCCGATCTAATTTCTGTAGGAAGGGCGTTCCACAGCCGAGGGGCCACCACTGAGAAGGCCCTGTCTCTCGTCCCCGCCAGATGTACCTGGTCTCCCCAGGCCTCCCCAGATGATCTTAATGTCCTAGCTGGTTCATAGGAGAAGATGTGTTTGATCCCAAATCCTACCATGCACAACCAGTACAGCCAACACTAGCAGGGAACGTTGAGAATGGTTCAATCCTCTGTGAAAGTCTTGGGAGAATATATGCACAAACTCCACAATATATCTTTTTTAATCAAGCAGATTTGCCAGTTTTTGACAGGACACAGAAACCTGCTAATCCTATTTACCACAAGTAGGACAGAGATTAGTGCACATACCTACAGTGACCCTCTTTCAAAGTACTTTCAATACAGATCCCTATCAGCATCTCAGAATTTCTAAGGTCTCTGTTGAGTTTTACCGACAACATGCTGCCCCAAAAGATGGTTCATCGTTTCTCTCCATGGCCCTCTTCAGATCTTATATAAGACTTTTAGTTTATTAAATGTCCATCTCTCAACAAGCTTCCACCTCTTCCTCTTTGTCTCCTTACTCCTCAACATACCCTCCGGTCATTTTGGTTGTTTGTACAGGGTGAGGCAGCATAACTTCTTTTTTTAAAATGCGTGTCATTCAGTCGGTTGAAGATGTAGCGGAGCGCTAGTGGTCTCGTTGGAGAGGCGGGAGTATAAAGTTTTGTCCTGACACAGTTCAGTCACCATCATGCGTTGGAACAGTGAGGAGCGTGCTTTTGCCGTTGAGGCCTACTTTTCGAGCGGATTTGGAGTGGCCGGCCCGCTCTCCAGATTTGGCCCCTTGTGATTTTTTTCTATGGGGTTTTTTGAAATCCTGTGTTTATGTGAACTGTCCAAGGACCCTACAAGATTTGAAGACCAACATCCAGGAAGAAATTGCCAACATAACACCTGCTATGCTGGCAAGAGTCATGACAAATGCCAGAAATCGGTTTACTCAGTGTATGGAGAATGGGGGACGTCACCTACCTAATCTGATCTTCAAAACTACGTAAAACAAAACTTTAGGTATGCAACTACATTATATATATAAAACATTCTGATTCATATTAAGTTTTGAAAAAAGGAAGTTATGCTGCCTCACCCTGTATTTTTTCAGGGTTGGCTTTTTTTAGATGAAGTGGTAAACGTATATCTGGACTACAGATTCGATTCATACAATTGAATACTCAATGCAGAACGCCCAAGCATACTGGAAGACTGGAATGAACCATTTTTCCCACCATCACAGAGGGTTGATGTTGTAATGTGCACTCTAAAGCAGTTACAGCCCTCATAACAAAAATGTCATTACATTTACAAGAATTGACCAAGTCAACCTGTCTTCTCAATTGTGGTTCTGCTTAGTCACTCTCCTTGCCTTTGCTCATCAACTCCTTAACTCTTCTCATAAATAACTTCATGACCTCATGAAGAACCACATGATTCTTCCCTACTTATTTTAGCATGTCAATTTCAGGCAGAAAATCATGTGACAATTCCGGACAGCAGCATCCCCTGAAAACTGCCTTTCTCCCTCGTTCCCATCCACCACCCCCTGTAATACAAATGTCTTACAAAACTCTGGTTGCTCCTGACACGATAAATAAATAACCCACCACCCAGAACACTCACTTTTGGTCGATAGGTTCAAGCAGCTCAAGGGCTGGTTGCACTTCATTCTCAGGTGAGTCCGTCTCCACAGTAGTGCTCACAATAGCAATGTACTTGCCCTGGGCAGCTACATTGTGGGCAGATGAGATGAGGCAGACATAGATGTCTGGATGGGAAAGAGGGAGAAAGAAAGAGTCAGAAGGATTACCTGGTGGTAGCTGACCAACCTGGAGGAGCTAGAGATTCCTAGAGAAGTCTTCTGAGACACACAAAAAGAGTTTTGCCATTTTTCCACTTTAGATGCTCAGCAGCAAAACTCTGAAAAATTGAGGGCCTACTGTTCCCCCCGCTCCAAAATTAGTCTGCTGTTATTCTTGTTGCTAGCTATTGTTATGCTGGGTTGTTGTAGGTTTTTCCGGGCTATATGGCCATGTTCTAGAGGCATTTTCTCCTGACGTTTTGCCTGCATCTATGGCAAGCATTCCTACTTCCAACAGACCTCACTATCTCTGAGGATGCTTGCCATAGATGCAGGCAAAACATCAGGAGAAAATGCCTCTAGAACATGGCCATATAGCCCGGAAAAACCTACAACAACCCAGTGATTCTGGCCATGAAAGCCTTCGACAATATATTGTTATGCTGTTTTTAATTGTATTCTACCTGGGGCTTGGGCCCCATGTAAGCCGCCCCGAGTCCCTTTGGGGAGAAAGAGGCAGGGTAGAAAAATAAACTTCTTCACTAGCTAAAAGAAACATCCCCTGGTTCCTAGAGAAATGTTCAATATAGGAAGCTCTAGGTTAGGGGTCCTCAAACCTTTTAAACAGAGGGCCAGGTCACAGTCCCTCAAACCGCTGAAGGGCTGGATTATAATTTGAAAAAAAAAAACATGAATGAATTCCTATGCACACTGCACATATTTAATTTGTAGTGCAAAAGACACTTAAAAACAATACAATAATTAAAATGAAGAACAATTTTAACAAATATGAACTTATTAGTATTTCAGTGGGAAGTGTGGACCTGCTTTTGGCTGATGAGATAGGGTTGTTGTTGTTGTGTGCTTTCAAGTCGTTTCAGACTTAGGTTGACCCTGAGAGCAAGGGCCGGGTAAATGACCTTGGAGGGCTGTATCTGGCCCTCGGGCCTTAGTTTGGGGACCCCTGCTCTAGGTCTTCCAACACATTTCTATAGTCAAATTTCAGTGCAAGTTAACTATAGAGTCCTGGAACATGTACGGTTCCTAGAAGAGAACATATTACTCAGGTCTCCTCAAGTTAGGCCCATAAATGTGGAAAGAAACTGTAAAGGGAAGCAGCTATATCTTTAGGGACAAGAATCCTTTCTCTGCATGTGAAATGTGTCAGGTTTAAACCCCAGACAGGGCTGGAAAAGTCTTATCTGAAGCGCTGAAAAGCTGCTGGCAGTCTACATGGAACAGACAATATATGTTTGGGTTGGGGCCAAAGGATCAGTTTACAGCAAACTCTCTTATGGGTGTCAATGCCACACACCACACCCTCCAGCAAGCCCAAATACCTATTTTTCTCTTCTGTCAACATGGCAACAGGAAGTAATGCTGCATCTCTTCCTGTTGCCATTTTGAGAGGGGCTAGATATGTGGCAGAACAGTGGAGTTTGGGGGTATTTATGGGGGGTGAATAATAATAATAATAATAATAATAATAATAATAATAATAATAATAGTGATCCAATACAACAACCAGCAGAGTGTCTGCTGTGGACTCATCTTGCTGTGTTTCTAATAATAATAATAATAATAATAATAATAATAATAATAATAATGCCAAACTCCTCTGGGACTTCCGAATTCAGACAGACAGTTCTGGAACACAACACTCCTGACCTCACAATCGTGTTAAAAAGCAAAGTATGGATCGTCGATGTCGCAATTCCAGATAACAGCAAAATTGCAGAGAAACAACAGGAAAAGCTGACACGATATGAGGATTTAAAGATCTAACTGCAAAGACTCTGGCACAAACCAGTCAAGGTGGTCCCAGTGGTGATCGGCGCACTGGGTGCAGTGCCTAAAGATCTTGGCCTGCACTTAAACACAATCGGCGCTGACAAAATTACCATCTGCCAGTTGCAGAAGGCCACCTTACTGGGCTCTGCACTCCTTATTCGCCAATACATCACATAGTCCTAGACACTTGGGAAGTGTCCGACGTGATCCAATTCAACAGCCAGCACAGTGTCTGCTGTGGACTCATCTTGTGATGTTTCAAATAATAATAATAATAATAATAATAATAATAATAATAATAGATATACAACACAGAGGTATATTTCCCATGTGTTCAGGGTCTTTTTTGCATAGTTGTGTGACAAAAGCTGCCTGAAAATTGTGCTGTAATTTCTTTTATTTCAGAAGAGTTTAGAGGCCACAACAACGTGGTTCTGGCTGCACTAGATCCACAAGTGAATTAGACAGACCAATAGACTGAGTATAAGGAAGATTTTTATGTCAGTTACACTGCAGTTCTTCACTACACCCATTTGGCCTAATCTCACGATCCTGTGAAAGAAAGGCTTCAGAAAGATGTACTGTTAGAAAGCACTTGTAACATGGCACACCATTCTGCAGAAGTTGTTCACAGCCAAGTACATTTCTGCTTTCCCCATTCCTACCCTGCCAAACTCTACATCCATTAGCACTCACCAGACTTGCGCCCCACTTGATTCTGGGGGATGATGATTTGACAGGAATTGGCGTCACTGGTGCCACGGATAGGGTGGCTCAGGATGCAGATGACACGCACCACCTTCCCCGCTGGGCGCACCCTGTCAGGTATGTAGCTTGGGTCGCAGATCAGCTGCTGGCAGCGTGCCACCTGGGATGGCAAAGTCAACATTACCAAAAGCATGTGGGGAGAGGCCAGCCTTTCTATCTCAGATGCAACTAGATGTGGAAATTCTGCCATTCTCCATTTTGTTATGTTTGTTTTACTGTTTGGATGCCTTGATACTGAACAAGTCATATAAAGGTTCAGAAACATATAAAGAAAAACATGTTTTCTTTTTATAAATTAGATGCCTTGAAATGAAGGAAGCTTGGAGGTAACCAGAAGCAGGTTTTTGTATGAAAGGACTGTCACTTTAATTCTGGTACTGAAAAGAGCACACTTCTGAGCACATATTCAGAGGCATCTCATTCAAAAGATCTACACTTAAATCTCTGAGCCACTACTTTGCACCTTCCGTAAATGCCCCACCTTAATTTAAGCTGACCATGTAAATAATGAAAATAAGAGCTGAAAAACATTTCAGAAGCTTCCCTTTTGTTTTACCATGCTATAGTGGAGCTGAAGAAATAGTGTGCTTCACTTTATGTACACACCAAATGCAGGGCCTCCCTAATATAAGGCAGATCTGGAGTGTAATAAAATTGTAGCAAAATATTTATTTATCTTTCTATCCTTCTATCGATCTTGCTAGAGATGGAGAAATGAGATTATGAAATTTTCTGTACTATAAAATCATTTTATGTACATGCAGCCCGCTCACTGCCATTATGTTTGGTTTTCTGCTTTTTTTGTATTTTGGTTATTGTAGTTATACGTTCTGTATTTTACTGCAATGTTGTTTATTTTATTGTAACTTGTATCTTATTTTATTGTAATTGTTGTTTGGGCTTGGCCTCATGTAAGCTGCGCCGAGTACCCGTTGGGGAGATGGTGGCGGGGTATAAATAAAGTTTATTATTATTTATTATTATTATAAAGTAGGTTGGTTTTGGGTACTATACACCTGGACCTGGCTGTATGTCTCAGGCAGCAAAATGCTTCAAGTTGGCCCTGACCATAAGCCATTAAATCAAGTATAAAGAAGAACTGGAATTATCTGACAAATCACATAGGAAGGAGAAGGAATGGTTCTCCATTTCATCTGTGAGTCTGTGTAAACTCAATTAGCTTGAAGAAGGATTATGAAAAGATAAAAGTGGATTCTGGATACAGGTAAATAACATGAACATTCAGACCTCTCATAACATTAGGATTTGGTACCACTTGTTTCAGAAACAATCTTCCAATTACTCCCTGCTCCAGAAGGAATTTTCCAGCTTCTGCTTACCTCTCCCTCTGACTTGACCCCAATGACCTTTCCGCCTTCCATGACAATCTCATCCACTGGCTTGTTGAGCATGTAGGTGCCACCATAGATAGCGCTGAGCCTGGGGGCGTGAAGAAGGTGGCTGATGAAGGGTGTGTTCTGAGCTCTGTGCCCCACCCCAAGCACAGAACACACAGAACAAAACAATTCTGCTAACCTTAAGAATGTAAAAATCCCCTCACTCCTACTATTCCTGATACCGTGTTGTCGAAGGCTTTCATGGCCAGAATCACTGGGTTGTTGTGAGTTTTCCAGGCTGTTTGGCCATGTTCCAGAAGCATTCCCTCCTGACGCTTCACCTGAGGATGCCTGCCATAGATGTGAGCGAAAAATCAGGAAAGTATGTTTCTGGAAAATGGCCATACAGCCCAGAAAACTCACAGTAACCCATTCCTTGTATCTTCCTTAGTATCAGCACAGCTTTTATTTCCTTGAGCTGATAGTAAAAAGAAGCTGCAATTAGTCCAATGTTCGGCAGCCAGATTACTAACGGGAGCGGGGTACAGTAAGCGCACAACTCCTTTGTTGCGCCAGCTCCACTGGCTGCCAATTAGCTTCCGAGCACAATTCAAAGTGCTGGTCTTAACCTACAAAACCCTATATGGTTCCAGCCCGGTTTACCTGTCCAAATGTATTCTCCCCTATGAACCATCAAGACAGTCAAGGTCTTCTGGTGGAGCCCTGCTCTCGGTCCTGCCACTTTCGCAATCGCTGCTGGCGGGAACGAGGGACAGGGCCTTTTCTGTGGTGGCCCCGGTGGCTCTGGAACACTCTCCCGATTGAGATCATATCTGCCCCTTCCCTCCTATCCTTCAGGAGGGTGGTGAAATCCTGGCTATGGAAGGAAGCATTCCCAGAGTAATGGCTGAAACCGGCTACAGAACAAAGTTATCGACCACACATACCGACTGAGTTGGACATGATTTTATCTTGGCTTATTTGTAAATTTAATCTATATGTATTTTAAGTTGTTGTTATTGTGTGATGTTTTTAGATTGTACTATTAGTATTGAATCCTGTTATGAGCCGGTCTGAATCCCTCTACGGAGGTTAGAGTACATCGGGATATAAAAGTTTTAAATAAATAAATAAATAAAATAATTTAATTTTCTAAAACAAAAACAGGGAGCTCTGGCATGGGCTGGTCCATGAGGTCACAAAGAGTCGGAAGCGACTGAATGAATAAACATCATCAACAAAAACGTAGAGTATATTATAAAAATGCAGGGGCCCATTCACAGTTTGTAAGGGAATAATAATACTATCTACAAAAAGCAGTCCTCCAGAGGTTGACTGCAACTCCCAGAAGACCAGAGTAGATTAGCAAATGGCGAGAAATTCTATGAGTTGCAGCCCAAAAACATCTCAAGGGCCCATGATTCCCATTTCTCTTCCATGCCCTTGAGAATCAGTACCTGGCAAAGCCCTGAGGAAGTTCTCCCAGGCCATAAAGCGGGTAGAGGTAGGGGCTCTTCCCATAGCGGGCCAGGGATTCACTATACAGTTTGATACGATTGATGGTCTCCAAGCAGGGCTGATCCAAGTAACTGTGGAAAGAGAGAGAAAAACAGGCTGCCTTGGTTAGCATAGCATAAAAGGAAGCAAAAAAAAAACCCTCTCCATTTTGCAAATATGGCTTCCATAGAAAGTGTTTTCCCCATCCCCAGAACCAACCAAACAGTGCTGGGAAGAACATCAGACTACTTTTATTGTTACCCTCAGCTTATCAGTCTCCCACTATAAATTTATTTATTTATTTACAGTATACAGCCCTTCTCAACCCTGAAGGGGACTCGGAGCAGTTCACAGTATTTACAACAATTCAATGCCATTAATATAAAAAAAAAAAACCCAGTATAAAACATCAAAATTGACCCTCCCCTGATTACTAATGGAAATTGCTAATAGAAACATGGGGGACAACATGACACACAACCACTTCAAGCCCCTTGGTAAGATATAAATGGAATTAATTAATTACTTCATTAATCAAATAAGCAGGAATGAAAAAAACACAGAATGGGGCACTCTGCAATCCGGGGGGATTCTGATGAATCACTCACTCATCGGTCCGGTAGAGTGCCAGTGCATGTCCTGTAAAGTCGATGACATCCTGACCCAGATCAAAGCGCCGGTAGACCTCGCGCATGGTGGTGTTTTGAGGATCCACACCCTCCAGTGTCTTTGAGTCATTCTCATCAAAGTTCGCCACAAACACTAGGAACTTGCGGAAGCGCCTCTTCTCAAACATGCCCATGAGATCTGAAAGAGACGTGAGATAAGCGGAGAAGGTGGGTGGACTGGAGACTTCTGTTTGAATTACTGTGGTATTGGCTCACTAGAGAAAAACCATTTTGCCTGTGATGGACCCAGATCCACTCTGCGGCATTTCCAGGTGAAGGGATTTCAAGTTGTCAATCTATAGAAATAAAAATGTAATGTTCATTTGTGGGATTAACATAGCTCAAAAACCACTGGACGAATTGACATGAAATTTTGACGCTATACCCCTAACAGACCAACGAGTGACAATCACTCATACCCCCCCCCCCAAAAAAACAGCAGAATGGACTTAAAAACCCAAAAAAGCCAAATGACAAAAAGCTACAGGAAAAAAGGGAAGGAAGGAAGGAAGGAAGGAAGGAAGGAAGGAAGGAAGGAAGGAAGGAAGGAGGAAGGAAGGAGGAAGGGGAAGGGGAAGGGGGAAGGGGGAAGGGGGAAGGGGAAGGGGAAGGGGGAAGGGGGAAGGGGGAAGGGGGAAGGGGGAAGGGGAAGGGGGAAGGGGAAGGGGAAGGGGAAGGGGGAAGGGAAGGGAAGAAGGAGGGAGGGAGGGAGAAGGAGGGGAGGAGGGAGGGAGGGGAGGGAGGGGGGGAGGGAGGAAGGAGGAGGAGGAGGAGGAAGGAAGAAGAAGGAAGGAAGGAAGGGGGAAGGGGAGGAAGGAAGGAAGGAGGAGGGAGGGAAGGAGGGAGGGAGGGAGGGAGGGAGGGAAGGAGGGAGGGAGGAGGAGGAGGAAGGAAGGAAGGAGAGGAGGGAGGGAGGGAGGGAGGGAGGGAGGGAAGGAAGGAAGGAAGGAAGGAAGGAAGGGAGGAGGAAGGGGTCTATTTTTTCCAAGAAAGGAGAGAAAGAGGAAAAGAAAAAGGGGGAAGGAAGGAAAGAGGTAGAGAAGGAAGGAGAGAAGGAAAGGAAAAAGGGAAGGAAGGAAAGAGGGAGGGGAAGGAAAGAGAGAAGGAAGGACAGAAGCAAAAAGTGAAGGAAGGAAGAGAGAGATGGAAGGATGGAAGCAAAAAGCAAGGGAAGGAAGGAAAGAGGTAGAGAAGGAAAAAAGGAGAGAAACAAAAAGGGGGAAGGAAGGAAGGAAGGAAGGAAGGAAGGAAGGAGGTAAAGAAGGAAGGAAGGAGAGAAGGAAAGAAGAAAAGGGAAGGAGGGAAGGAGGAAGGAGGGAGGGAGGGAGGGAGGGAGGGAGGGAGGGAGGGAGGGAAGGAAGGAAGGAAGGAAGGAAGGAAGGAAGGAAGGAAGGAAGGAAGGAAGGAAGGAAGGAAAGGGGAGCCAACGGAAGGAGAGAAAGAGAGAGGGAAGGCTGGCCACAGCAACACGTGGCGGATACAGCCAGTGGATAATAAATTGCTCCCTCAGGAGAGGAGCAAAAGAGATGGGAGTCCCTGTTCTCCTTCCAAGCCTGGAGGAGATTTATGAAGCATCTACAAAGCAACTTTGCATTTGTGAAAGGTAAAAACTAGAATCGTCAGTTCATTTCTGGATTCCAATATCTCAGGTAACAACTTAAAATGAATAAAATGTGTCAAAAATGTTTCTGTTTAGGCAAGTGATTGTTGCTCGGGAACAACCTTCGACAGAATTAGTGTTTTAAAAAATAAAAGTTATTCAAGAACGAATGGCTGCCCAGTGGAACCTCTGTACAATTGGTTGTGTTGACTTTATCTCTCTTCTGGGATTGAGTTAAGTCTGTTGCCTGCTACCACAACAGTATAAAGGTGTAAAATTTAACTGTACCTGCCCTCAAATAAGTTATTTCCATACATGTTACTCTGCTCATGGTGGTAGAAGAGTAGAATACATGCTATTCTCAAATGGTAAACCTTTGCAAGTGTAAAAGAGCAGCACACTTCCAAGTTCCATTCAAAAAGAATTAAGTGTAGCTTGGCTATCAAAAGTTTCAAAAGCACTGTTTGTAAAATTATCTTGCTACTGCTATTACTATGGGCTGGCTTCAGTTGATTTTGGGCTGTGCTCTTACAGCTCTTTTACACTGAATATACCTGAGTGTATTTGTAACTGCTTAGAGAGCTCACTAATGGATTACAAAGCAATAATAATAATAATAATAATAATAATAATAGCAACTTTATTTATACCCCGCCACCATCTTCCCAATGGACTCGGAGCGGCTTACATGAGGCCAAGCCCAACAACACATCAAAAACAACAAGCAATAATGAAAACAACAAGCAATAAACAAAAATAAACAGCAAGATACACATGTTAAATTGAAAGGAAATGTAAGTAAATTCAGATCCAAAGACAGACAAAAATTTTGGAGGAGAAACTTGTTTAATCCAGATCTACTCACTGGATGCCAGGGCTTCTGTCTCTGTTGACGGCACCTTATAGATCTTCCCTGCTTTGTATACAAAGCTGCCCTCCACCACTTTGAAGTCCAGGTAGCGCGTCACTTCCGTATACAGCAGCATCTTCACCAGCTGGCCTACATAACAGAAGGCAACCTTTTACTAGTCTCCGTAGGAAGCTCCCACACCCAGAGCAGAAAGATTAGCCAACTTATTATTTATTTAAAGCTTTTATCTGTTACCTCTCAGCCTGTCAAGATAGTCAATGCAACAACAACAAAGAAAAGCATTTAAAATATCAAATACAGAAAGAAAAACATTGAAAAACCAGACAAAAAGGATAGATTACAACAGTGTTTCTCAACCTGGGGGTCGGGACCCCTGAGGGGGTCACGAGGGGGTGTCAGAGGGGTCACCAAAGACCATAAGAAAGCACAGTATTTCCTGATGGTCATGGGGATTCCATGTGGGAAGTTTGAGCCAATTCTATCGTTGGTGGAGTTCAGAATGTTCTCTGATTGTAATGAACTATAAATCCCAGCAACTACAACTCCCAAATGTCAAGATCTATTTTCCTCAAACTCCACCAGTGTTCACATTTGGCATATTGAGTATTCGTGCCAAGTTTGGTCCAGATCAACCATTGCATGAGTCCACAGTGCTCTCTGGATATAGGTGAACTACAACTCCCAAACTCAAGGTCAATGCCCATCAAACCCTTCCAGTGCTTTCCATTGGTCATGGGAGCCAAGTTTGGTTCAAATCCATCGCTGGTGGAGTTCAGAATGCTCTTTGATTATAAGTGAACTATAAAACCCAGCAACTACAACTCCCAAATTACAAAATCAATCCTTCCGCAACCCCACTAGCATTCACATTTGGGTGTATTGAGTATTTGTGCCCAGTTTGGTCCAGTAAATGAAAATGCATCCCGCATATCAGATATTTACATTATGATGTATAACAGTAGTAAAATGACTGTTATGAAGTAGCAACGAAAACAATATTATGGTTGGGGGTCACCACAACGTGAGGGACTGTATTAAGGGGTCACGGCATTAGGAAGGTTGAGAACCCCTGGATTACAAGAAGCTGCAAACAAATGGTGAAACACTACTAGTATTGGTTGGTATAGATAGAGTTGGGGGCATAAGAAAGAGAGCTCCAAGGACTGTAGAAACTATGGTCCATCAGTACCAGTCAACTGCATGCAAAGTCCTGGCCTATGCTGGTACACCAACACATGTCATAGTGCTACCAGCAGGAAAGGTTGTCTTACACCATTGTGTATTGTCCTTCTACAGAAGGAGTAGGAAACGAATAATGTGCCAGATGTTTAGGACCAGAATCCCACAATCCCTTACCATTGGCTATACTAAGTGGAAGAGATGGATGCTATAGGTGAAATCATGCGGAGGAGCTGTTCTACAAGCATTTTGCAACTTATCTTAAGCCCTCTTTCAGAAAAAAGGGCACCACCTCTTTAACCTATGGACCAAATGGAAACTGACTTACCATTTGCCATGAGGAATTTGGGGATAAGGTCAACATTCCAGTCCCTTCCACGCCCCATAGATTCAGAGGGCCCCTCTGCGATCTCAAAGCGCTTGTAGAGCTGGTGATTAAGGGGGAGAAAAACCACACAATTTACCTGTATATTCCAGCATATAAGACGACTGGGCGTATAAGACGATCCCCAACTTTTCCAACATATAATATTGGATATAATATTAAAATATAGAGTTTGGGATATACTCGCTGAATAAGACTACCCCTCTTCCAACACACACCAAATAAAAATTTTAAAGCATCAGATTTGATTTGAATATGGTAATTTTCCTATCACTGTACCTCCTTCTCTGCCTCTCAGATCTCGCACTTCACTGCAGTCTTCAGGAGCGAGATCTGAGAGGCAGAGGAGGAGGTACAGTAATAGGATACAAGGGTGGGCCAGACAGGTAAAAGAGGTGTGTTTTTCTGGGCCCAGAGCCACTCTATCTCTTTTTTCCATACCCCGGGGGCCCTGGAGGCCTGCGGCTTCCTCCGGAGCCCCCTTCACTTACACCTTCCCGTTGAGACGCCCCTTCACTTACACCTTCCCGGTGAGGCACCCCTTCACCTCACCATTGGGAACGCATTAAGTCCACGAATCCTGATGAATGGATTTTCTTCTACCGTATTTATACAGCGTCGCCCTTAATGCTTTCATACAGTCGCTGCATACGGCAGGAACGTGGCCACTGCCATTTTTGAGCTCCCCCCACAATATGCAGCAACCACATATTCTCCAATCCAGATTAGAAGTTTCAGCACGTGCTCTATAAGACGACTCCCAGCGTATAAGACTACTCCTGCATATAAGACGACTCCCATGCATAAGGCTACTCTAGCGTATACGACGACTCCACATAGAAGATGACCCCCACGGATAAGACGACCCCCACATATAAGACGACCCCCATGCATAAGGCTACTCCAGCATATAAGACAACTCCCACGTATAAGACAACCCCTGACTTTTGAGATTTTCTTAGGTTAATAAGTAGTCTTATACGCCAGAATATATGGTAATTTAAAATTCAATTTACTAATACAGAACAACAATTCCAGTGCCAGCAAAATACAGGAGGATTGATTTCAGCTGTATCAGTCAAAGAAAGATTGCTAACTTTCCTTAAAGAACGGAAATAAGATCTTTTTCCCCCACGAACAGGAATTATTAAATAGATCTTTTTCTTAGGGTTCAAAATGGTTCATATACATTATCTCAGTAACTCTTTAATGTTTTCTCCCTTATTACAGGTAGGGAGGCCAAGAGAGAAGGTCTTTGTCTAAGGTGACAAATCGGCTCATGGTCCAGTAGGGATTAGGATTGAGAACATTTCTAACAAAAGTAAATGTGCACATAGACTGTTCCTGATACCTCACCTCTTCCAAGGGAGTAATGGATGAGCTCTCGCCCCCGTAGTATGGATTCCGGTCCATGTGCAAGACCTTCTTGCCATTCACAGACATGATGCCCGAAAGGATACATTCCTAGGACAGAAAGTGGTTGAATGGTTGAGTTTTTTCATACTATAGTCAGCCCTCCACATTCACTGAGGTTATCATGAACCCTTAATACTGGAAAGCCACAAATAAAGGAATTGCTAATGGTTTACATGAGAAAACACCTCTCTAGGAATTTCTAGGTCTTCCAGTATGACTTTATGGTTGATTTCCACTGGAAGCAGACCACAGAATTACGTTAGAGGACCTAAAGATTCATAGAAAGATGTCATGTTTAGAAGTTTCTAGGTCCTTCAGCATGGCTGAGGAAAGTCCACCATGGATTCACACTGGAAGACCTAGAGATTCATAGAGAGAAACATTTAATAAAATCTGCAAAAGTCGAAACTGCGAATGAGAAGGGACAACTTTAGTCCCAGGAGGTTGATGTTTCAAAAAGGTGTCTTAGGTTATCTAATATTCTCCTGGATATCCAACATAAAATTAAGTTAACACATTGTTCACTACACGTTGTGAAAAAGACAATGCATAGGGAAAGGCTTGTGGCTGATCTTCCTGTATGAACACCCCAGTTTAAAGGAGATGGAGGAGTACTCAGTTAAGAATGAAGGGGCAAACAAAGGTGTGTAGCTACTCGATCTCAAGGAATTATTCAGAAACCAACAAGGGTGTTCTTCAAAGACACTCAACCTTGAGATTTAAGGTCAGAGGAGATTAAACCAACATACACAGAATTTTAAAAGGAACAATGTACAGGTAGTCTCCCAGTTATGAACAAGATAGGTTCTGTAGGTTTGTTCTTAAGTTGAATTAGTCTGTAAGTCAGAACAGGTACATTTTTAAAATGTAACTCCAGCCAACTATATATTTATTTATTTTATTTACAACATTTATAGCCTGCATTTCTCAACCATATGGCGACTCAAGGAGGGTTACACAGATTGGCACGATTCGATGCCATGCATTCATAAAAGTGTGATTAAAAACAGTCAACATAACTATTTATTTATTTATTTATTTACTATATTTGTATACCGCCCCTCTCAGGTTGGAAGCACCTCGAGGAGGTTTACAGTTGGCAATCAATGCCCCACAAATAAAATACAATCAAAAACATTACATTTAATATATACCATATAAAAGCAATGAAACAATTAAAAACCATAAAGTACAAGTCCTCAGCGTCTCATCATTAAAATTTTCCGTCACATCGTCCAATCGTTCCATGAGTCTCAATTAATCAGTTATACTGCGTCTGCAAATGCTGCTCAAACAGCCAGATTTTAACTCTCTTTCAAAATGTTAGGAGGGAGGGGGGTGATCTAATATCCCTAGGGAGGGTGTTCCATAGCCGGGGGGCCACCACCGAGAAGGCCCTGTCTCTCATTCCCGCCAATTGGATCTGCAAAGAATCTGAGAGCAGGGCCTCCCCAGATGATCTTAAACACCTAGATGGTTCATAGGGAGAGATGCATTCGGACAGGTAAACTGGGCCGGAACCATTTAGAGCTTTAAAGGTTAAAGCCAGCACTTTGAATTGTGCCCAATAGCAAACTGGCAGCCAGTGGAGCTGGCACAACAGAGGAGTTGCGTGCTCCCTGAGCGCTGCTCCTGTTAACAACCTGGTTGCTGTCCATTGGACCAACTGAAGCTCCAAACAGTCTTCAAAGGCAGCCCCAAGTAGAGCACGTTGCAGTAGTCTCTACGGGATGTAACCAGAGCGTGGACTACCGTAGCAAAGTCAGACTTCCCAAGGTGCGGATGCAGCTGACGCACAAGTTTTAACTGTGCAAATGCTCCCCTGGTCACTGCCGAAACCTGGGCTTCCAGGCTCAGCGATCAGTCCAGAATCTCACCCAAGCTGCGAACCTGCATCTTCAGGAGGAATGTAACCCCGTCCAACACAGGCTGTAACCCTATGTCCCCCTGTTTGGCCTTGCAACTGACCAGGAGTACCACTGTCTTGTCTAGATTCAATTTCAATTTGTTCACCCTCATTCAGTCCAACACAGTGGCCAAGCACCAGTTCAGGACCCGAACAGCCCCCTTAGTAGTAGGTAGGAAGGAGTAACAGAGTTGGACGTCATCTGCGTACAGGTGACACTGCACCCCGAAACTCTGGATGACCTCCCCCAGCGGCTTCATGTAGATGATAAACAACATGGGTGACAGTATTGAACCCTGAGGAACCCCACAAGACAATAGTTGTGGGGTTGAACAGGTGCAACCCCGCAAGACAATGGTTGTGGGGTTGAACGGCTTGTGATTTTTATATAAAAACACATTTAAAAACCACTAAAACATGTAATCACCGATGACATCTTGTTAAAATCATTTTCCAGTAACATCATCTGGTCATTCCATGTTCATCATTCATATTTTCATGTTATATATCTTTTAGCTTTCAATAACACAAGGAAGGGCAAGATGGATGGATGGCATCCTTGAAGTGACTGGACTGACCTTGAAGGAGCTGGGGGTGGTGACGGCCGACAGGGAGCTCTGGCGTGGGCTGGTCCATGAGGTCACGAAGAGTCGGAGACGACTGAACGAATGAACAACAACAAATGTTTGTTTTGCTCTCTGTGCCTCCATTCTGAAAATTTCACCTCATTTTCTGTCCCTGTGATAATTGGATTTTGAAAAATGCGGCTTGTTGTGGAAACAAGGATTGGTGAGAAAGCTTCACTGGAGCCACCTTTTCCCCATGATAATAACTCTTCCAGGAGTGAATTTCCCACCTCTCACCTCTTGTTGTCTCACCCCATTCTTAACTATGAGTTATTTGTAAGTTGGATGTTTGCAACTTGGGGACTGCCCGAATTGGCTAAATCCTATACCTGCAAAGCCAGGAGATGAGCTTCAATGAACAGATGGAAGTGTGTGAGAGACTGAAAAGGAAAGCTCACAAAAGGGTGCTTTATGCATCGAAATCCAGAGCTTATTTTGAACTTAGTAGAAATCCTCCATAGAGGCTGGATCCTGCAACACTCTGATGAAATCTTATCTCACTGAAACATTGCAGGACAGTTCTGTAAGTGCAGGCCAATATGCAAAGCAAAGTTCATATAAGATCTAACTGTGCTTCACAACGTGATTTCAGCCATCCAAAGTTCGTTCAGTTATCTTTCGTTATCAAAATGGCAGGGGAGTGAGGCAAAGTAGCAAACATGCTATTTCCGAGTGGTACTCAAGAACAGGTCTTGAGCAAAGTCCAATGTTATGCCCTGTGTGAATAGACTGCATGGAAAGGAAAGGCAACTGATAGTTGCTACTTCTGTAAGTCACACTGATTTCACTGGGTGTTTCAAGGAGCTCCATTGGCTGCCGTTCATTTTCCGGTCCCAATTCAAGGTGGAGGTTCTTACCTACAAAACCCTGAACGGTTTGGGTCCCGCCTACTTGCGTGACCGCATTTCGGTGTACAAACTCACGCAATCTCTTTGATCATCTGGGGAGGCCCTGCTCTCGCTCCCGCCCTTTCGCAGGCACGATTGATGGGGACGAGGGATAGGGTCTTCTTGTCATATGTTCTGCAGTTGATGGTGCTTGGCAATGGAAGGGTTAATGTATTAGTTCTAAAGGGTTTAGTAATCTGTAAGTAAGAGTTCATGGGTGAAAGCAATGAAGGGTGGAGGTGTGCAAGAGATGGGTTGCAGCTGGGTGTTACTGGATTTAAGGAGCTAACCTTGAGACTGATCTTTGGGAGAAAAGTATCTGTTGTCATATTTTGGTCAATTAAAATAGCCAGCAAGTAAGTGCTGTTTTAATTAAACTGTTTGATAAAACTGGGAGTTTGGTTCATCTCTACCTAAATAAGGCAGAGCCCTGGCAACGTGACATTTTTCTATGGTGGCCCCTGACTCTGGATCTCACTTCCCAAGGATATCAGGCAAGCCCCCACATTGGCAGTCTTTAGGAGGAGCATGAAAACGTGGCTGTTCCAATGTGCCTTCCCTGAATAAAGGAAATAATTCCCTGCAAAATGTCCTCAGAAGCACTGGGTGGTTCTCCCAACATTTCTTTTAAATCCCTCCTACTAGATAATCCTACCTACCTCTGATCATGCCCAGCGTTTATTTTTAAATTTTAAACTATTACATCTGGCCCAGCCATAGGTTTTTAAACCCTTGCGTGTTATTGTCTATATGTTGAGTTATATTAATTGTATTGTTTTATTTGCTTATTGCTTGTTGTTTTTATTGATGTGTTGTTGGGCTTGGCCTCATGTAAGCCGCTCCGAGTCCCCTTGGGGAGATGGTGGCGGGGTATAAATAAAGTTATTATTATTATTATTATTATTATTATTATTATTGGGTTGTTGTAGGTTTTTTCGGGCTATATGGCCATGTTCTAGAGGCATTCTCTCCTGACGTTTCGCCTGCATCTATGAGCAAGCACAGAGGTCCTCACTACCTCTGATGATGCTTGCCATAGATGCAGGCGAAACATCAGGAGAGAATGCCTCTAGAACATGGCCATATAGCCCCAAAAAAACCTACAACAACCCAGTGATTCTGGCCATGAAAGCCTTCGACAATACATTATTATTATAATTATTCTCCAGTTGGAACAAATGCTGATGTAGCTCCATGTAATTAAATTTTATATAGTCCCCTACGCACCAGTGAAATCTGACTTAAACATTGTTGGGAAGACTGTGTATTGGTATTAGTTTTTTATAGGCAATATCCAGAAATGTTATGTTTTTGAATTATTACTTCCAGAATTACCCAGTCAACAAATGGGTGTGTGACACGTGTGTAGGTGCGTGTGTGGGGATGGGGTTGGAGGGGGTGTTCTGAGAGTTCTATTACAAAAATCCCTAATTTTTTCCAAGCTCTGATAACATTCCACTTTGCTAGCTGTAAATTCTTGCTTTTGTTTGAGTGAAAGAAAATTATTTGGATGGTCTCTGAAACATAATTTTTTCCTCAAGCAATCACTATATTGTGAACCTGAAGAGGTCCTTTGGACACAGCGCCATTGCAGATTTACACTGATTTAAATGAACATTTTCTTTCCCTAGCAGTTCTGTAGCTCTGCAAAGCAGACTAGAAGCCTCAGTCTAAAGGATAATTCTGAATACAAGCTTCCACTTAGATTTCTAAGAATTGGCAGTCCCCTAGTTATGGAAGTGATAGGTTCTGTAGGTTTCTTCTTAAGTTGAATTTGTTTGTAAGTCGGAACAGGTACATTTTAAAGAGTAAATCCAGCCAAAAATATATATCTTTAAGCTTTGAATAGCATAGGGAAGGGTGAACAAGAGCTGTCTGTGCTCTTGTTCTGAAGATTTCACCTCCCTTTCTGTTCCTGGGATAATTGGATTTTGAACAAATTGGCTTGCTGTGGAAACAAAGCTTGGTGAGAATGCTTCAGTAGAGTCTCCCCTATGATCACTCTTCCAGGAGTAAATTTCCCTTCTAAGGAATAGATTTCTCTCACTTCCTGTTGTCTCTCCCCCCCCCCTTGTAACTATGAGTCGTATGTAAGTCGGAGACTGCCTATACTTAGGAAGAAGCCATTACGGTTAAGTCATTATGGCTAACCACAAAAGATGTTTGCAGTGGTAATCTGCTTTTAAAAGTTAATGCGTTCTCAGCTCAGAAACAAAGAGACGCCCAGTCAACAAATGGGTGTGTGACACATGTGTATATATTCTGGCTCCCCCAGAATATATTACCGGTTGAGTATCCCTTATCAGGAGTTCCAATAATCCATAATACTCCAAAATTGTCCTCAGATGTGGATAAGATACTGACACTTTATTTCTGATGTTTCATGCACAAAATTAGTAAAACATTATCTTGTTTTACTAATTCCCTTCATAATAAATTAAGTGTTTAGACTGAGTCCCATCTCCTCAATATCTCATTATGTATATTGAAGTATTCATACGGCAGGGACACGGCCATTGCCATTTTTGAGCTTCCCATCATATGCGGCAACCACAGATTCTCCAATTTGATTGGGTTTCAGCACCCACTCTATAAGACGACTCCTGGCGTATAAGACTACCCTTGCATATAAGAAGACTCCCCATATATAAGGCTACTCCCGCGTATAAGACGACACCGCATATAAGATGACCCCTGAATTTTGAGATCTTCTTGGGTAAAAAGTAGTCTTATACACCAGAATATATGGTAATTCTACAGTGACCTGTGTCAAACTCAAATCCCACAGGATGAATTTCACCCGCCATGTTGTTTTATGTGGCCCTCTCCCAGATGCTGAACTGCAAGTTGTCTTCCTCATCTTAGACATCATGATGAATTGAGAGCTGATAGGAGTTGTGATACATCAACATCTGGAAGGTTGCAAAGTGTTCTCTTCAATCAAGAGAGTGGGGTCTGAATTTAAATACAAGGGTTATGGATATGATGTCTGATTTTAAAATGCCGTTCAACCTTTCCTCAACTTCAGATCCATAAGTGCTGTTGGGTTGCAATTCCCATTATTCCCAGTCAGTGGATAATCACAGTGATGGCAGTTGTCGTTCAATAACACCCGGAGAGCCAAACGGATAAAAACTAAAGAACATCAACAACGATGTAAAAAAAAATTATAGCTAGTCCTCTGTAGCCATGGATCCTCTGCCATGGATGCAATCATAAGAAACGTCAGGAGAGAATGCCTCTGAACATGGCCATATAGCCCAAAAAAACCTACAACAACCCAATCATAAGGTTGGTGTGGCTTTCGATGAAAATGACTTTGACACCCTTGATGTCACCCTAAGTCTCCTTTCTGGATTACAAGAATATGGGAAATGAGAGGAAAATTATCCTTGGTTATCTATATAAATAAAAATGTAATGCTACCATCAGAATTGACACAAATTTGGACACAAGACACCTAACAGTCCAATTTATGTCCTCCACTCAAAAAATTAATTTTGTCATTTGGGAATTGTCGTTGCTGGGATTTATAGTTTACCTACAATCAAAGAGCATTCTGAACTCCGCCAATGATGGAATTGGGCCAAACTTAGCACACAGGGCTCCCATGACCAACAAAAAAAACTGGAAGGGTTTGGTGGACATTGACCTTGAGTTTGGGAATTATAGTTCACCCACATCCAGAGAGCACTGTGGACTCAAACAATGATGGATCTGGACCAAACTTGGCACGAATATTCCATATGCCCAAATATGAGCACTGATGGAGTTTAAAGGAAATAGACCTTGACATTTGGGCAAGAAAATGTAATCAGAGCCCTCCTGACAAAGAGCCATCCAGTCATAAATATAGATAGATATGATTCTCTCTCTCTCTCTCTCTCTCTCTCACACACACACACACACACACACACACACAGACCCTTAAAGAAGGACTATGATATGTTGCATATTCCAGAGTAGGCAAACCAGGCATTCTCCACATCAGCACTGACAAAGAAACAACAAGAAATACTGTTTACTCACAAGCATAAAGGAATTACATATATTAGAAACCAACACTTTCTCATTACTTTATTTTCCAGATCACCAGACTGGGCCACAGCAACGAGTGGCAGGGGACAGCTAGTATATAATATAATATAATGTAATATAATATCATATAGGAAAAACATTGGCCTTAGATGTCATAGGCAGTAACAAAATTCAGAGTGGGAAAAGCATGGGACCTTAGATAGCCAGAAGACTTGCAGAACCATGGACAACATCTGAAGAACTGCATACTGAGGAGGGAGTTGTGCCCTGTCCAAGCCTGCAATAGTAGGTGCACACACACATCTGCACCAGGACTTGGCCTTGCTCTGCAAGACCCTTCAATCTTGAGATGCTGATAACGGGGTAGACTGCCCATATTGTGACTCCAGACTTTGGGAATTGGAGATGAGGGATGTTGAGGGAGGGATGCTATGCAGACATTAGGAACTGTAGCAATGCTATTGTCGTTTTCTTCCCATTTTCTATGCTGCCAACCAACAGAGCGCCCGGGGCAATTGGCAGCACTGAAATGAGCAGAGAAGGAAACACTGTCTGCTACACAAGGATTATTATCTTAAAGACAGGGGATGGGTTGGAAATCTCAGAATAAGCAGGATCTGGCCAAAATGTTGGAAGGAAGAGAGGAGAGTGAAGGGAAATATGGAAGGGAAGGGAGGATGAAAGTAAAGAAGGAAAAGGAGGGAAGGAGGAGGGAGGGAGGGAGGGAGGGAAAGAAGGAAGGAAGGAAGGAAGGAAAAGAAGGAAAAGAAGGGAGGGAAGGAGGAGAGAGAAAGAGGCTTTGCAATTGGTACCCAGATGCTGATGGATGGAGGGTTGCATCAGAGGAGCTGCAATGGGGCCAAACCTGTTTCCATTAGGAGAATGGAGCCAATGAGGTGGAAATCCCATAATACACAGCAGGGAAGGACAATTATTATTTATTATTATATTCATATTATTATTTATATTTCAGGAGGAATAAGGAAAAATAAATATAAAATGCAATGCACGATCCACCATCCCATTGCATTATAAATAATACAAATATTAATTATTTTTTATATTGCAGGCGAAATAAGGAATAAAAAATTTAAGGTACCATTTCCACCATTCCATTGTAATATTATTATTATTATTATTATTATTATTATTAATAATAATAATAATAATAATAATAATAATGTATATTGCAGGAAAAATAAGTAAGTGGATGCTTGGAATAAATAAATAAATAAATGCACCATCTCCACCATCCCATTGGAATGCATGATCTATCATCCCACTACAATATAAATTATTATTAACAATAATATTGCAGGAGAAATAAGGAAGTGGGTGCTTGGAAAAGATATAATAATAAATGCACCATCTCCACCATCTCATTGCAATATAAATAATAATACAAATTATTATTATTATTATTATTATTATTATTATTATTATTAGAAACACAACAAGATGAGTCCACAGCAGACACTCTGCTGGCTGTTGTTATTATTATCACCACTATCATTTATATTGCAGAAGAAATAAGAAAATGGGTGCTTGGGGAAAAAAAAATAAAGGCACAATTTCCACCATCCCGTTGCAATATATTATTATTATTATTATTATTATTATTATTATTATTATTATTATTGCAGGAGGATTAAGGAAATTGGTGCTTGAAAAAAAATAAAAATAGATGCCCCATCTCCACCATTCCATTGTAATGCACGATCCACCATCCTATTGTAGTAATAATAATAATAATAATAATAATATATTGCAGGAGAAATAAGAAAGTGGGTGCTTGGAAAAAATAAAAAAAACATATGCCCCATCCCCACCATCCCATTGCAAAATAAATAATACGAAGTATTATTATTATTGCAGGAGGAATATGGTTGTGGGTGCTTGGAAAAAATAAAAAAAAAACAGATGCCCCATCCCCACCATCCCATTGCAATATAAATAATACAAATTATTATTACTATTATTATTATTATTGCAGGAGGAATATGGAAAAGAATGCTTGGAAAAATAAAAAACAGATGCCCCGTCCCCACCATCCCATTGCAATATAAATAATACAAATTATTATTATTATTATTATTATTATTATTATTATTATTATTATATTGCAGGAGGAATATGGAAATGGGTGCTTGGAAGAATAAAAACAGATGCCCCATGCCAACATCCCACTACAAAATAAATAATACAAATTATTATTATTACTATTATTATTGCAGGAGGAATATGGAAGTGGATGCTTGGAAAAAATAAAAAAATAGATGCCCCATCTCCATAATCTGATTGCAATATACATTATTATTATTATTATTGCAGGAGGAATATGGAAGTGGATGCTTGGAAAAAATAAAAAATAGATGCCCCATCCCCACCATCCCATTGCAATATAAATACAAATTATTATTATTATTATTATTATTATTATTATTGCAGGAGGAATATGGAAGTGGATGCTTGGAAAAAATAAAAAATAGATGCCCCATCTCCATAATCCCATTGCAATATAAATAATACAAATTATTATTATTATTATTATTATTATTATTATTATTATTATTGGAAAAATAAAAACTGATGCCCCATCTCCATAATCCGATTGCAATATAAATTATTATTATTATTATTATTATTATTATTATTATTATTATTATTATTGCAGGAGGGATATGGTAGTGGGTGCTTGGAAAAATAAGAAACCAGATGCCCCATCCCTCCCCACCATCCCATTGCAATGCAAGGTCTCCCCCGCCCCATTGCATCAAGGAAGGGCGCCGCTGCATCCTGCCTGCAATGGAAGGGAAGGGAGGCTGGGATGCGGCGGCGGCGGTGGCGAAGGAGGAAAAGGAGTCCCCACAGGCGGCCCGCCCCTGGCCCTCCCCCGGCGGGACTCACGGTCAGGCCGGTGCCCAGCACTATCACGTCGTAGGCCTCGTCCATGGTGGTGGTAGTGGTGGTGGTCCCGGCCGCGGAGCCCCCGCCCCGAGCGGAGCCAAGATGGAGCCGCACCACCGCGCCGAGCGGATCACACCGCCGGGGAAAGACAAAAACGAGTCCCAGAGCCGAGAGAGAAAGCAGAGATCGCTCCGCCTTGGAAAAGGGAGGGTGAACTGGCTCCTCGCGCCCCTTTTTTCCGAAGGAGGCGGATGGAGAAAAGGGCGAGGGGTGGGAGTGTGCCCCTCCGCCGTGTTCTGGACACAGCCTCAGCGCAGAGAGAGGATGGGAAACGAGTTCCGGCCCCTGTTTCTCCCTGTCATCAGCTGAGGGCAGGCGGAGGGGGCTTGTCAGGCCTGCCTTCACCATGGAAACCCCAGAGCAAGGATGGGTTCTAGTACATGCATACATCTCTGTGTGTATCACTCTCTCTCTCTCTCTCTCTCTATATATATATATATATGTATATAGAATCATAGAATCCTAGAGTTGGAAGAGACCTCCTGGGCCATCCAGTCCAACCCCCTTCCAAGAATCATAGAATCATAGAATGAAAGAGTTGGAAGAGACCTCATGGGCCATCCAGTCCAACCCCCTGCCAAGAAGCAGGAATATTGCATTCAAATCACCCCTGACAGATGGCCATCCAGCCTCTGTTTAAAAGCTTCCAAAGAAGGAGCCTCCACCACACTCCGGGGCAGAGAGTTCCACTGCTGAACGGCTCTCACATCAGGAAGTTCTTCCTCATGTTCAGATGGAATCTCCTCTCTTGTAGTTTGAAGCCATTGTTCCGCGTCCTAGTCTCCAGAACCAGAAAACAAGCTTGCTCCCTCCTCCCTGTGGCTTCCCTCACATATTTATACATGGCTATCATATCTCCTCTCAGCCTTCTCTTCTTCAGGCTAAACATGCCCAGCTCCTTAAGCCGCTCCTCATAGGGCTTGTTCTCCAGACCCTTGATCATTTTAGTCACGCTCCTCTGGACACATTCCAGCTTGTCAATATCTCTCTTGAATTGTGGTGCCCAGAATTGGACACAATATTCCAGGTGTGGTCTAACCAAAGCAGAATAGAGGGGTAGCATTACTTCCCTAGATCTAGACACTATGCTCCTATTGATGCAGGCCAAAATCCCATTGGCTTTTTTTACCGCCACATCACATTGTTGGCTCATGTTTAACTTGTTGTCCACGAGGACTCCAAGATCTTTTTCACACGTACTGCTCTCGAGCCAGACATCCCCCATTCTGTATCTTTGCATTTCGTTTGTTGTTCATTCGTTCAGTCGTCTCCGTCTCTTCGTGACCTCATGGACCAGCCCACGCCAGAGCTCCCTGTCGGCTGTCACCACCCCCAGCTCCTTCAAGGTCAGTCCAGTCACTTCAAGGATGCCATCCATCCATCTTGCCCTTGGTCGGCCCCTCTTCCTTTTACCTTCCACTTTCCCCAGCATAATTGTCTTCTCTAGGCTTTGCTGTCTCCTCATGATGTGGCCAAAGTACTTCAACTTTGTCTCTAGTATCCTTCCCTCCAATGAGCAGTTGGCCTTTATTTCCTGGAGGATGGACTGGTTGGATCTTCTCGCAGTCCAAGGCACTCTCAGAACTTTCCTCCATCACACAGCTCAAAAGCATCTATCTTCCTTCGCTCAGCCTTCCCTAAGGTCCAGCTCTCACATCCGTAAGTGACTACAGGGAATACCATGGCTTTGACTAGGCGGATCTTTGTTGCCAGTCTGATGTCTCTACTCTTTACTATTTTATCGAGACTGGACATTGCGAAAAAGAAGCAGGAAAATCTCATTCAAAGCACCCTCAGCAGATGGCCATGCAGCCTCTGTTTAAAAGCCTCCAAAGAAGGAGCCTCCACCACACATCGGTGCAGAGAGTTCCACTCCTGAACGGCTCTCACAGTCAGGAAGTTCTTCCTCATGTTCAGATGGAATCTCCTTTATTTATTTATTTATTTACACCATTTCTACCCAGCCCTTCTCACCCCTGAGGAGGGACTCAGGGCGGCTAACGCAGGCAACAATTCAATGTCAACTATGATGGCACACCGGGAAGATGAAGAGAAAACGATGTGTACAGCTATTTTCCCAGTGACCATCGGTATGCCCTAATTTATTTATTTATTTACTTCGCTTGTATACCGCAGTTTCCCAGCCCGTAGGCGACTCAACGCGGTTCACAACAAGAGCAAAAAGTCAATCGTACAACATACAATATTTAAAACCATTAACAGCCTAATATACAAAATAATGACACATCAATAACAACACATCAACGTCTCGTAACTAAAATCGTGATCCAATTCGTCATCCATAATTCCGTTTCCTATATTCATCGTTCATTGCACTATTTATCCGAACGCCTGTTCAAACAGCCAGGTTTTTAGTTTTCTTCGAAACACCATTAACGAAGGGGCTGATCTAATGTCCATGGGAAGGGCGTTCCACAGCTGAGGGGCCACCACAGAGAAGGCCCTGTCCCTCGTCCCCGCCAGCCGTGCTTGTGATGCAGGCAGGATCGAGAGCAGGGCCTCCCCAGAAGATCTTAGAGTCCTGGTGGGTTCATAGGCAGAGATACGTTCGGATAGGTAGCTTGGGCCAGAACCGTTTAGGGCTTTATAGGCCAACGCCAGCACTTTGAATTGAGCCCGGTAGCAAATCGGCAGCCAGTGGAGCTGGTGCAGCAAGGGAGTTGTATGCTCCCTGCGCTCCGCTCCTGTTAGTAACATGGCTGCCGAGCGTTGGACTAGTTGGAGCTTCCGAGCTGTCTTCAAAGGCAACCCCACGTAGAGAGTGTTGCAGTAGTCTAAACGGGATGTAACCAGAGCGTGGACTACCATGGCCAAGTCAGACTTCCCAAGGTACGGGCGCAGCTGGCGCACAAGCTTTAACTGTGCGAATGCTCCCTGGTCACCACCGAGACCTGGGGTTCCAGGCTTAGCGATGAGTCCAGGATCACACCCAAGCTGCGAACCTGTGTCTTCAGGGGGAGTGCGACCCCATCCAACACAGGCTGTAACCCTATGCCCTGTTCGGCCTTCGACTGAACAGGAGTATCTCTGTCTTGTCTGGATTCAGTTTCAATTTGTTCGCCCTCATCCAGACCGCCATAGCATCCAGGTACTAAATAAAGTCTGTAATGCTCAAGATCCTGCAAGAAGACTCCAGCAATACATGGAGCGAGAGTTGCCAGATGTTCAAGCTGGGTTTAGAAAAGGCAGAGGAACGAGAGACCAAATTGCCAATATCCGCTGGATAATGGAGAAAGGCAGGGAGTTTCAGAAAAACATCTATTTCTGCTTCATTGACTATTCTAAAGCCTTTGACTGTGTGGATCATAATAAATTGTGTCAAGTTCTTTGGGATGGGCATCCCAAGCCACCTTGTCTCTCTCCTGAGGAATCTGTACAAGGACCAAGTAGCAACAGTCAGAACTGACCACGGAACAACAGACTGGTTCAAGATTGGGAAAGGCGTACGGCAAGGCTGCATACTCTCACCCAACCTTTTTAACTTGTATGCAGAACACATCATGCGATGTGCGGGGCTTGATGACTGCAAAGCTGGGGTGAAAATTGCTGGAAGAAACATTAACAACCTCAGATATGCAGATGACACCACTCTGATGGCCGAAAGCGAGGAGGAGCTGAGGAGCCTTCTAATCAAGGTGAAAGAAGAAAGCGCAAAAGCGGGGTTGCAAAAAAACAAAAAAAAACCAAGATTATGGCAACAAGAATGATTGACAACTGGAAAATAGAGGGAGAAAACGTGGAGGCCGTGGCACCTTGTATTTCTAGGTGCAAAGATTACTGCAGATGCAGACTATGGCCAGGAAATCAGAAGACGCTTACTTCTTGGGAGAGAGCAATGTCCATCTCGATAAAATAAGTAAAGAGTAGAGACATCAGACTGGCAACAAAGATCCGCCTAGTCAAAGCCATGGTATTCCCTGTAGTAACCTACGGATGTGTGAGCTGGACCTTAGGGAAGGCTGAGCGAAGGAAGATAGATGCTTTTGACTGTGGTGTTGGAGGAAAGTTCTGAGAGTGCCTTGGACTGCGAGAAGATCCAACCAGTCCATCCTCCAGGAAATAAAGCCCGACTGCTCATTGGAGGGAATGATACTAGAGACAAAGTTGAAGTACTTTGGCCACATCATGAGGAGGCAGCAAAGCCTAGAGAAGACAATTATGCTGGGGAAAGTGGAAGGCAAAAGGAAGAGGGGCCGACCAAGGGCAAGATGGATGGATGGCATCCTTGAAGTGACTGGACTGACCTTGAGCGAGCTGGGGGTGGTAACGGCCGACAGGGAGCTCTGGCGTGGGCTGGTCCATGAGGTCACGAAGAGTCGGAGACGACTGAACGAATGAACAACAACAACATATACACACACACACACACATGCATGTATATATGTAATGTATGTATATACAATAAGTGTGCGCACACACACATGCGGTATATATACTACATATATGTATATGTAGTATATATACCGTATGTCTGTGTGCGCACACTTATTTATTTTATTGTGTCAGAAGCAAATTGAGAATACAGTTATAATGTATAAAAAAAGGAAACAAAGTTAAAAACTTGGCATTATACTAAATGTCCTTTGACCTCAAGCTCGCCACTTCAAATGCCTCTGGTGTCACCTTAAGAAGGTCCTTCGTTGTGCATGTGGCAGGTCCCAGACTGCATTGCAATAGGTGGTCTATAGTTTTCTTTTCTCCACACTTGCAAGTCGTGGGCTCGAATTTGTGGCCCCATTTCTTAAGATTGGCTCTGCATTTCGTGGTGCCAGAGCTCAGTCTGTTCAGCGCTTTCCAAGTCACTCAGTCTTCTGTGTACGCACAGGACGGAGTTTCACATCTGGTACTGGCTACTGATAGAGGTTCCAGGTTTTAGCCTGCTACTTTTGGAATCTCACTTGCTGAGGTGTTCTTGCGAGTATCTCTGTAGATCTTAGAAAGCTGTTTCTTGATTTAAGGCATAGGCATGCTGGCTGATATCTGAACAGATGGGCTGGAAATGTCAATGCCTTGGTCCTTTCATTACAGGCTGCTACTTCCCGACAGATATCAGGTGGTGCAATAATACAGGCACATAACACTACCAGATAGATAGATGATAGATAGATCGATCGATCGATCGATGGATCGATAGATAGATCACCATTCTATTCGAATCTGCTGTGGTCCCCCAACTTTGGAACTCACTACCTGGTGAAATTAGGCAAGCCCCCACCTTAGTAGCCTACAAGAAAACTTTGAAAACTTGGCTCTTCCGATATGCCTTTGGAGAGTGACCATTTATCTCATTTCTGTTTGTTCCATTTATAGTGTTGCCCTATGATGCACTTTCCCCCGTCCTAAACTAAAACCCTAAACCCACTGTTCATCTTTTTTGGGCTCCTCTCAATTACACTTTTTCTATTCTACCTCATCCAGGGTTTTGTCATTTTACCTCGTCCATTTGGCCTGTTTGGTTTTATATTATGTCAATTTGCTTTATTTATTTATTTATTTATGCTATTGTATGTATTTTATTCTGATGTATTTTATTCTGATGTATTTTCTGCATTTTGTATTTTATTTTGCTGCATTGTACCTTTGGGCTTGGTCTCAAGTTGCCCTGAGTCCTCTTTGACAAGAAGGTGGCGGGGTACAAATAAAGTTTTGATTGTTATTTTACTGACACAAAAGCACAGTATGTCACAGCAAACAAAATCTATATGCTGGATTTCGTATCACAAAATCACAAGTCGAACACTTCCCAAGCACTTCCCATCACTGTGTGATGTATTTTCGAATGATGCGCGCAGATCCAAGTAAGGTGGCCCTTTGCAGTTGACAGATCGTGATTTTGTCGATGTTTATTGTTTCCAAATGCCGGCTGAGATCTTTTGGCACGGTACCCAGTGTGCCAATGACCACTGGGACCACCTTGTACTGTTTTATGCCAGAGCCTTTGCAGTTCGATTTTGAGGTCTTGATAGCGGCTGAGTTTTTCCTGTTGTTTTTCCTCAATGCAACTGTCACCTGGAATGGCGACATCAATAATCCAGATTTTTTTCTTTTCCACAATCGTGATGTCTGGCGTATTGTGTTCCAAAACTTTGTCAGTCTGGATTCGAAATTCCCACAGTATTTTCCATGACCTTTGCGGATTTATGATCCCACCTATTCTTTACTGCTGGTAGGTGGTACTTATTATTATTATTATTATTATTATTATTATTATTATTATTATTATTTGTTGTTGTGTCAGGAGCAACCTGAAACTGCATCACTGTGAGAGAATTGACCGTCTGCAAGGACGTTGCCCAGGGGAAGCCCAGATGATTTGATGTTTTATCATCCTTGTGGGAGGCTTCTCTCAAGGACATTGCCCAGGGGACGCCTGGATGATTTTGATGTTTTGTCATCCTTGTGGGAGGCTTCTCTCATGTCCCCGCATGAGGAGCTGGAGCTGATAGTGGGAACTCATCCACCTCTCCCCGGATTCGAACCTGTCAGTCTTCAGTCCTGCTGGCACAAGGGTTTAACCTACTGCGCCACCGGGGGCTCCGGTACTACTACTACTACTACTACTACTACGTCTTCTTCTTCTTCTTCTTCTTCTTATTATTATTATTATTATTATTCAACAGTGGAACACTTTGCCTTGGAATGCAGTGGAGGTTCCTTCCTTGGAAGCTTTGAAACAGAGGCTGGATGGCCATCTGTTGGGGCTACTTTTATTGTGCTTTTCCTGCATGGCAGGGGGTTGGACTAGATGGCCGACGTGGTCTCTTCCAACTCTGATTCTATATACACATACATATACTTGCAGACACATAAAACATCGCAACCAAACGGGGGGAGGAAAAATGGTTCTGAAGTCCATTGTTGTCTCTTTTTAAACAATTAAGTGTGTGTGTGTGTATACCCACACACACATAAACACTGCAACCAATGGAAGATGAAAGTTTTTTTTTCTCCTGAAGGACCATTTTCTCCTTTTAAAAATATAGTGTGTACTGAAATATACCTATATCTACATAAGAAAAAAACCACACACACATTATACATTGTATATTTGTAAAGGGAGGAGAAAATAAGCCCCCCTTAGGACTGTATTTATTATTATTATTATTATTATTATTATTATTATTATTATTAATTAAACTTTATTTGTACCCCGCTAGCATCTCCCGCAGGACTCGATGCGGCTTACAAAGGCCAAGGCCTCAACACAACAACAGCAAAACAATAACAATACAATTTAAAGCAAATTAAAAACATAAGCAATAACATTACATCATTACGCAATAAAAACCTTCTTCCCAATCACCCATCTGATTACAAATCCAAGGAAAGCACGGTAATCCTCGTCTGCAAAAGAACCACGCACAGCGTTCCTAAAATACTCCCAGTTGCATCAAACATTGCCTCATTTTCTAATCTGGGTGAAGCGTCGAAGATGCTCCCAACGAGACCAATGGGGCATTTCATTGGACTCTTCCCTTTCCACAGGGTTGCATCTCTCCTTTAGGGGATGGAGAGGAGGAGGAACAGTCAGTGTGCTGTTTGTGTTGTGTTTACTCATGAAAAAGCAACAGGGCTCACTGTTTAAAGCCTTGCATGGGTGGAAGGGTGGTGTCGGGGTACATTTGCCTGACACTCCAATGGCTCTGCTGGTGAAAGCAAAGCCAGCTAATGGTTGTTCTGACATCCTGTTGCCAGTGGTAACGAAGGAGAATGCACATGCACACATGCGTTTGGCAACCGTGTGTATTCCTGTATTTGTATTCCTGTATTTGTAGCCCCGCAGAGCTCAAATGCTCACCGCTGCCCCACCCATGAGAAAGGCAATCGAAGAAAAGAACAAAGCCCTTGCTCCTTTCCGTAGCAATGCTGGGAAAGGCAGGATGGCCAGGAAAGCACCCCACCGCTTTACAGGACTGAAAGGGAGGTGTGCATCAGGAGAGCCTAATTCCTCCTTCACAAAAAGAGCCCTTCTCTGTCTTCCTTTGCACCTGGTCATCATCACAAGGAAATCCACTTTCAAATTTCAAAGGAAATGAACATCCTCTGCTAACAGCTCCTTGTGTAGGAGCCATTTACTTTAAACCTGTAAAAAAATAACCCGATATATTTGTGTAACGTTGGCAGATATAACTTTGTATATGTATGCATGCATACTTTCAATTCACCTGTCAATCTATGATCAATCTACGGTGACTCTGTGAATTTAATAGGATTTTCTTAGACAAGGAGTTTTGCCAGTTCCTTCCTCTGAAATATACTTACTTAGGCGATCCCTCGTTGGACGAGTAGGATAATCTTCCATGATCTGTATTCTTGTGGATCCGTAGGTGGCTGTGGAGCCCTATTCTTGACCTGCATCTTTTCTCACAGTGAGCGCATTGGTTTCCAGGTGGAAGGCGGCTTGGTACGTTTCTCTCTTTCACCCTGCATTCGTGCCTCTTCAAATTCTGCAGCACTGCTGGTCACAGTTGACCTCCAGCTGGAGCGCTCAAGGGCCAGGGCTTCCCAGTTCTCAGTGTCTATGCGAGAGATTTTAAGGTTGACTTTGAGCCCATCTTTAAATCTCTTTTCCTGCCCTCCAAGATCCCATTTTCCATTCTTGCATTCGGAGTAGAGCACTGAGAGTGTCAGCTGCATTAAGATCACTCTGACCAAAAGGTCATGAGTTCGTAGCCAGCCCGGGTTCGAATTGGTTTCCAACCAATTGTGTGTAGCCTGTTGTCGACCTTTGCAACCCGAAAGACAGTTGCATCTTCAAGTAGGAAAATTGGGTACCACCTTAAAGTGTGGGGAGGCTAAATTAACTAATTTATGAGGCCATAAAAAAAGACTCCAGCAAGCACTCCAGTAAAAAGCATGCGGGGAATGCGGAAGTACTTCATCAGTGTCGCAGATGGACGATGAAAGCAGCAGCTCTCCTGGCGGCCAGAAAAAGTTAAATAGTCTCTATGTCTGTATATGTTGAATGTCAAAATTGGCATTGAATGTTTGCCATATATGTGTACACTGTAATCCGCCCTGAGTCCCCTGCAGGGTGAGAAGGGCAGAATATAAAAGCTGTAAATAAATAATAATAAATAAATAACTGCTTTGGGAGATGGTGGTCAGGCATCTGAACAATGTGGCTGGTCCAGCGGACTTGATGGCGGAGGACCATCACTCCAATGCTGGTGGTCTTTGCTTCTTCCAGCACGCTGACGTTTGTCCGCTTGTCTTCCCAAGAGATTTGCAGGATTTTCCGGAGGCAGCGCTGATGGAATCGTTCCAGGAGTTGCATGTGACGTCTGTAGACAGTCCACGTTTCGCAGGCATATAGCAGGGTTGGGAGGACAATAGCTTTATAAACAAGCACCTTGGTATCCCTACGGATGTCCTGGTCCTCAAACACTCTCTGCTTCATTCGGAAAAATGCTGCACTCGCAGAGCTCAGGCGGTGTTGTATTTCGGTGTCGATGTTGACTTTGGTGGAGAGGTGGCTGCCAAGGTAGCGGAAATGGTCTGAAATATAGCCCTGGTATTCATTCGTTGTTTCTCATCCATGCAAACCTAGGCCTTGCTTAGCTTCCAATTAGAGACAGGATCTGCTTCGATTAGGGTACCACTTAGGCCTTGAGATGAGATATACTTACTTTGCTTGACTACCTCACAGGTTTAAAGAAAATGTATGTCTTATGATTGCCCACACTCACTGTGGCAGCTAATGGAGCCGTAGTGGCACAATGGGTTAAACCTTGTGCCGGATGAACTGCTGACCTGAAGTGTTTGAATCCGCAAAACAGCTGAGCTCCTATCAGCTCCAGCTTCCCACGCAGGGATATGAGAGAAGCCTCCCACAGGATGGTAAAACATCCAAGCGTCCCCTGGGCAACGTCCTTGCAGATGGGCAATACTCTCATACCAGAAGCAACTTGGCAGTTTTTCAAGTCGCTCCTGACACAATAAAAAAAAATACCTGGCAGCTATTTTGCACATATCTATAACATTCTCAAAATTTGAGATGTATCTGCCAGCTCCCAAAGGCTGAGGGTGGCTGATTTTAATATATCAAAGGATAAGGAGGGTCCACCAGCGCTATCGATTGAACTTCTCGATCTCTGGCCTCCCTAACAGTTGCCCGTCCCAGCACAGAGTAGTATATAAAAATCTGCATATTCTAGCCCTTTATGCAACAAATATTGTATGTTAACATATCTGCAAGATCACAATATGTGCCTTCAAATTGTTTCCAACATGGAGATGTCAAAGCAAACCTAATACAAAGGTTTCTTGGCAAGATTTGTCCAGAGGAATCTGTCTTTATCTTCTTGAGAGACAGTAACTTAACCAAGATCATCCAGTGGATTTGAATAACTGTGCAGGGATTTGAGCCTTGACCATCAGTCATAGTACAGGGTGAGGCAGCATAACTTCCTTTTTTCAAAACTTAATAAAACCCATTGTATGAATCAGATTTTTTTTTATATAATGTAGGCGCATACCTAAAGTTTTATTTTACGTAGTTTTGAAGATCAAATTAGAGAGGTGACGTTTCCCATTCTCCATACACTGAGTAAACTGATTTCTGGCGTTTGTCATGACTCTTGCCAGCATAGAAGACGTTATGTTGGCAATTTCTTTCTGGATGTTGGTCTTCAAATCTTGTAGGGTCCTTGGACAGTTCACATACACACGGGATTTCAAAAAACCCCATAGAAAAAAATCACAAGGGGCCAAATCTGGAGAGCGGGCCGGCCACTCCAAATCCGCTCGAAAAGTAGCCCTCAACGGCAAAAGCTCACTCCTCACTGTTCAAACGCATTATGGCGACTGAACTGTGTCAGGACAAAACTTTATACCCCCCCCCCCCGAACGAGACCACTATTATTATTTATTTATCTCATATATTTATATCCCGCCCTTCTCCCCACAAGGGGGACTCAGTGCGGCCTCACATGAGCATCAGAGGATGCCAACAGCATAAATACCATAAAAATTACAATTCACAACAAAATCATTTTAAAACATTATACAACATCATCCGTAAAATTTAATAATAAAGTAATAGATTAACATGCCAGTAAAACCAAGCCGAGCTGGGAGAATCCAAATCGCAAAATCCAAATTTCCTTTTCCTATTCCGCTACGTCTTCAACTGACTGAATGGCGCACATTTTTAAAAAAGGAAGTTATGCTGCCTCACCCTGTACAATACTCAGGCCTTTATACCACACTATTCATTTATCTCTGAAACTTAAAAGTGGAAAGCAGAAAGGAAGATGACAGACTGAGTAGTAAATCACTGTCTAGTTGCTTTTTAAAAAATATGCTTTAAGTTTTGTTTTCTTGCACAATTCCCAAGAGCCCCTTCCATATATACACAAGAGACTGGACTGTTTGTATTTTATTCACAACTTTCAAGTTGACGAAATAGCAGGGGTCATTGAAAGGAAACCCCACTCTCCCCTGATCAACAGCAGCATGGAGTCTCAAATACTGACTCACTGTAAACAGAAGTAATCACAGGAACCACAAAAATAAATAAAGGTAGAGCTGGGGGTGGGGGGAGGAATGACGGAAGGGCCATCTAAAAGCTAGGGAAGAGGATTTGGGTAAGAAAGAGACATTTAACACAACAAAGTAGGAGAATATGTACACCACATTACTAGGCAGGACTAATTTTGTACCACTGGAATCCCAAAGGGGATGAGAAGAGGACCCTGAAGTGCTCTGCCCTTCAACAAAGTTCATATGAGATAGCTAAGACCCTGCATTTCAGACAGAACCCGTCTTTCCATCCTATAGGAAAAAACTACACCTTCCTCTTAATTCCAGCACGTCCACTGGGGTATTTGAAGCTGGGATAAGTGGGAAAAGATTAGAAGCACAGAAGATGTGATAAGGGAAGGAACTATTAGGAAAGGGAACCTGAAGATGGGAAAAGGTATAGGACGGAGACCAGAAGGGGTTTTGTGAATAGTGTTGGGAAGATGTGGCAATGGATAGAAAGAGCAGAACAAGCCCAGAATGGCTACAACAGGAGGGAGCTATTCGGTCTGGGGCACGGAGATGGTAGGTCCTTTGGGGTCATCAAAACGGTCCATAGTCTTGAGGCTCATGACCATGTGGAGGCCGTAGGTGAAAACAGCAACAAGGAGCAAGGAGGTCAGCAAACCCATCCAAATTCCAGGAGAGAAGAAGCCGGCACAGTCACTGGCATAGGAGAATTTATCACCAATCACATTAAAGCTCTGGATCTGAAAGGAATTGGGAGAATGTATTAATGATGGAGCCTGATCCCATTTTCACTCCACGCCCCCATTCTCCCCCAAGGAAATCAGCACATTTCATTATTCACAGCTGGCTGGTCAGAATTACCTGTCCGAATGCATCTACCCTTATGAACCACCGTGGAGATTAAGATCTTCTGGGGAGGCCCTGCTCTCGGTCCCACCACCATCACAAGTGCGTTTGGCGGGGACGAGAGACAGGGCCTTCTCAGTAATTGCCCCTCGGCTATGGAACTTCCTTCCTAATGAGATCAGGTCAGCCCCCTCCCTCTTGTCCTTTAGAAGGATGATAAAAACGTGGCTGTGGGACCGAGCCTTTGGGAGTGTGCAATGAGGCAGCGATAGGAACCCTTAGTATGCCAACCAAATTCAATATGGTTGTTGAGACAGTTTTAACTAGTGGATTTTAACGTCGAGATATGTGATTTTAATGCTTTTGTATGTGTATGGTCTAATATGTTTCGGCATTGAATGTTTGCCGTTTATATGTTGTACTCCGTCCTGAGTCCCCTTCGGGGTGAGAAGGGCGGAATATAAAGACTTTAAATAACAGCTAGTAATATAATATAAATGCTCTGTGCATAATGAGTACCTTAAAAACAAAAGAACCAATGAACGAAATCACACCAAATTTGGCAACAAAACGTCTCACAACACAAGGAGTGACCATCACTCAAAAAATTATGATTTTGTCATTTGGGAGTTGTAGTTGCTGGGATTTATAGTTCACCTACAATAAAAGAGCATTCTGAACTCCACCAACGATGGAATTGAACCAAACGTGGCACACAGACCTCCCATGACCAACAGAAAATACTAGCAGCATTTGGTGGGCATTGACCTTGAGTTTGGGAGTTGTAGTTCACCTACATCCAGAGAGCACTTTGGACTCAAACAATGATGGATCTGGACCAAACTTGGCACAAATATTCCATATGCCCAAATATGAACACAGATGGAGTTTGGGGGAAATAGACCTTGACATTTGGGAGTTGTAGTTACTGGGATTTATAGTTCACCTACAATCAAAGAGCAGTCTGAATCCCACCGACGACAGAATTGAGGCACACTTCCCACACAGAACCCTCATGACCAACAGAAAATACTTAAGGCCATTCAATCCAACTCACTTCACCAGGGCAAGAAAACGTAATCAAAGTCCTCCTGACAAAGAGCCATCCAGCCATAGATATGATTCACACACACACAGATATTTTGCTACAAAAGTAAATGCAATCCATTGATGGTCAAAATGGCACAGCTGGCTGGGAGTCAGCTGCATTAAGATCACTACTGACTGAAGGGTCATGAGTTCAAAGCCAGCTCGGGTCGGAGTGAGCTTCCAACCAATTTGTGTAGCTTGTTGTCGACTTTTGCAGCCCGAAAGACGGTTGCATCTGGCAAGTAAGAAATTTAGGGACCACTTACGTGGGGAGGCTAATTTAAATAATTTACTAGGCCATAAAAATCTCCAGCAAGTATGCAAAGAATGAGGAAGTACTTAATCAGTGTCACAAACTGACAGTGAAGCGACAGCATCCCTGGTTGCCAGAAGCTGGAATGGTAAATAGCCTCTGAATGTCTGTCTATATATGTTGTGTGTCTATGGCAGGGGTCCTCAAACTAAGGCCTGGGGGCCGGATATGGCCCTCCAAGGTCATTTACCCGGCCCTCGCTCAGGGTCCTCCTAAGTCTGAAACGACTTGAAAGCACACAACAACAAAAGTCCTATCTCATCAGCCAAAAGCAGGCCCACGCTTCCCACTGAAATACTAATAAGTTTGTATTTATTAAAATGGTTCTTCATTTTAATTATTGTATTGGTTAAAAGTGTTTTTTGCACTACAAATAAGATATGTGCAGTGTGCATAGGAATTCATTCATGTTCTTTTCAAATTATAATCTGGCCCTCCAACAGTTTTAGGGACTGTGACCTGGCCCTCTGTTTACAAAGTTTGAGGACCCCTGGTCTTTGGCACTGAATGTTTGCCATGTATATGTACATTGTAATCTGCCCTGAGTCCCTCGTGGAGTGAGAAGGGTGGGATATAAATACTATAAATAAATAATATATAAAATTCTGTGCTCTTTCAATAAGCTGGTAGACTTGATATTTTTGTAGTTATTTTTCTATCGCTGTCTTCAAACCCAAAATCAACACACTGAATGGCATACCTTTGTGAAAGACAATGTGTTTAATATAATTTCTTCAATTAATTAAAAGGAAAAAAAGCTGGCTGGGAGATTCTGAGCCCCTGTGCTAAAAGTAACATGCATATAGGGCAACACCTAGTTCTAGTTCAGCTGCCATGTGTAGACAGGGGTTGGACCTGTGTTGCCCTCCGGGTCTGATTCCCAACATCCCTCTCCAATGGCACAAATAGGGTCGGTTGTTCACTAATAAGGAAAACCATACAATTCCTGCCTCTGCTGCAAGGAAGTCGAGAATACAGGATGTAGTATCTTGGTTCAACATCCTAAGAGTTAGGTCAAAAAAGCAAGGAATTCCCAGCCATTTCCTGCTGCTGGGAGAGCTTAGAAAGAAAGAGGTCATCTCCAGGAAGTATGCAAAGAATAAGGAAGTACTTCATCAGTGTCACAAACGGACGGTGAAGCGACAGCTTATCATTTGGAAAACATAGATATGAAAGCTTCCCAAAAGGCCCCAGCTTTCTGTCACAAGGCAACATGCTACAGTAAACTTATAAGAATACACAACAGCATACCTGAAAATTCACGATCAGCACTTTCCAGTGGCTGGCATTTTTGTAGGGTACCAAAACGCCCTCCAAGGCTGGCTGACTACTGACACGAGCGCAGCTGAATGAATAGTTGCTGGGTGCCGTGATCTGGGTGCCGTTGAAAGTTGCCGGGGGATTTGGAGGCCTGTGCAGCACTACGGTGCGGACAGTAAACCAGTTCTGTGCTGAGACTGAGTAGCGGATATTTGTCATTTGGAACCTGAGAGATGGAAGGGGAGAGATGGATTCAAAAGGAGGGGGATCAGGTCTGCTCTAGGAAAAGAAACAGAACTTTCTCTATCATGCTACGGAAGGTGGGATGGGGCAGATGAAGGCTCCCCGCACTTTCTAAAAAATTAAACAGTCACCACTCCATCCTCTACTAATATAAATGTTGCAAAATGCTTCAAGAGGTATGTGTGCCTCTTCAAAGTGACTTATCCATTAAAAAAAATATATCTGAGTGGGATGGTATTCCAAACTCGATGACAGCCAAGCTAATTATCTCCACAGATTTAAAAGAGGAAAGATACTTGCTAGAAAATGATGATGGTTGATATAAAGTTAGAACTGAAGAAGCTGTGTCCATTGTACTTACGTGATTGTCAAGGGTTGGCCACCCACACTGGGATAACTCAATACCAACCTAAGGCATGGAAAGAAAACAACGTTAATATTCAAAAGCACCAATATCAAACAAAATCTGTATTATCTATCTTTAAGGAAAATCCATTCCTGGGAGAGTCATTATTATGGAGGAAAGGGGCTCTGCATTGAAGCTTTATTCCCAATCCTTGTCTCCACAACTTTTCCAAAATCCAATGTATACAGGGACAGAAAGTGAGGGAAAATCTCCTGAACAGGGACACAGGCAGCAACACAATCACCACAGGAGTGTTCACCCTTCCCTGTGCTATCCAAAGCATGTGTATGTATGTGCTGGAGTTTCGCTTTAAATATGTCCCTGTCTTGACTTACAAACAAATTCAGCTGAAGAGCAAAAATACAGAGCTAGCCTTGTTCGTAACTTGGGGATTGCCTGTCATTCCTTTTGGTTATTGGAAATCTCACAGCCTAGTAACTCAATACCAAGATTGGGAGATGCACAGAAGTGTTTACAAGCAGACCTCTAACAGTGGTAGTAACCAGAGAAGACCTTAGTAACTCCTATAGATTTTAATAACCAAAAATGTCCATAATTCATAATATTATAATGTAATGCAATATACTACTGCTACTACTAATAATAATATATTACAATTATATATTTCTATTACGTGTAATATTACTAATAATATTACAATATACAGGCTTGACTTTTACAATTTGATTGAAATGCTCACTCTAGGAAACTTTAGGTCCTCCAGGGGAACTCTGTGATCAGCATCCTTCTGAAGTTCACCATCGAGTCTCACTGGAGGACCTTGACATTTCTAGAGAGATGTTCTGTCAGGTTAAAAAATGGCAGGGAATCTATCTATATAAATAAAAATGTAATGTTCGTTTGTGGGATTAACACAACTAAAAAACCAGTGGGCCAATTGACACCAAATTTGGACAGCATACACCTAACAACCCAATGTATGTCCTTCACTCATTTTTTTTATTTTGTCATTTGGGAGTTGTAGTTGCTGGGATTTATAGTTCACCTACAATCAAAGAGCATTCTGAACCCCACCAACAATGGAACTGAACCAAACATGGTTTAACAGGACTCCCATGACCAACAGAAAACACTAGAAGGGTTTGGTGAGCATTGACCTTGAGTTTGGGAGTTGTAGTTCACCTACATCCAGAGCGCACTTTGGGCTCAAACAATGATGACCAAACTTGGCACGAATATTCCATATGCCGAAATATGAACACAGATGGAGTTTGGGGAAAATAGACCTTGACATTTGGAAGTTGTAGTTACTGGGATTTATAGGTCACCTACAATCAAAGAGCGTCCTGATAAACCATGATAAAATAATTAAAAAAAATTTAATGGCAGGGATTTTTTTAATTCACAGTTTTTCACTTTCACAGAGTTCCTGTGTCGCTAACCCAGCGAATGTGGAAGAGTGACTGTATACAAATTAGCAACCACATGGTTTAATTTATTAAAATCATATTCTGGCTGGATTATTTGTAAAAAGCATACATATGCTACACACCTGGATCTCCAGCACTCTGACTTCTAAGAGCCAACAAAATTTTCCCCACTATGTCATTTCTTTAAACTGTGTCCCTTTATTGCCCATTTCATCCTCTCCCACAACTCACTCAGAAGCATTCAGTGTATTTGTAGACTTTGATACATCAACGGTAGCACGGTCCCCAAACGTGAGATTTGTAAGGTCATGCCATGTGTCGTTGATAGCCACTGAGAAGTTGGTGGCCCAGAAGAGTACCCAGGGCTTGTCTGCAGGGAAACGGAGCGGTGCCACAGTGGTCTCCTTCTGCAATAGCTGTCGGCCCAATCTCTCAGGGGCCAAGCCAGACACATCTCGGACAACCTGGAGGGAAAATGTTCATTCGTTTTATACCAGGTACAAGTAGCACTATAACAAAGTTACCTGAGTGATTTACTATGGTGCTATGGACCAGGGACTTCAAACTATTAGCTGCAAGTTGTCAGGAAAGAAAGGAATGCTTTCAACCAATGGGCACAAATATAATTCTAGTTCCTGACATTTTGGGAAAGCCATTTTTCCTGGTCGCTTAAATCAGCTAGCTTAAAAAGCACTGGTAGACAAGGTTCAAAGCAAGCAAAATTACAAGATGTATTGCTGAAGGCTTTCATGACATAAATCACTGGGCTGTTGTGTGGTTTCCTGGCTGTATTGCAACCGAATTATCATTCAACCTGAATTTCCTATATTACATTACTATTCAGATTTTATAAGTCATACTGAATTGTTTCTGATCCTGTTAGATTGCTGTTTTAATGATATTTCCTATGCTATTATACTTTTTTATCCACCTTGTTGAACCAATTACTCTTTAATCAGCTCGTATTTCTGGCCTCCCCCCCCCCCCCTTAGTTCTTTTGTTGCTTGATGCTTGTCTGTTGTTATGTTTGTTTAGTTTTTAAATTGCATTTTGTTATTGCTTTGCTTTTAATTGTATGTTCCCTGGGCTTGGCCCCATGTAAGCCRCCCCGAGTCCCTTTGGGGAGATGGAGGCGGGATAGAAAAATAAAGTTCTTCTTAGAATCATAGGATTTGATCAATGTAGTTTTTTGGGGCATCTCTAGGTTCTCCATGGTCAAGGTCTGCCTGAAATTAACCATACAGTTGTACTGGAATCATAGAATCATTGAATTGGAAGAAACCTCATGGGCCATCCAGTCCAACCCCCTGCCAAGAAGCAGGAAAATTGCATTCAAATCACCCCTGACAGATGGCCATCCAGCCTCTGTTTAAAAGCTTCCAAAGACGGAGCCTCCACCACACTCCGGGGCAGAGAGTTCCACTGCTGAACGGCTCTCACAGTCAGGAAGTTCTTCCTCATGTTCAGATGGAATCTCCTTTCTTGTAGTTTGAAGCCATTGTTAAGCGCCCTAGTCTCGAGGGCAGCAGAAAACAAGCTTGCTCCCTCCTCCCTGTGGCTTCCTCTCACATATTTATACATGGCCATCATGTCTCCTCTCAGCCTTCTCATTTGCAGACTAAACATGCCCAGCTCTTTAAGCCGCTCCTCATAGGGCTTCTTCTCCAGACCCTTGATCATTTTAGTCGCCCTGACTAAATTCTTCTTCTTCTTCTTCTTCTTCTGTATGGCTATGTTCAAGCATCATTTTCTCCTGACGTTTCTTCTGCATCTGTGGCTGGCATCTTCAGAGGATTTGAAGAGAGAGCCTCTGAAGATGCCAGCCACAGATGCAGGTAAAAGGTTAGGAGAAAATGCTGACAGAACACAACCATACAGCCCAGAAACCACACAACACCCCAAATCTAAGATACATTAAATATTATCCCCATAAAAACAAAAAAACAGTGTGAGAAGAGATCAGAATGATGGATGAGAGAAAAAACAGAAGAGAGAATGATGGAAAGAGTCATGTTACAAAGTTGCCTACGAATCATAGAATCATTGAGTTGGAAGAGACTTCATGGGCCATCCAGTCCAAGAAGCAGGAAAATCGCATTCAAAGCACCCCCGATGGATGGTCATCCAGCCTCTCCTTAAAAGCCTCCAAAGAAGGAGCCTCCACCACATTCTGGAGCAGAGAGATAGTTCGACTGCTGAACAGCTCCCACAGTCAGGAAGTTCTACCTAATGTTCAGGTGGAATCTCCTTTCTTGTAGTTTGAAGCCATTGTTCTGCGTCCTAGTCTCCAGGAAAGTAGAAAACAAGCTTGCTCCCTCCTAACTATGACTTTCCCTCACATATTTATGCATGGCCATCATGTCTCCTCTCAGCCTTCTCATCTACAGGCTAAACATGCCCAGCTCTTTAAGCCACTCCTCATAGGGCTTGTTCTCCAGACCCTTGATCATTTTAGTCGCCCTCCTCTGGTCAAATTCCAGCTTGTCAACATCTCCCTTCAATTGTGGTGCCCAAAACTGGACACAGTGTGATTCCAAGTGTGTTCTGACCAAGGCAGAATAGAGGGGTAGCATGACTTCCCTGGATCTAGACACTATGCGCATATTTATGTGGGCCAAGAAGTCCCTAAAACGCATGGCAACAAGGAACAAATGAATTTAATCAAATGTCAAGACAGTCCAGTTTCTTTCTATGAATGGCTCAATAAGCCAACCAAAGCAGCACATGAATCAGAAGGTCCACATACCCGCGAGGGCCGTAAAGCAGTCAGGATAGCTGTATAGGGAATGTCTTCGGATTGTAGGCCACTTAGAACCTGCCCCAGGATTTCATCTGTATGGAGAAATCTTGTTAGAGAAAAACCTTATCTCAAAGTGCTCTCATGCCCTCTTACATATGGGACAGTTACAAGTCCACAAATAGATATCTGCCTCAAGCAGCACCACTCATTTCCCCAGATTGAATCTTGTCCTGCTTCTCACTTGTTTGCATGCCTTAATAATTTCAGAAACATCCAGATTTTACATCTGTCAAATCATAACCATCAGGTGAGAGAACTGGATACAAGGGTAACCTCTGACCCAGTCAAGCATTTCCCCCGGCAAGCCTTCCAGACACATCCAGCAATGGCCTCTCTCAGAGGGTGAATATTCAACCCAACATGCCCACCCCAAAGTGACTTCAGTGGCTATCCTTCCTTCCCAGTTAATTATGGGTTCCATGCTTTTGCTTACCGTTGCTGGTCAGAACTTCCTTTGGGGCCATCAAACTTGAACTGTAGGAGTGAATCAGAGAGAGAGAGAGAGAGAGAGAGAGAGAGAGAAGAGAGAGGTTACTGTTAATGTATTTACTTACTTACATACTTACTTACAGTATTTCTATTCCGCCCTTCTCACCCCACAGGGGACTCAGGGTGGATTACAATGTACATATACATGGCAAACCTTCAATGCCATAGACATACAACATATATAGACAGACACACAGAGGCTACTTAACATTCCAGCTTTTGATGAGAGTATTCAAGCCACCAGGGGAGCTGTCCCTTCACTGACCATTTGTGACACTGATTAAGTACTTCCTCATTCTTTGCATGCTTGCTGGAGATTTTTATGGTGTCATAAATTAGTTAAATTAGCCTCCCTGCAAACACTGTACCCAAATTTCCTACTTGACAGATGCAACTTGTTAAGATCTTCTGGAGGAGCCCTGCTCTCGTTCCCACCTCCTTCGCAATCGCGTCTGGTGGGGAAGAGGGACAGGGCCTTCTTGGTGGTGGCCCCTCAGCTCTGGAACTCTCTCCCGTTGGAGATTAGATCTGCCCCTTCCCTCCTGACTTTCAGAAAGCTGGTAAAATCTTGGCTTTGGAATATAGCATTTGAAGAATGATGATTGAGTCAATAATGGCTGACCACACTGGCGGATGGTGATGAATTTATGATTTTACTCTGACAACCTGGCTTTTGTAATGGTATGATCTGCATTTTAATGTATTTATGTATTATGATGCTATTATGTTTATTCTATGTGTGTATTAATTTTCCGCTGTTAGCTGGTCTGAGTCCCTCTTCGGAGGTCGAGAAGACCGGGTTATAAAAGCTCTAAATAAATAAATAAATAAATACAACTGACTTTTGGGCTGCAAAGGTCAACAGCAAGCTACACAAATTGGTCGGAAGCTCACTCCGACCCAGGCTGGCTTCAAACTCATGACCTTTTGGTTAGTAGTGACCTTAATGCAGCTGACTCCCAGCCAGCTGCACCACAGCCCTGGTTAGTATTATTATAATACTACTACTACTACTAATAGGATATTATAATTATACGTTTTATATTACATGTAATATTACTAATAATATTACAATATAATGGTATAGTACAATATAGTAATATATAATACTGATATTGTACTATGCTAATAATATAATATATTATATGTATATTTATATCTTGTAAGCCGCTCTGAGTCCCCTTCGGGGTGAGAAGGGCGGTATACAAATATCGCAAATAAATAAATAAATAAACAAAAGGGAAACCTACAAGACTGAAACTAGTCTCCAACAAAATGTCAACTTCTCCCTTTTCGGGAGTGGGAATAGGAGAACCCTGACTAGGGAATAGCAGCCCTAGTCAGCATACACAGTGCTGAAGAATAATGGAAGTTACAATGCAACAATATATGCCATGCCACATGATTCCCATCACTGCCAATGGTGAGCAGGTAGATTGCAGTAATTTCATTTACGACCCCACTGCCTCTGGCTGGAAGGGAGAGAAGGAAGCCTACATTCTTGGCACACGATCAAACATCTACTTGAATTACTTGAAATGCTAGGAAAAAATACAATGGCAAGTTTAGGGAAGGGTGGTTCCCATTCACACTGGAAGAAGCAGGAAGTATTGATCCCAAGAAATGTGAGTAGGCTGGATTGAGGGATACTATGTGCTGAAAAATATATCAAAGAGGTAGAGATCTTGGGATAAGAAACACAGAAAGTTGAAATGTCAATTTTGGAACTAGGAAATTATTTTCTAAAATGATTGTAGATTATCCAGATGATAACACTATGTGGACTATGTGGTTGTTTTAACTGCTGTTTTAAATACTGTTTTAATTGTATCTATATGTTATTGTTTTATGTTTAATGATTTAACGTTTAATGTATTTATAATCTGTTATGTTTATGTTTTGATGTGGCATCGAATTGTGCCAAGCTGTAAGTCCCCCTTGAGGTGAGATAGGGTGGGACAGAAATATGGTAAATTTTATTTTGTCTATTTTATTTCGGTGCATTACGTATTTTGTTGTGTTTAATTTTCTATTGTTTTGTATATTATTTTGTTGCATTCTTTTTGGGCTTGGCCTCATGTTTGCCACCCCGAGTCCCCATTGGGGAGATGGTAGCGGGGTATAAATAAAGTTTAATATTTTTTTGTCGTGTCAGGAGCAATCGCTCCTGTTGTGAGAAAATTACTATTATTATTGTCTATATAAATAAAAATGTAATGTTTGTTTGTGGAATTAACATAACTCAGAAACCAATGGGCGAATTGTCACCAAATTTGGACACAATACACATGTCAGGCCAATGAACGACCATCACTCATAAAAACACTGAAAAACACAGCGGAAGGGACTTCAAAGGCCAAAAAAGCAAAACGATATTACAGCTCATGCGCAAAAACGACTCCGCCGGCAAAGAAAACACACAATAGCATATCCACACTCTCTTCTGGACTACAGCTCCCAGCATTTCCCTTTTGGAGAGGGGGATGATCCAAATGCACTCCTTCCAAGCTGAAAGCTGTCTTCTCTTTCTTTGGGGGTATCCCAATCCTCTATTCCTGGATTGCAACTCCCAGCAATCATCCAGATAGATAAGATAGCTAGAGATAGGTAGGTAGGTAGATAGATCGATCAAGAGGACTGCTGGGAGTTGTAGTCCAAGAATAGGTAGAGAAAGAAGAAAGGGGAGAAAGAGAAAGGGAAAAAAGGGGGGGGAGGAAAGGAAGGAGAAGAAGAAAGAAAAAAAGGGAAGGAATGAAGGAAAGAGAGAAGCAAGGAAGGAGAGAAAGAAAGGAGGAGAAAAAGAGGGAAGGTTGGCCACAGCAACGAGCGGCAGGTACAGCTAGTTATAAATAAGTAAATCAAATGTCAAATAACAAATTTTGGGCCTGCTATTCATACTACAGCTGCGCACATCTCTTGTTGTATTTGGTGATGTAGATGGGAAAGCACTTTGGCCATCTGCAGTAATAAGAAGGATGCCAAAAGGCTGGTTACTTACCCAGTAGTATAGGGCAGCCGTATCAATAGCAGGGCAGGTAAGCTGGCGTTGAGCCGCAGCTCCTGAAGAGTATTCTGATCCACATGGAGAGGCGAGATGCCCAGCTTGGCCTTCAAAAAGGCAGGGACAGCACTGGCAGCAAACCAGTCCACAGAGGGAAGAACCAAGGAAGAGGAGGCTGCGCCTACTGCATTCTGTTGGGAAGCCAAGGGCGAAGAGTCAGAGCTGTTGTCACCAGGACATCAGGCCATAAAGTGGCCATGAGCTTCCCTGTCCCTCAACTGTACATTATTTGTGCAAGAATTAGCAATCTATAGTTTCCCAAATGCTAATGTCTCCTGCTAATGCTCATGAACCCTGACCAGCATAGCTAATCATCAAAGACCATGGGATCTACAATCCAGTTCACAAGTTACCCATCTGTCTTTTAGTACTACAGAATCAATTTTGCCCCTCTACTAATGGCAGTAATTCCAAGACACACTCCAAGAAATGTGAGCTTTCAAATGTACATTAATTCAGGAAAGCCTGGCCTACCTAGTTATAATTTTCAGTATTTCATTTTTAATTTATATTGGTTTAACAGAAAAAAACTAGCAAAAGTAATCTTAGACCAACATACACACGGCAAATTCCAGAAAAAGCTAGATTTCTTATTGTGTGTTTGTTTAATTCACCTCTTGGCCTGGGCACTGGTCTGTGAAGAACCAAACGTTGTGTAAGGAATGTGCTGTGTTGTATTTCTGACTGGGCAGACTGTTCACTTCAATTAAAAGTAGGTGAACAAATCAGTGAAAGAAGAATATCATACCATATAATCAGTGGGAAGATGATGATAATGATGATGATGATGATAATAATAATAATAATAATAATTTTATTTATTTATTTACAGCTTTTATATTCCGCCCTTCTCACCCCGCAGTATACACATATATGGCAAACATTCAATGCCAATTTTTGACATACAAACATATACAGACATACACAGAGGCTATTTAACTTTTTCTGGCCGCCAGGGGAGCTGTCGCTTTCATCATCCATCTGCGACACTGATGAAGCACTTCCGCGTTCCCCGCATGCTTCCCCGCTGGAATGCTTTTGCTGGAGTCTTCTTTATGGCCTCATAAATCAGTTAATTTAGCCTCCCCACACTTTAAGGTGGTACCTAATTTTCCTACTTGACAGATGCAACTGTCTTTCGGGTTGCAAAGGTCGACAACAGGCTACACACAATTGGTTGGAAACCCACTCCAACCGGGACTGGCTTCGAACTCATGACTTTTTGGTCAGAGTGATCTTAATGCAACTGACACTCAGCCAGCTATGCCACAATCCCGGTGTTAATAATAATTTTATTTTTATACCCCGCCAACTATCTCCCCTAGGTGACTCGGGGCGGCTTACAAGGGACACGCCCAAGATTACAATAAAAACATACATGTACAACACTTTAATCAATTAAAACATCAGATAAAACAAATAACAACATAATAGAAAGCAATATAAAAACAATACGGCTGAAAGAAACAATACAGCTGGAAGAGTGTGCTTTCTGCAGTTAGAATTCCAGGCCTCCATTAATAGACTAAACATTTCAGAGACAGGTTGGAATAAAGATAGCTGCTGTTGTTGTTATATGCCTTTAAGTCACCTCTGACCTATGGAAACTTGATCATAGAGTTTCTTGGCAAGATTTGTGGGAGGGTTGCCTTTGTTTCCCTTTGAGGCTGAGAGAGTGTGATTTGCCCATGGTCACTCAATGGGTTTTCATGGTTGAGTGAGCATTGAATCCTGGCCTCTAAGTGGTCCTCAACCTTCCTAATGCTGCAAACCCCTTAATACAGTTCCTCATGCTGTGGTGACCCCCAACCAAAAAAATATTTTTGTTGCTGCTTCATAGCTGTAATTTGTTACTGTTATGAATCATAATGTAAATATCTGATATGCAGGATGTATATTCATTCACTGGACCAATTTTGGCACAAATACCCAATACACCCAAATTTGAATACCTGGAGTAGGGGTTGATTTTGTCATTTGGGGGTTGTAGTTGCTGAGATTTATAGTTCACTTACTAATCAAAGAACATTCTGAACTCCTCCAATGATGGAACTGAGCCAAACTTGGCACATGGAACTCCCATGACCAACAGAAAATACTGGAAGGGTTTGGTGGGCACTGACCTTGAGTTTTGGAGTTGTAGTTCACCTACATCCAGAGAACACTGTGGACTCAATGATAAATCTGGACCAAACTTGGCACGAATACTCAATATGCCCAAATGTGAACACTGCTGGAGTTTGGGGAAAATAGACCTTGACATTTGGGGGTTGTAGTTGCTGGGATTTATAGTTCACCTACGATGAAAGAGCATTCTGAACCCCAATCAATGATAGAATTGGGCCAAACTTCCCACACAGAACCTCCATACCTTGAAGGGCCTCCCTCCAGCCTTGCACACTCTCCCTCACATACGCGCCATGCTGCCATGCACCAAGCATGCCTGTTATCCTCTCCCTGCTTGGAGGCTCAGAAACAGCCCCCCCTCCCCGGCTGCGAGGCTGGCCAATCACAATGGAGGAGGGCTTTTGGTGGAAGGATTTGGCATCTGTTTCCAAAAAGTAAGAGAAGGACAGATCTTTAGCCTTCTCTGCCAAAGGAGTTCCTAAGACCATTGGGATTTTTGGGAGTTGTGGGCCAAAACACCCACAACAGGTTCAGAACCACTGGACTAAAGCAAAGGAATCGAGAAGCTGTTCCAACTTGGCACTGACTTGAGGAATGGAAAAAGAACTCAAGCTGGCTAGGCAGAGTTTAAACCACAACTGTATTTCAAGTTCCTCTTCTGACATCCTCTTTTGATACGCAGGGCAGTGCTGTGATTCATATAAATGTATCAGACTTCCATAGCTGGGGACGGTGGAATTAGTGACTTTTCCAACAAAGATCATTATTTTTCACTCACTCACCTCTAGGTTGGGGAAGGCGCTGTCTGGCTTGTTTCCAAATACTCCTCCATATGCAGTGAAATCCTCAACACTGAGCTGGGAGAAAAATACAACTTTGTTTTAAACTCAGATTAGTACTGTTATGAAAGATCTAACTATGATCTTTTTGCCAGTTCCAGTGGCCAAGCAGAATGGAAATTACATTAACACACAAAGCTGGAAGAAAACGTAAAAAGCAACTAGTCCAGGGGTCCTCAAACTTTTTAAACAAAGGGCCAGGTCACAATCTCTCAAACTGTTGGAGGGCCAGATTATAATTTGAAAAAACATGAATTCCTATGCACACTGCACATCTCTTATTTGTAGTGCAAAAACACTTAGAAACAATACAATAATTAAAATGAAGAACAATTTTAACAAATATAAACTTATTAGTATTTCAATGGGAAGTGTGGGCCTGCTTTAGGCTGATGAGATAAGGTTGTTGTTGTGTGCTTTCAAGTCGTTTCAGACTTAGGTTGACCCGGAGTGAGGGCCAGGTAAATGACCTTGGAGGGCCATATCCGGCCCTCAGGCCATAGTTTGAGGACCCCCGATCTAGTCTAAAAACTACCACAAAGGAAGACATACTGTAACTAAGCTACTTTTGAAAGACAGTCAGCCAACAGTGTAAGGACTCCTTAAAAAGGAGAGGCAGTCTATTTTGCTATCAAATAGCCTTTATAGTAGGAAACTTCATCCTAATGGTCAGATGGAATCTCTCGGTTCATGTCTAGACCCTTCAGAAGCAGAAAACAGAAGTGCTCCGTTTTCTATATTATATTCCTTCGGCTTATAGATATGGCAATCATCACTTTTTGATTTAAACAAGGATACTTATTTGAATAAAGATGTATATTTTAGTGGGTTGTTGTAGGTTTTTTCAGGCTATATAGTCATGTTCTAGAGGCATTCTCTCCTGACTTTTCACCTGCATCTATGGCAACCATCCTCCGAGGTAGTGAGGTCTGTTGGAACTAGGAAAAAGGGTTTATATATCAGTGGAATGACCAGGGTGGGACAAAGAACTCTTGTCTGTTGGAGCTAGGTGTGAATGTTTCAACCGACCACCTTGATTAGCATTTGATGGCTTGGCAGTTGTTTGGTGTGGCTGGTTGGTACCTGGGGCAATCTTTTGTTGAGAGGTGATTAGATATTCCTGATTGTTTCCTCTCTGTTGTTTTGCTGTTGTAATTTTAGAGTTTTTTTAATACTGGTAGCCAGATTTTGTTCATTTTCATGGTTTCCTCCTTTCTGTTGAAATTGTCCACATGCTTGTGGGGCCAATGGCTTCTCTGTGTAGTCTGACAGGGTGGTTGTTAGAGTGGTCCAGCATTTCTGTGTTCTCAAATAATATGCTGTGTCTGAGAACCCCACCACCTCCAAGATGAACTGAACCACCTAAACTGGGCTCTACAGGCCAATGGATACTCCACCTCAGACATCAGAAGAGCTGCAAGACCGAGAACAAGCCATGAGAGTCAAGACAAAGATCCACCCGGAGGAAAAGTGTTGAAACATTCACACCTAGCTCCAGCAGACAAGAGTTCTTTGTCCCACCCTAGAACATAGCCATATAGCCTGAAAAAACCTACAACAACCCAGTGATTCCAGCCATGAAAGCCTTCGACAATACATGTGTATTTTAATTTCCTGAAAAACTAATTCTTTTTAAAAATCTTACCGTATTTATTTACTTAAATGGCTTCACAAGGCCTCACATCTGAATGTGGAAGACTGTGAACCTTAGTGACAAATATGCTTGGTGAGCCTGCTATCCAGAATGGTATCTGGTGATGAGCAAACTCGCTTCTTCTGATGTCCCTCTTATGTCTATTTATCAAGAAATCAGACCTGGACTCAACAGCTTTCCAGACTTTGAAAAGACACCAACAAAGTTGCCAATAGGCTGAGAAAGGCGGTATACAAATACAGTAAATAAACAAATCTATATAAATAAAAATGTAATGTTCGTTTTTGGGATTAACAGAACTCAAAAACCACTAGATGAATTGACACCAAATTTGGACACAAAACACCTAACAACCCAATGTATGTTCTTCACTCAAAAATTTGATTTTGTCATTTCAGAGTTGAAGTTGCTGGGCTTTATAGTTCACCTACAATCAAAGAGCATTCTGAACCCCACCAATGATGGAATTGAACCAAACTTGGCACACAGTTCTACAATGACCAACAGAAAATACTGGAAGGGTTTGGTGGGCAGTGTCCTTTGGTTTTGGAGTTATAGTTCACCTACATCCAGAGATCATTGTGAACTCAAACAATGATGGATCAGGACCAAACTCTACTCAATATGCTCAAATGTAAACACTTGTGGAGTTTGGGGAAAATAGAATCTTGACATTTGGGAGTGGTAGTTGCTGGGATTTGTAGTTCACCTACAATCCCAGAGCATTCTGGACCCCACCAACGATAGAATTGGGCCAAACCTCCTACACAGAACCCCCATGTGGGCCACAGCAACGTGTGGCAGGGGATGGCTAGTAAATAAATAAATATAAGATTGCCCATAGGGACCCTAGATTTTGTGGGGTCTGCTTTTAACAGGAGATGCTCTCCACTCCGCTGTCTCACTAGATTAGGGAGAAACCTTCATCATTCCTACTTTTCTCCAAGCCCTTTAAATAGGGGAAAATTAAATGAAAACCACTATACAATTTGCCTGAATTAGCTGAGGACCTGGCAAAGGGAGAGAGCATGGGGCTAAATGGAATGAGGAAGTGATAACAGGAAAGTCACGAGGCTCCTTGCTCACATGACCAGTGCAAGGAAACCGCTGTGTCTTTGCTGCTGTCAGTGTTGTGAAGAGACCCGAAGCCCATTTCCTGGGCCTGGCTTTAATCATCCTGGAAGTATTTATGTGGTAGAGCTACTATTCAGATGGCTGCTTTTAGATATTGTTAATCTGTATCATGGGACTGAAAATGATCAACGTTAAAAAGCAGAAATGCCCTTGGAAACTCAAAAGGGAGTCTCCAAGTAGTAAGCTCAGTTGTGGCATTATAGGGGAGTGATTTCCAGAAGATTATTTATTCTACTCTCAGAGATAAAAAACGGCACAGGAAGATTTATTTGTTCAGATTCAGAGTCTGAACAAATACATCACGGCTTTCTAAATGGCATGAAAATAATCCCCATGCAGCCTTTCGCAAGTTGGGGCCATCCACATATGACAAAATCCATCAGGCACAACCAGATCAACCTTGGTGATTGGGGATGATGGGAAAAGGTTAGGAGCCCCCGGTGGCGCAGTGGGTTAAACCCCTGTGCCGGCAGGACTGAAGACCGACAGGTTGTAGGTTCGAATCTGGGGAGAGCGAGGATGCGCTCCCTCTGTCAGCTCCAGTTCCTCATGCGGAGACATGATAGAAGCCTCCCACAAGGACGGTAAAAACATCAAAACATCTGGGCATCCCCTGGGCAACATCCTTGCAGACGGTCAATTCTCTCACACCAGAAGCAACTTGAAGTTTCTCAAGTTGCTCCTGACACGACAAAAAAAAAATGGGAAAAGCTTGCACTGTATCACTCATGGAGGACCTCAGCTTGGGGAAGGCTGCCCCAGGTAGTTAAATCCATAGTGAAACAGATCAATACAACTGTGAAGAGACTCATCCCCTACTGTATGGACTGGAAGTAGTTCACCAGAGAATGATTGTCATGATATATTTGGAGAGCAGAACTGCTCACTGAGGTTCATTCACAATTCAAGAGTATTGTAGGTACTCAGTACAATACAATGCCTGGGACGGATGAGGCCAACGGTCAATTCTCTCAGATCCCTCCTTAAACAGACCACAAAACCCCTGCCCAAGCACAAAAACAATTGTGTCACTTCCTCCCACCATTCTCCCACCAATTGTGTCACTTCCTCCCCCCATTCCTTTCCACCATTCTGAGAGGAACTGGAAAGGAAAATGGGGCATTTGATGGTACAGGGTCATGAGATGCTTATGTGATATGTGTTTTCATATTTCTGTGTAATTTGGGGACAAAAATTGATAGAAATTATGCTAGTCTTTAAAAACTGGGGGTTGATGATTTGAGAAAACTGATGCAGGTGTACATGGGTCACAACTTAAAGAGTCCTGGGGCCGGAGGTGGACCACAAGCTATTCTGTGCTCACCTACAAAGCCCTAAACGGTTTGGGACCCGCCTACCTGCATGATCGCATCTCCATATATGAACCCACACGTTCCCTTTGAACATCTGGAGAGGCCCTGCTCACGATCCCACCTGCGTCGCAAGCGCGTTTGGTGGGGACGAGGGACAGGGCCTTCTCTGTGGTAGCCCCCCAACTCTGGAACTCTCTCCCCAAGGACATCAGACAAGCCTCAACGTTGGCAATCTTTAGGAAGAGCCTGAAGACCTGGCTGTTCCAGTGTGCCTTTCCAGATTAGGAAACTCCTGGCATCATGTCCCAAATGCACTTTGTTAGAGACTAGGATTGTCTGCACATTGCACCTACCTCCAAAAAACCTCTACATACCTCCTGTCAAGTTCAGCATTTGTAAATTTTGTTCATTATATTTGGCCCGGCCTTTTAGATTTTAAATGCATCATGTGTCATTGTTTTTAGTGTTTTATTGTCTTTGCTTGATGTTTTATTATTTGCTTATGAGTTTTACTGTTATATTTGTATGTTGTTGTTTGTTGCGGCCTTGGCCTTTGTAAGCCGCATCGAGTCCTTCGGGAGATTTTGCAGGGTATAAATAAAGTTAATAATAATAATAATAATAATAATAATAATAATAATAATAATATATACTCGAGGATAAGCCGACCCAAATATAAGCCGAGGCACCTAATTTTACCACAGAAAAACTGGGAAAATGTATTGACTCGAGTATAAGCCGAGAGTGAGAAATGCAGCATTTACGGGTAAATTTCAAAATAAAAATAGATACCAATAAAATTATATTAATTTAGGCATCAGTAGGTTAAATGTTTTTGTATATTTACATAAAACTGTAATTCAAGATAAGACTGTCCAACTCTGATTGAACCATTATTCTAACCTTCTTCAATGTAAATATGCTTACATGTCCTCCAATAATAATAGATTAAAATAATAATAATAGAGTAAAATAATAAACGTAATAATAATAGAGTAAAATAATAAATGTAACAATAACAATAATAGAGTAAAAATAATAAATGTAATAATAACAACAACAATAACTAATAAATGTAATAATAATAATAACAACAACAAAGTAAAATAATAAATAATATTGACTCGAGTATAAGCCGGCGGAGAATTTTTCAGCCTAAAAAAAGGACTGAAAAACTAGGCTTATACTTGAGTATATACAGTATTTATTTATGTATTTATTTATTTACTTTATTTATATACCGCTTTTCTCAGCCCTCAGGCGACTCAAAGCGGTGATTATAAGCCAAGGACCCGAAAACAAATACTCACTTTCTCCTGAAGGAACAGCAGCACATTATGAGGTCCGCTGTCTAGTGCCGAGTCCAGTAGTGCTGCAAGTTGAGTTTCTGTCACCACGTGCCCCTCATGTGGAACGGATGAAGGGGGCCACAAAGATCTGCTTCACAGAAGAGGGACAGAAGAAAGGGATCAAAGGGAGGAGAAGAGCTAGGGAAGGCATATATTTCTGAAAGAGATCTCTTATGTAGGGATGGTGGATATCTGAGATGTGAATGGGGCAGTGCATCTGCTCTGACCTTCATCCAAAACTTTCAAGGAACTATCAAAGCTGCTGCTGTCACTCCAATTTCTTTTTTTAATTAATAATTTTATTGTATTATACACACACAAAGAAATATGATCATTTTGTTGGAATTTACATAGAAAGTTTATAGGAAAGTAGGAAAATATTTTAAAATAAATAGAAATGAAGAGGAAAAAATGACATACAAAAATACCTAAAAAAATTAGAAAAAATAGAAAAAGCTAAATAAGAGATGAGAAAATCCTTTGACTCCCATTGTGTCTTCGCCTATATTATGTAATTACTTATTTATCTATTTCTTTGTTTATTTAATTTTTCATCTCACTCTATAAACTCCTTTTTAATAATAGATAAGGAGATAAATGTATTAAAGATAAAAGAAACATAAACTGATAGGGGGGGAAAACCCTGCAAAAACACGTTGCTAGATACTGTCTCTCTGTCTCTTCTCTTTCACATATTTCTCAAAGGACGACCAATCTGTCCCTTTTATTGGGCTTCCCGAGCTATTCTTCAAAAAGAACATTAGTTTGTCCATGTCTCTAATTTCTTGTATTTTATTTATCCAATCGTCTATTTCCGGAATTTTGTCTATTTTTCAAAGTTTCGCATATGATATTCTTGCTGCAGTTGAGATGTAGGTGAATAAAATATCTTTATTTTGGTCCAAAGTTAGATCTGAGTCAGTAATATTTAGTAAGTAGTACTCTGGTTTTCTTGGGAATAATATTCCCAATATTGTATTGTCGAAGGCTTTCATGGCCGGAATCACTGGGTTGTTGTAAGTTTTTTCGGGCTATATGGCCATGTTCTAGAGGCATTCTCTCCTGACGTTTCGCCTGCATCTATGGCAAGCATCCTCAGAGGTAGTGAGGTCTGTTGGAACTAGGAAATTGGGTTTATATATCTGTGGAATGACCAGGGTGGGACAAAGGACTCTTGTCTGCTGGAGCTAGGTGTGAATGTTTCAACTGACCCCCTTGATTAGCATTTGATGGCCTGGCAGTGCCTGGGGCAATCTTTTGTTGAGAGGTGATTAGTATAAAACCATTTTCCTAGTTCCAACAGACCTCCTTACCTCTGAGGATGCTTGCCATAGATGCAGGCGAAACGTCAGGAGAGAATGCCTCTAGACCATGGCAATATAGCCCGAAAAAACCTACAACAACCCAGTGATTCCGGCCATGAAAGCCTTCGACAATACATTTCCAACAGTGTTATTTTCATATTTTTATGCATTAATCCTAATTTTTTGGGGGTGGCATACCATCTATGGAACATCTTGACTCCAATTTCTTTAAAGGTTCAGCTTCAGAGATATGGGCAGCAAAAAAACCAGGCGTTTCTTGCTCTCAGAAAGAAAGTTTTATTCTGAAAAACTCAGAAGAGCTGCTCACACTGAAACCCATCTCAAAATGGATTTCAGCAGATCTAAATACGAATACTATCAACATCTGTTACACTTACAACAGGGTGGGCAAAAAGTGATCCTCAAAGTCTGTTTTGGTGGCCCTTGATACTCCAGAGTCACCGAATTACCCTTTTTTGTTTGGAACCCAAAGGGGGCTATTTTCCTCTTTTCAATAGTAATCTAACTTTTAAGTATGTTGTAGTCCCATCGACATGGTTTGAAAATCCAATAATGACAATTAGTGGGTCTTGTTTCAGATTATTGGGAAGAAAGAAAGAGTCCTACTATCTTCTGTGACTCTCCTTGACTAATTACAAAACATAAGGGCAGAGTAGCACAATGAGTATTTTTGTTCTGATCTTGACTACGAGGACCATTTTAATTTGACTTTCCATGTCAGATAGGGTCAAAACCCTAATTTGGCCACAGGAAACTACTATAGAGTTCCAACTCAACTATACAGTAAAAACAAATTATAGGGCTACAAGAGAGGATACCTTAAAGTAGTTATTTTAAAGCTCAAAAAGAACAGAAACAAAAAATATGAAGCAACGGGCCCTTCCACAAAGTCATATAACCAGAGGCGGCCCTTGGTAATTTTCAACGGTAAGCAAACAGTATCCCCCCACCCCCCCAACCAATCATTGATATATATTTTCTGTTTGTCGTGGGAGTTCTGTGTGCCATATTTGGTTCAATTCCATCATTGGTGGAGTTCAGAATGCTCTTTGATTGTAGGTGAACTATACACCCCAGTAACTACACTTGCCGCACTTGCTCCCTTGCCTGGCCCGCTTTGGGTCCGGAGGCGTGCCTGAAGACCCCGGCGTGTGCACCAAAAGTCACCTCTTCTCCTGACTTTCTCCTCAGCCATTGGGACCGAGAGAGAGAGAGAGACAGAGGTGGAGATGCCCACCTTTCCTGAAGGTAGGCGCAAAAACAAAGGAGGGAGCGGAGGTGGGAGATACCTCCAGCCGGGGGTCTCTCTCTCTCTCTCTCTTGGTCCCAATGGCTGAAGAGAAAGTCAGGAGAAGAGGCAACTTTTGGTGCGCACGCTGGGGTCTTCAGACACACAGACACAAAGCGGGCCAGGTGTGGTGGCTCCGCCCCTTGGCCCACCTGCGGATTGGGGAGAGGAGAGGAGGCGGGTGGAGCGCCGGGGGATCGGGAAAGGGAGCCAGGTCATGGGGAAGGGATCGAACGCGGAGAACGATTGAGCGCCGGCTCTGCTCGTGCACCCGGTGGCCGGGTGGAGCAGGAACGAGAGGGGCTAGGCGAGGCTCAAGGGCCCGGCCCCTTTGGGAAGAGGATCGCCCGGCAGCGAGGCAAGAAAGCCGAGGCTCTCCCCGGACTGCTAGGGCTGTTGTGAGCTGAGGGGGCGCTCCTCAAGTGGCGGTCGAGGGGCATTTACAGAGGCGCCTCTGCGCCCCTGGCAAAAAAAGTGTTCTGCGACCGCTTACTTCACATAATGGACGAGCCGCCCCTGCATATAACCCAGAATATTAAGGCAGAATAACTCACAATACAGCTTTGAATTGGGTTTTCTGAGTCCACACTGCCATATATCCCAGTTCAAAGCAGATATTGTGGAATTCTATTCAGCTGTGTGGAAGGGGCCAACGTAAGTTTCCAATTTCTGGAACTCTTGAAATAAGGAAATGAAAGGGATGTGTGGGACAGCACAGAATTACACAATGCAAACTAGGCGAGATTTCTCTTCCCTTTCGAAATGCCAGAACATGTAGTTTACACAATGGAGCTCCATGTAAGAAAAAAAAATCAGACAAATAAAAATAATAAAAACTAACATTTTCACAGAATGCAAAGTCAAACCACAATATTTGTTACCATAAGATGTAATGAATGGCTACAAAGTATGGATAGCAGAGAGGAGAATGTCAGGAAGGGGCTCAGCATAAAACTACATTTCTTGTAGGTTGTCGCAAATTTTCTCCCACCCTGAGCATGGGTGCATTTGCAAGAATACATCCATCCACAACCTCTCCTTACACACCTCCTTATTGGACTTTCTCACAAAGTTCAGTAAAAGTCTACGTTCCTTGAAATGCCTACCCTGTCTTCTGACAGAAATACACATCTATATAAATAAAAATGTAATGTTCATTTGTGGGATTAACATAACTCAAAAACCACAGGGCGAATTGACACCAAATTTGGATACAATATGCCTATCAGGCCAACAAGAGACCATCACTCAAATGACAAATGATTTTGTCATTTGGGTGTTGTAGTTGCTGGGATTTATAGTTCACCTACAATCAAAGAGCACTCTGAACTCCACCAATCTATATAAATAAAAATGTACTGTTCGTTTGTGGGATTAACAGAACTCAAAAACCATTGGACGAATTGACACCAAATTTGGACACAAGACACCTAACAACGCAATGTATGTCCTTCACTAAACAAAAAATTGATTTTGTCATTTGGGAGTTGTAGTTGCTGGGATTTATAGTTCACCTACAATTAAAGAACATTGTGAACCCCACCAACGATTGAATTGAACCAAACTTGGCACCCAATTCTCTCATGACTAACAGAAAATACTGGAAGGGTTTGGTGGGCATTGACCTTGAGTTTTGGAGTTGTAGTTCACCCACATCCAGAAAGCACTGTAGACTCAAACAATGATGGATCTGGAGCAAACTTGACACAAATACTCAACATGCTCAAGTGTGAACACTAGTAGAGTTTGAGAAAAATAGACCTTGACATTTGGGAGTTGCATTTGCTGAGATTTATAGTTCACCTACAATCGAAGAGCATTCTGAACCCCACCAACGAGAAAATTGGGCCAAACATTCCATACAGAACCCCCATGACCAACAGAAAATACTGTGTTTTCTGGTGGTCTTTAGCGAGCCTTCTGACACCCCCTCACAACCCCCCCCCAGGGGTCCTGACCCCCAGGTTGAGAAATGCTGCCTTAAGGCCATCCAGTCCAACTCCCTTCACCAGGACAAGAAAACATAATCAAAGCCCTCCTGATAAAGAGCCATCCAGCCCTAGATATAGATAAATAGATATGATTCACACACACACACACACACATATTTGCCAGATATAGTATCAGAGATTTCAAAAGGACCTCTAAAGAAGGACAATGATATGTTGCATGGTCAAGAGTAGGCAAACCAGACAATCTCTACATCAACACTGACAAGAAAAACTGTTTACCCATAAGCATAAAGAAATTACATATATTAGAAACCAACACTCCAGGTCACCAGACTGGGCCACAGCAATGCGTGGCAGGGGGCAGCTAGTTTGGTTATAAATTTGGAAAACCAAACAGGTCCCATGCCAAAATATCTTGCAGTTCAGTCAGCTTCTCCTTCATCTTTGCTGTAACAAGTTATTTAAGAATAGCATTTTTTTTCTAAAGATGGATTCTCACTAGGTACATTGTGTTCCTACCTATATTGTACAGAATCTAATAATTTCAGCAGATTCTGTAACTGGGTTGTTGTAGGTTTTTCCGGGCTATATGGCCATGTTCTAGAGGCATTTTCTCCTGACGTTTCGCCTGCATCTATGGTAAGCATCCTCAGAGGTAGTGAGGTCTGTTGGAAGGAGGAAAATCAGTTTATATATCTGTGGAATGATCAGGGTGGGACAAAGGACTCTTGTCTGCTGGAGCTAGGTGTGAATGCTTCAACTGACAACCTTAATTAGCATTTGATGGCTTGGCAGTGCCTGGGGGAATCTTTTGATGAGAGGTGATTAGATGTGCCTGATTGTTTACTCTCTGTTGTTTTGCTGTTGTAATTTTAGAGGTTTTAAATATTGGTAGCCAGATTTTGTTCATTTTCATGGTTTCCTCCTTTCTGTTGAAATTGTCCACATGCTTGTGGATTTCAATGGCTTCTCTGTGTCGTCTGACATGGTGGTTGTTAGAACATGTGGACAATTTCAACAGAATGGAGGAAACCATGAAAATGAATAAAATCTGGCTACCAGTATTTAAAAAAACTCTAAAATTACAACAGCAAAACAACAGAGAAAAAACAATCAAGGACATCTAACCACCTCTCAACAAAAGATTGCCCCGGGCACTGCCAGGCCATCAAATGCTAATCAAGGTGGTCAGTTGAAACATTCACACCTAGCTCCAGCAGACAAGAGTCCTTTGTCCCACCCTGGTCATTCCACAGAGATATAAACCCTTTTTCCTAGTTCCAACAGACCTCACTACCTCTGAGGATGCTTGCCATAGATGCAGGCGAAACGTCAGGAGAGAATGCCTCTAGAACATGGCCATATAGCCCGGAAAAACCTACAACAACCCAGTGATTCCGGCCATGAAAGCCTTCGACAACAGATTCTGTAACACCAAAGAAAGACAAATCTGCTTCTGTATTGTCGAAGGCTTTCATGGCTGGAATCACTAGGTTCTTGTGGGTTTTTTTCGGGCTATATGGCCATGTTCTAGAGGCATTCTCTCCTGACGTTTTGCCTGCATCTATGGCAAGCATCCTCAGAGGTCGTGAGGTCTGTTACAACAGCAAAACAGCAGAGAGGAAACAACCAGGCACATCTTAACACCTCTCAACAAAAGATTTTCCCAGGCTCAGGCAGGCCTTCAAATGCTAATGAAGGTGGTCAGTTGAAACATTCACACCTAGCTCTAGCAGAGAAGAGCTCTTTGCCCCACCCCAGCCATTCCACAGATATATAAACCCATTGTCCTATTTCCAACAGACCTCACTACCTCTGAGGATGCTTGCCATAGATGCAGGCGAAACGTCAGGAGAAATGCCTCTAGAACATGGCCCTATAGCCCGAAAAAACCCACAAGAATCTAGTAAATCTGCTTTTCTTTCCTACATATCTTTCTTCTAGCCATCCCTTTTTTGGGAAACTTTTTCCTACATCATGTTTATTAGTGCAAGCACTGGTACAGACCATGATATTGTTGTACTAACAAATTAAAGTCTATAAATATACGTGTGCAAACCTTTTTAATGTGTAGATAAATATATCACAAGCCAGGACTACGTTCAATTGTCTGCTGCATGCAAAGGAAATATTTCTGCAACGACTTAACATGGCAGGCAATGCTGAGCACATGAGGCATAGCTTGTGACCAAGGAAAACACTTGCTTCATCTATGGCCCTTTCATTCAATATAGAAGAAACACTAGCCATTCCAGTGTTTTGGACAGCCTCTTCCACACTCCTTTACCAATAGGCAAATAAGGTCAGATTTCTGGCTGCTGAAGGTCAAACGTTTCCTCTTTCCTGCCTTAATGATTCCGACCAAAATGCACATGAGTCAAACCCTGTGGCCAAGATGATGCAAAATACAGTGGTATCTCCTGGGGTTTGGTTCCAGGACATCCCATGGACACCAAAATCTGCAGATGGTCAAGTCCCATTATATACAACAGTGTAGTACAATGATGTCCCTTCTACATAAATAAAAATGTAATGTTCGTTTGTGGGATTAACATAATTCAAAAACCACTGGACAAATTGGCACCAAATTTGGACACAAGACACCTATCAGGCCAACGAGTGACCATCACTCATGAAAACACATAAAAACACAGCAGAAGAGACTTAAAAGCCAAAAAACCAAAATTTCATTACAACACATGCGCAAAACCATACACACACACACAAAATTACATTTTGTTTTGTTGGGGCGGGGATATTTTTCATGCACAGATGGTTGGATCCTGATATGTAGAACCTACCAACACGAAGGGCTGACCTCACGTTAAAAATGCATATCAATGCACAAAATAAGATCAAGACCATCGTCCATCATGTCTTGTGAGGAACCTCCGCTTTGGTTAGACCACACCTGGAATATTATGTCCAATTCTGGGCACCACAACTCAAGAGAGATATTGACAAGCTGGAATGTGTCCAGAGGAGGGCGACTAAAATGATCAAGGGTCTGGAGAACAAGCCCTATGAGGAGCGGCTTAAGGAGCTGGGCATGTTTAGCCTGAAGAAGAGAAGGCTGAGAGGAGATATGATAGCCATGTATATATATGTGAGAGGAATCCACAGGGAGGAGGGTGCAAGCTTGTTTTCTGCTTCCCTGGAGACTAGGACGCGAACAATGGCTTCAAACTACAAGAGGGAGATTCCATCTGAACATAAGGAAGAACTTCCTGAGTTGAGAGCTGTTCAGCAGTGGAACTCTCTGCCCCAGAGTGTGGTGGAGGCTCCTTCTTTGGAAGCTTTTAAGCAGAGGCTGGATGGCCATCTGTCGGGGGTGCTTTGAATACAATTTTCCTGCTTCTTGGCAGAGGGTTGGACTGGATGGCCCATGAGGTCTCTTACAACTCTATGATTTATGATTCAATGATTCTATGAAAGGTTTTCTCCTGACATTAAGTCCAGTCATGTCAAACTCTGGGGTGTGCTGCTCCTCAGCATTTCCAAGCCGAAGACGTGGCGTAGTCCATAGACACCTCCAAGGTCATGTGGCCAGCATGAGTGCCGTTACCTTCCCATCAGAGTGGTACCTATTGATCTACTCACATTTGCATGTTTTCAAACTGCCAAGTTGCTCCAGGCACAGTCAGCCCATTGTATGCTAATCAAGGTGGTCAGTTGAAACATTCACACCTAGCTCCAGCAGACAAGAGTCCTTTGTCTCACCCTGGTCATTCCACAGATATATAAACCCTTTTTCCTAGTTCCAACAGACCTCACTACCTCTGAGGATGCTTGCCATAGATGCAGGCGAAACATCAGGAGATAATGCCTCTAGACCAGGGGTCCACAAACTTTTAAAGCAGAGGGCCAGGTCACAGTCCCTCAAACTGTTGGAGGGCCGGATTATAATTTGAAAAATAAAACATGAATTCCTGTGCACGCTGCACATATCTTATTTGTAATGTAAAAAACACTTAAAAACAATAAAATAATTAAAATGAGGAACAATGTTAACAAATATAAACTTATTAATATTTCAATGGGAAGCGTGGGCCTGCTTTTGCTGATGTGATAGGATTGTTGTTGTTGTTATGTGCTTTCAAGTCGTTTCAGACTTAGGTTGACCCTGAGCGAGGGCTGGGTAAATGACCTTGGAGGGCCGCATCTGGCCCTCAGGCCTTAGTTTGAGGACCCCTGCTCTAGACCATGGCCATACAGCCCGAAAAAACCTACAACAACCCAGTGATTCCGGCCATGAAAGCTTTTGACAATACAAGTTCACAGAAGCTGGGGCTAACAGCATGAGCTCACCCTGCTTCCCGGATTCAAACCTGTAATATTTGGTAAGGAAGTTCAGCAGCTCAGCAGTTTAACCCACTGCACACACATATATACACACACAAAACACATAGACACAGAATGGGCCACAGCAACGCGTGGCAGGGGATGGCTAGTAAATAATAAACAGAAGGGCTGCCCCTCAGCTCTGAGGTCCCTTCTACACTGACATATAAAATCCAATTATCTGCTTTGAACCGGATTATATGGCAGTGTAGACCCATATAATCCAGCTCAAAGCAGATAATGTGGATTACCTGTTTTGATAATCTGGATTATATGGCAGTGCAGAAGGGGCCTGGGAACAATGATGGAAAAACACCATTTAATTCAAGATGAAGTAAACATTTCAATCATAATCAAGCCAGTCCATGCTGTACAGAGGCAAGGGCTTCAGTGCCTCGCCAAACGACAACTCCCACCATCCCACAGAATGGAGCGGTGTCGAACTGCGTTAATTCTACAGTGTAGAGGCACTCCTTTGCTGTCTCATTCCTACACAGCAGTCCAGAGGCCCGCGTACCTGTGGCTGGACCAGGCCAGCAAGGGCACCTGTCCTGTCTGCGCCGCCGCCAGGCCCACCAGCAAGAGCAGCCAAAACCCAGCAAACACCCGCAACGCCATCTTTCTTCCCTCTCTGCTCCTTTCACCGCTGCTTCCCTTCGCCTACTCTCCCGGCGCGTCACAGCCAATCAGAACGGGAGGAGGATATTGGTTCCAAAAGGCAGCCAATAGGGACGCGAAGTAGGATCAGCCGCAGCCAATAGAAACCTCCTTCCTATCACCTATGATTTCCTTCTCCTTCGTAGGAGGTTCCTCGCCTTCCAGAGGCCTTTGGTGCTCCAGAGGTTTTGGACTTCAGCTCCCAGAAGCCTCAGCCACTGTGGCCACTGGCGTGGGATTATGGGAGTTGAAGTCCAAAATACCTGGAGGGCCACAGCTTGAGAACCAGTGCAGTGGATCACTAACTTCTTGGGCCAAGGTTCAAGTCTCTCTCCAGCAATGGAGCCCAGTAGGTGACCTTGTCCTTTAGCCTCACTTCCTTGAAAGGACTGCTGGGAAAAGGAAAGGAAAAGAAGGTAAAGAGTTCATAGAGTTCCACCTTGTCTCCTGTCCTATGCTAATAATATAATATAATATAATATAATTTATATACATATAATATTAATATTATAATGTAATGCAATATAATACTAATGATAATAATAATATGATACTAGGACGTTAAGATCGCCTGGGGAGGCCCTGCTCTCGGTCCCGTCTGCGTCACAAGTACATCTGGCGCTGGGATGAAAGACAGGGCCTTCTCAGTGGTGGCCCCTCAGCTGTGGAACACCCATCATATTATTATTATGATTAGTATTATATTGCATTACATTATAATATTATTTGGTTAGACCACACCTGGAATATTGTGTCCAATTCTGGGCACCACAATTCAAGAAAGATATTGACAAGCTGGAATGTGTCCAGAGGAGAGCGACTAAAATGATCAAGGGTCTGGGGAACAAGCCCTATGAGGAGCTGCTTAAGGAGCTGGGCATGTTTAGCCCAAAGAAGAGAAGGCTGAGAGGAGATATGATAGCCATGTATAAATATGTGAGAGGAAGCCACAGGGAGGAGGGAGCAAGCTTGTTTTCTGCTTCCTTGGAGACTAGGACGCAGAACAATGGCTTCAAACTACAAGAGAGGAGATTCCATCTGAACATGAGGAAGAACTTCCTGACTGTGAGAGCCGTTCAGCAGTGGAACTCTCTGCCCCGGAGTGTGGTGGAGGCTCCTTCTTTGGAAGCTTTTAAACAGAGGCTGGATGGCCATCTGTCAGGGGTGATTTGAAATGAAACTGGATCCTGATTCTAATTATGAGACGCTAATGAGATGTTTATTGATGTATAATTGATTGTTTAATATGCTACTGTTTTAATTAACTGTTTTGTGTTTTTCTGAGCATTGAATTTTGCTATTGTTATCTGCTTTGAGTTGCCCAAGGGCTGAGAAAAGCTGTATACAAAGATAGTAAATAAATAAATATTATAATTATATATTTTATATTACATGTAATATTACTAATAATATTACAATATAATGGTATAGTACAATATAGTAATAAATAATACTGATATTGTACTATGCTAGTAATATAATATATTGTATGTATATATATCTTGTAAGCTTCTCTGAGTCCCCTTCGGGGTGAGAAGGGCGGCATAGAAATGTCGTAATTAATTAATTAATATAGTTTGGCCCCATTTCAGTTGCCATGGATCAATGCTGGAATAGGAGCCCCCGGTGGCGCAATGTGTGCCGGCAGGACTGAAGACCGACAGGTCATAGGTTCGAATCCAGGGAGAGTGCAGATGAGCTCCCTCTGTCAGCTCCAGCTCTCCCAATGCAGGAATATGAGAGAAGCCTCCCACAAAGATGGTAAAATATCAAAACATCTAGGCATCTCATGGGCAACATCATTGCAGATGGCCATTTCTCTCAAACTTGAAGCAATTTGCAGGACCTTGTAAAACTACAGCTCTCAGGAGTCTATAGTATCCAGCCATGGCAGTTAAAGTGGTGTCAAAAAGGGAGGGGAAAGAATTAAGTATCTACTTACTATTACCTGTCCAAACGTATCTCCCTCTATGTTCCACCTCGAAATTTAAGATCTTCTGGGGAGGCCCTGCTCTCGGCCCCTCCTTTTGTACAAACACACTTAGCAGGGACGAGGGACAAAGCCTACTCGGTGGTGGCCCCCCGCCTGTGGAACTCCCTCACCAGCGAAATCAAGTCAGTGGAGTCCCTCCTTGCCTTCAGGAGAACATTAAAAACGTGGTTATGGGACCAGGCCTTCAGTTAGCTTGCATATAACGGACAATGACAATAACGATAATGTAATGGAAAATGGACTATGGATAGGTTTCAGATTGTGTTGTGTTCGCTGAATTCATTTTTAGACAGCCAGTATTCTTAAATTGTTTACTATTGTACTTTTTATTTTAAACTAATTTTGTAATCAATTTACTGTGTTTTATATGTATTACAGTATGTATTATTTATATGTAATGGCATCGAATTGTCCCGGATGTAAGCCGCCCTGAGTCCCCCCTCCTGGGGGGTTGAGAAGGGCGGGGTACAAATGTTTGAAATAAATAAATAAACAAATATTTCCATGTTATTGTTACCTTACTTCAAGTCAACCTTCCTGGCAAGATTTATTCAGTGGAAATGTGGGTATTGCCTCCCCTCTGAGGCTGAGAGAGTGTGACTTGGCCAAGGTCACCCTATAAGTTTCCATGGTCTCCCAGAGTCCTAGCCTAACAGTCAACTCCTTCCATGTTTCCTTGACTTCCATATAGGTTTTGTTTTTCTCTTGTGGTGTAATTTGAAAGTGGTGTTGCTTTAAGACAGGGGTCCTCAAACTAAGGCCCAGGGGCCAGATGCGGCCCTCCAAGGTCATTTTCCCGGCCCTTGCTCAGGGTCAACCTAAGTCTGAAACCACTTGAAAGCACACAACAACAACAACAACAACAACAACAACAACAACAATCCTATCTCATTAGCCAAAAGCAGGCCCACACTTCCCATTGAAATACTAATCAATTTATATTTGTTAAAATTGTTCTTCATTTTAATTATTGTATTGTTTTAAGTAGTTTTTGCACTACAAATAAGATATGTGCAGTGTGCATAGGAATTCATTCATTTTTTTTTTCAAATTATAATCCGGCCCTCCAACAGTTTGACGGACTGTGACCTGGCCCTCGGTTTAAAAAGTTTGAGGACCTCTGCTTTAAGAAGACACTGCTGTTATGTGATTTCAGCTGCCACGAAATCGCAGGTTCGGAAGCCCACCGCGCCTCGCTACTCCAGAAGGCCAGATCAGGACACGGACAAGTTAAAAAGCAAAAGCGGAGGTTTTTATCCTTCCTGGCCAGAAAGGATGTCGGTGGAGAAAAGCACTCCAAAGTACTAACATAACACAATGGAAAATACAAAACGTTTTTATTTACTGTGACAGCGATTTAGAAAACCCACGCCACCTCCTGATTGGCTGAGAAACTGTACAACTAGGATCCATGCGCTGAGTGGCTGAGAATTGGTTCTTTGGCTGGAAATTCAATAAACCATCACTGGGTTATTTTGAAGTGTCAGTCCGTTCAATGGTCCACCCCTGAGAGAAGCGATTTTCAAAAGGAATGCGGTATGACAATACACAAAAGAGTTGTGATACCCATTAAGCCCATCCCAAACTCTTTTCTGTATTGCCACACCGCATTCCTTATAATCATGCTCCTCTCAAGTTTGGTGGGTACAACAGGGTGAGTCCAGTATACACAATGGATACTTGAGCGTGATAACGATTTCAATAGGTAAAGCAGACTCGCGGCATGGGTGCCGGATCCCCCCATCTCATCAGTGGGATCAGGAAACAATTAAATGCTGAACACTCACCTCCAGGCCCGTAGCCAGGATTTTGATTCCGGGGGGGGGGGGGGGGGGGGGGGGGCTGAGTCTGAGTGAAAGAAGGTCTACCCTAGCAAACCTTTTGTATCATTACCCCAATACCCCCATGCATATGGGATATATTGAGTATGGTGATCAGATCATGATATGAATAAACATAACAGTTTAAATAATGCACCAGTAAGGCCTTTTCGAGAACCACCATGAGAATTTGGGGGGGGGGCTGAAGCCCCCCAGCCCCCCCCCCCCCCCCGGCTACATGCCTGTCTCCCAGTTAGTTGTGAGAGGTTATAGAGATTGAGACAGGGATCCTGGGTGCAACTGGACAACATTCCAGAGGTGATTGTGTAACAAAGGTTAAGGAAAAACAAAAGACGAAGCCATTTGAGTCTCGCAGAGCTGTGGTTATAATTTTTTATAATTTTGTATAATCCATATTGGTGTGTGTCTCATTTCTCCATAACACTGCCTTTCTGGCAAAGGTGTTCAATTTTGTAATGCTAAATTTTGTAATGTAGATTTTGTATGCCAAACATTGGTCTGCAGTCTGTTATAAGCATTGCGATTTTTATTACAATTTCTGAGAAATAAATGCCATTTGTAAAAGATATTTCTGCAAAATATAGCAGGGATTATTCCCCTAAAATGTATTCCACAGACCAATGATGGGAAGCGTCTAGCTTTCCAGACACTGTTGGATCACAGTTCCCATTAGTTACAGATATTACAGTCTTTAATGCAGAATATTGGAATTGTAACTCCATAACATTTGTAGGACAACATATTCCAAATTTTTAATCCATGTTGTGGAGGGCTTACCATAATTAAATATATGTATGTATGTATGTATGTATGTATGTATGTATGTATGTGTCACACACACTCCCAAATCACCAAAGCAAAACCTTTTATATAGGGAAAACCATTTATACTTTGCCATTGTATAATTGGATGAATGCATTCAGAGAGTTTGATGTCCACAGAATACCCTGGAATCAAACCTCAGCAGATACGATATGCTAATAGTAGTGTATCTCAAGAGCTGATTCCTATTATGAAGATAACATCCCAGCAAAATTTGACAGCAATGTGTCCTTTTCAAAGTGACAATCACTAGAGTTGAGTAATTCCGTGTCTTAAATGAGAAGTGACAATTGTTGATATCCAGGTGGTTTTGGCCTACAGCTCCCTTCAGTCCTTGGAAGCACGGCCAGTCTGACAGGCATGTAGCCCGGGGGGGGGGGGGGG
>NW_026845477.1:133209553-133450831 GCF_025583915.1 Anolis sagrei ordinatus | reverse complement strand
TTTTTTTAAAGGAATTATTGTTCTGGCAGAATTCGATTGGCATTAAATGCCTCTTATGCTAAAGCAGCGAATTCTTTACAGCTCTGTATTGTTGAAGGCTTTCATGACCGGAATCACTGGGTTGTTGTAGGTTTTTTCGGGCTATATGGCCATGTTCTAGACTAGAGGCATTCTCTCCTGATGTTTCACCTGCATCTATGGCAAGCATCCTCAGAGGTAGTGAGGTCTGCTGGAACTCGGAAAAGGGGTTTATATATCTGTGGAAAGACCAGGGTCTTTACAGCTCTGTTGAACTGTGCATCAGTATGCATAGTGAAATCGGTTTCATATACTGTAATTTACAGCTATTTAAAAAATGTGTAGTTACATTTAGTTCTATGATACAAATTGTATTCCTCTCAAGCTATTGCTAGGCTGGCTTGTCTAGAGGTCTTGCCAACCTATGCAGTGAAGAGGAATGCTGGGGGTTGCAGTCTAATAACATCTGGAAAGTCACACAATCCCTACACAGTGGATTTAGTTAGATTTAGGGCATGTTTTTCTATTAAGAATATTTGACATACTTGTATTTTAGGAGCCATGGTAGCACAATGGGTTAAACCCTTGTGCCGACTAAACTGCTGACCTGAAGGTCAGTGATTCGAATCCGAGATGGGGTGAGCTCCTGTCTGTCAGCTCCAGCTTCCTATGTGGGGACATGAGAGAGGCCTCTCACAGGATGGTAAAACATCCAAGTGTCTCCTGGGCAACGTCCTTGCAGACGGCCAATTCTCTCACACTAGAAGTGACTTGCAGTTTCTCAAGTCACTTATTATTATTATTAGTATTATTATTAACTGTATTTGTACCCCGCTAGCATCTCCCGAAGGACTCGATGCGGCTTACACAGGCCAAGGCCTCATTAAAACAACAGCATAACAAAAACACATAACTTAAAGCAAATCAAACAATAAAACAATAGCAGTAAGCAATAAAAACAATACACCATAACACAATAAAACTAGGGCAGGGCCAAATGTAATGGGTACAGATTAAAAAGTGCTGGGTGTGACAGGTGGATGTAGGATTTTAGGGTAAGTGCAATGTGCAGACCATCTTAAAACTCTGATAAAGTGCTTCTGGGACATATTCTGGAGTTCCTATTCTGGAAAGGCATATCGGAATAGCCAGGTCTTCAAGCTCTTCCTAAAGACTGCCAACGTAGGGGCTTGTCTGATGTCTTTGGGGAGGGTGTTCCAAAGGCGGGGGGCTACCACAGAAAAGGCCCTGTCCCTTGTCCCCACCAAACGCGCTTGTGACGCAGGTGGAATCGCGAGCAGGGCCTCTCCGGATTTTTTTTTTTGTGTCAGGAGTGACTTGAGAAACTGCAAGTCGCTTCTGGTGTGAGAGAATTGGCCGTCTGCAAGGACGCTGCCCAAGGGACGCCCGGATGATTTGATGTTTTTATCATCCTTGTGGGAGGCTTCTCTTATGTCCCCACATGAAGAGCTGGAGCTGATAGAGGGAGCTCATCCGCATCTCCCCGGATTCGAACCTGCGACCTGTCGGTCTTCAGTCCTGCCGGCACAGGGGTTTAACCCACTGCGCCACCGGGGTCTCCGCCTCTCCAGATGAGCGAAGAGAACGCGTGGGTTCATAAACGGAGATGCGGTCACGCAGGTAGGCAGGTCCCAAACGGTTTAGGGCTTTGTAGGWGAGCACCYGCACCTTGAATTGGGCCYGGAAAATGAACGGCTGCCAATGGAGCTCCTTAAACAGGAGGGTTGACCTCTCTCTGTAGGGAGCACCAGTTAACATCCTGGCCGCCGCTCGTTGGACCATCTGAAATTTCCGAGCTGTTTTCAAGGGCAGCCCCACGTAGAGTGCATTACAGTAATCCAATCTAGAGGTGACCAAGGCATGGACCACCCCGGCCAGATCAGCCTTTGCAAGGTACGGTCGCAGTTGGCACACGAGTCTCAGTTGTGCAAAAGCCCTCCCAGACACCGCCGATGCCTGAGCCTCAAGCGTAAGCGATGAATCCAAGAGGACTGCCAAACTGCGGACCTGTGACTTCAGGGGGAGTGTAACCCTGTCCAGCACAGGTTGCCACCCTATACCCTGATCTGGTTTACGATCGACCAGGAGGACCACTTCTGACTTTCTTTTCAGCTGGTTGGCACAGGATGGACAGCTAGAAAAACAGAAGGCATCTATCATTGCATATTCATCTTTCTGAAAAGGTAGTGCAAAAGCCATCTTGCACCTTGGCCCAAATCTCCTGCCCATCCCTCATCACCATAGAAATGAGCATAGACAAAAGCTAGGGGTTGGACATGTTTATTGGAAAAGTCTGAAGTATAAAAGCCACCTACAGATCAATAGTTTATCTACAAAAAGAACTCTATCCCTCTTGCCCACAAGCAAGGGAGGCTGGTGCAAATAGGCAACATTGCTGGGAGAGGGCAGGGTCCGCCTTTAACCTCTCCCCCATCCCACAATTTCTCCCGCTTTTTGTACATGCCTCATCAAGAGTCTCTACGTTTCAGAAATGCTACATTCTGGCAATAGAGAACTTCACTTACAACTACATTTCTGAGTCCTTCCCATCTCCATTGGGATACAGGCACAATCAAGAGGGCACCCAATGGAGTACAAAGCTCCACGTAATACGCAGGGAGCATTCATCCAGTGCTCCGCATGCACTGCCAATACAGTTGTGGTATTGGGAAGCACGGGTGGCGAGTGGAAAAGTGGGAAGGTTTCACTCAAGAGCTAAGGTTAGAGGCTGTCCATGGAGGGACTTCATTCTCCATCATGCTCCAGGACTGCCCATTCCGTGTTTCAGTGGGAAGGACTCCAAGGCCTATCGTCATCCCATTCCTAGTCTTGCAGCTTGAAGGTCTGATGTAGCCTCTCAGCCTGGTCCCTCAGCGTCTGGATCTCCTCCTGAATGAAATCCGTCAAGGCTTTGCGCATCTCCATCTGCAAGAAGAAGCAGCTATTGCAAAACATTGTTTCTTTTCATGTCAGGAGTGACTTGAGAAACTTCTGGTGTGAGAGAATCAGCCATCTGCAAGGACATTGCCCAGGGAACGCCCAGGTGTTTTACCATCCTGTGGGAGGCGTCTCACATGGGAAGCTAGAGCTGACAGATGGGAGCTCACCCCACGTGGTACGCAGATTCAAACAGCCAACCTTTCAATCAGCAGTCCTACTGATACAATATAGTATGGACAGAGCTCTGCTTTCTACCTCCAATACACAAAAATATACCAATTAAGATATCAGCCGTGTACACAAATGAACAGAACTAAGGCAGCTTATGAAAAAGTGGGGCGGCCCTGAATACACTTTTTGTATCTTGATTTATTGTTGAGTCACTAAACCAGATTGGTGAACAAAGAACACATGCCTCCAGATAATTTTGAGAGAAGCACCAGGAACAAAAGGCACAAACATAATAATAATAATAATAATAATAATAATAATAATAATAATAATAATAATGTGGAGCCCCCGGTGGCACAGTGGGTTAAACCCCTGTGCTGGCAGGACTGAAGACTGACAAGTCGCAGGTTCAAATCCGGGGAGAGGCGGATGAGCTCCCTCTATCAGCTCCAGCTTCTCATGCGGGGACATGAGAGAAGCCTCCCACAAGGATGATAAAAACACCAAATCCGGGCGTCCCCTGGGCAACGTCCTTGCAGACGGCCAATTCTCTCACACCAGAAGTAACTTGCAGTTTCTCAAGTCGCTCCTGACACAACAAAAAAAAAAGCTTTGTAATAATAATAATAATAATAATAATAATATTTTTGTCGTGTCAGGAGCATCCTGTTGTGAGAGAATTGGCTGTCTGCAAGGACGTTGCCCAGGAGACGCCCGGATGATTTTTTGATGTTTTATCATCCTTGTGGGAGGCTTTTCTCATGTCCCCGCATGAGAAGCTGGAGCTGATAGAGGGAGCTCATCCGCCTCTCCCCGGATTCGAACCTGCAACCTGTCGGTCTTCAGTCCTGCCGGCACAGGGGTTTAACCACTGCACCACCGGGGGCTATAATAATAATAATAATAATAATAATAATAATAATAACCTTTATTTATTCCCCGCCACCATCTCCCCGATGGGAACTCGGAGCGGCTTACATGAGGCCAAGCCTGGACAACAATTTTCCCTTGACTCAGTGGGAAAGTTTAATAGTTATTCATCACGGAAAATGTCTTTTTTCGCTCGAGCTCCACCCAGGAGAAGATGAAAGCTTCAAGTTAGCCCAACTCAAATGGCCCTCCTTCACAGCAGAGTTTCTCAATCATCTCAGTGTCTCCCAATGTACTCACCGCTGACTTGTTCTCTGCCCGAAGCCGCTCCAGCAAAGGCCGGCAACTGAACGGTTTCCCAATTAATACAGTGATTTTCTGTAACAAGAACAAGAAAAACCTGAGGACATTTCTTTATTTTCTATAGTTTCTCAGCTTTCTCCCAGGGTGGAATCTCTTGGCCATTTCCTCCTGCAGTGCCAGTCACGGCACACCCTGCCCATTTAAAAACACTCACCTGTCCAAAACGGGGCACATAAGGGGGTTCATTGGGCAGTACGTCATTCATCCCTAGAGAAAAGGGAAAACCACATTAAATGATCAGTTGGCTTCATAACAATGATCACATGAGGAAGTCAGAGCGTTTCCATGTTGGTAGATAGCACAGAAGTATCTCCAAGCTCTTCACTAATGTGCCTACACCTCAGTCAGAAAAGTGTCACTGGGAAGCATGTACATTAAAGGCCCCTGTATCCATGGAACCCATATCCACGGTTTTATTTACCTACATCCAGAGAAAGAACAGTCTCTCTCTAGGAATGTGCTAGGTTCTCCAAGTGATTCCATGGTATATTTCTTCTTAGTAGTTGCTATGGAGTTCTGTTGCAAATTCCTAGAATAAATACCTTCCTAGGTCTCTCTATGCCAGTGGTTCTCAACCTGGGGTCTCCAGATGTTTTTGGCCTAGAACTCCCAGAAATCCCAGCCAGTTTACCAGCTGTTGGGATTTCTGGGAGTTGAAGGCTAAAAACATCTGGGGACCCTAGGTTGAGGACCACTGCTCTATGTCCTCCAACACAACTCTACAGTATGCTGGAGCTGGAAGGCAGGTAATTTAATGCCATTTGTCCTATCTGTGTTTTCTGTGACCTAGGTAGGATCATATCTCCTGTGAATATGGATGATTCAATGTATAGCATCTAAGGACGAACACTGACACTTAGAATGATAGCTCTACAAACATTATAATATCATTATCACTGGCGTCATGATCCTGTACTCTGAGAATGAAGGCAAGAGGGTCTCATATTGGGATAAGTCAAATAGATAAATAAAGTGAAGAACAATATCAATAATCGATATAAATAAGAATGTAATGTTTGTTTGTGGGATTAACATAACGCAAAAACCACTGCCGCCAAATTTGGCCACAAGACACCTACTAACCCAAGGAGTAATCATCACTCCAAAAATTGATTTGGGAGTTGTATTTGCTGGGATTTATAGTACAATCAAAGAGCATTCTGAACCCCACCAATGATGGAATTGAACCAAACTTGGCACACAGAACTCTCACAACTAACAGAAAATACTGGAAGGGTTTGGTGGGCATTGACCTTGAGTTTGAGAGTTGTAGTTATCTACATCCAAAGAGCATTGTGGACTCAAATAATGATGGATCTGGACCAAACTTGGCACGAATATTCCATATGCCCAAATATGAACACAGATGGAGGTGTTTTTTTTTTGGGGGGGGGGGGAACAGACCTTGACATATGGGAGTTGTAGTTACTGGGATTTATAGTTCACCTACAATCAAAGAGCATTCTGAACCCCACAAACGACAGAATTGGGGCAAACTTCCCACACCAACAGAAAATACTTAAGGCCATCCAGTCCAACTTCTTTCACCAGGACAAGAAAACGTAATCAAAGCACTCCTGACAAAGAGCCATCCAGCCATAGATATAGATAGATAAATATGATTCATACACACACAGAGATATAGTATCATAGATTTGAAAGGGACCCCTAAAGAAGGACAATTCTATGTTGCATGTTCCAGAGTAGGCAAATCAGACAATCTCGACATCAACACTGACAAAGAAAGAGCAAAAATGTATTGTTGAAGGCTTTCATGGCCAGAATCACTGGGTTGTTGTAGGTTTTTTCGGGGTATATGGCCGTGTTCTAGAGGCATTCTCTCCTCACGTTTCATCTGCATCTATGGCAAGCATCCTCAGAGGTAGTGAGGTCTGTTGGAACTAGGACAATGAAATATCTGTGGAATGACCAGGGTAGGACAAAGAACTAGCTCCAACAGACAAGAGTTCTTTGTCCCACCCTGGTCATTCCACAGATATAGTTCCAACAGATCTCACTACCTCTGAGGATGCTTGTCATAGATGCAGGCAAAACGTCAGGAGAGAATGCCTCTAGACCATGGCCATATAGCCCGAAAAAACCTACAACAACCCAAAGAGCAAAAAATACTGTTTACCCACAAGCATAAAGAAATCACATATATTAGAAACCAACACTTTCTAATTACTTCATTCTCCAGATCACCAAACTGGGCCACAGCAACATGTGGCAGGGACAGCTAGTAATAATATAATAATAATAAACTTTATTTATACCCCGCCACTATCTCCCCGAGGGGGACTCGGGTCGGCTAACATGAGGCCTAGACCGAAAATAAAATACAGCAAAATAAAATGCGAACAACAAAAAAACAACAAAAATTACATCACAATAAAATACATACAATAACAAAATAAGAGTAAACAAAGGAAAATAACATAATATAAAATCAAACACAATGGGTGGGCCACATGGACACTTTAAAATGATAAAACCCTGGATGAGGTAGGAGTAGAAAAAGTGCATTTGAGAGGAGCCCAAAAGGATGAACGGTTCGGCTTAGGCTTTCAGTTTAGGACAGGAGAAAGTGCATCATAGGGGCAACACTGTAGGTGGACTGTGTCCTATCCCAAGTGAGAATAAGAAAGTGTCTCAGAACTCTTTCTCACTTCCTGCATTTCAATAATCTCATCAAACCACTTGAAAAACAAATGATGATTTGACAAACACAATGAACAGCTTTACTTGTAGCAACTTCTGCCTGCCTTCCTGCCTTCCTTGAGTGGTTCTCAACCTGTGGGTCTCCAGATGTTTTGGCCTTCAACTCTTAGAAATCCTAACAGCTGGTAAACTGGCTGGGATTTCTGGGAGTTGTAGGCCAAAACACCTGGGGACCCACAGTTGAGAACACTGTTATACATCTTTTTGGTAACTGTCTTGCTTTCAGGCCTACATCAGTCCTGACTCAGGGAAGAGGTCCCTGACAAAAGGAATTTATTTGTCGTGTCAGAGCAACCAGTCAATTATATTACATTTCTAACAGAACAAAGCAAACAAACAGACAAAATACAAAATTGTGAGTTTGGTAGTTGATTAAATGTCCTTTGACCAGTATCTGGCCACTTGGAGTGCTTCTGGTGTTGCTGCAAGAAGGTCCTCCATTGTGCATGTGGCAGGGCTCAGGTTGCATTGCAGCAGGTGGTCTGTAGTTTGCTCTTCTCCACACTCGCATGTCATGGATTCCACTTTGTGGCCCCATTTCTGAAGGTTGGCTCTGCATCTCGTGGTGCCAGAGCGCAGTCTGTTCAGCGCCTTCCATGTCGCCCAGTCCTCTGTGTGCCCAGGAGGGAGTCTCTCATTTGATATCAGCCATTGGTTGAGGTTCTGGGTTTGAGCCTGCCACTTTTGGACTCTCGCTTGCTGAGGTGTTCCAGTGAGTGTCTCTGTAGATCTTAGAAAACTATTTCTAGATTTAAGTCGTTGACGTGCTGGCTGATACCCAAACAGGGGATGAGCTGGAGATGTCTCTGCCTTGGTCCTTTCACTATTGGCTGCTACTTCCCGGCGGATGTCAGGTGGTGCAATACCGGCTAAACAATGTAATTTCTCCAGTGGTGTAGGGCGCAGGCACCCCGCGATAATGCGGCATGTCTCATTAAGAGCCACATCCACTGTTTTAGCGTGGTGAGATGTGTTCCACACTGGGCATGCATACTCAGCAGCAGAGTAGCACAGCGCAAGGGCAGATGTCTTCACTGTATCTGGTTGTGATCCCCAGGTTGTGCCAGTCAGCTTTCGTGTGATATTGTTTGTAGCACCCACTTTTTGCTTGAGGTTCGCTTCACACTGAAAATGACAATTTGACCACCCAATCCCACACAACTGACTTGTTGGCAGCCACAGCTTCTGCAAGCCCATAACCCACAAGACGGCCATTCTCAGTGGAATCCTCAAAATAAAATCATTTGGAATTGTGACACAGAACTTCAGCTACTGATGTGGTATTCTGTACTCCTGCTATTGGTTCATTTTTGTACTTTTAAAAATTCCTACTTAACCAATACTACTTGAAAACGGCTATACATCTTTGTTTATATTTTGTGATATTTTCAAAATGAATCTGATTTTAAAATATTGTAATCCACATCCACCACTTATGGCAATGGCTCGTGTGCCTACTGTTGAATTTTGCTCCTCTCCTGTCCCCTCCCATGATTCAAGTCTCACCTACATGCCAGAGTGGCACTATTATAGGATGGAGGCGGCACTCAGCTAGAAGGCGTCCAACGCCTGGAAGGAAAAAGAGGAAGTGGAATTAGAGAGGACAAGAATGCCCCAGAAGATTCTCCCCTCCTCCTCCTCCTCATCATCATCAAAGAGATACTCACCCCACTTAAAGCGCATGAACTCCTGAGTCATGTTCACTTTGCCTACAAAAAGAAGTTGAGAGAAAAATTAGGAAACTGCAGGATGGCTTTGCCTGTGATATTTTACCAGACGCACATTTACAACTAGCTTTTAAAAAACCTTTGCATCTTTTCCCCAAAATTTTAGGGCCCTTCCACACAGCCCTTTATCCCAGAATATCAAGGCAGAAAATCCCACATTATCTGAGTGTGAATTCAGATAACACAGTTCAAAACAGATATTGTGGGATTTTCTACCTTGATATTCATAGAATCATAGAATCAAAGAGTTGGAAGAGACCTCATGGGCCATCCAGTCCAACCCCCTGCCAAGAAGCAGGAATATTGCATTCAAACCACCCCTGACAGATGGCCATCCAGCCTCTGTTTAAAAGCTTCCAAAGAAGGAGCCTCCACCACACACCGGGCCAGAGAGTTCCACTGCTGAACGGCTCTCACAGTCGGGAAGGGATAAAGGGCTGTATGGAAGGGCCCTGATACTACTTTTAAAATTGTATCATTTTATCACAGCTGTGAGCTGCCTAGAGCTCCACTTTGGAATAAAAGCGGCATAGATAGATAAATAAATAAAGCATGTCTACTTACCTTCTGGGAATACATGCACCCAATCCCCATTGTTGAGCTTTTCAAGTATGTAATCCATGCCTTTCTGGTAGACTCCATCTCCTGCAAAGAAAACAAATGAGAGCTGTTCAGCAGTGGAACTCTCTGCCCCAGAGTGTGGTGGAAGCTTCTTTGGAGACTTTTAAATAGAAGCTGGATGGCCATCTGTCAGGGGTGCTTTGAATGCTATTTTCCTGCTTCTTGGCAGGGGGGGTGGACTGGATGGCCCATGAGGTCTCTTCCGACTCTATGATTCTATGAAATAAGTTACTCACAAGACGGCAAGTTCCTTTCTCCAATTACGTGTTTCTGAGCCAGTGGCAAAGAACTGCCATCATCCTTCATTACAGGTCATTTATTATTATTTATTTATTTCAAACAATTATATTCCTTGTATTGTCGAAGGCTTTCATGGCTGGAATCACTGGGTTGTTGTAGGGAGGAATATTATTGGATTTTTGTAGGTTTTTTCCGGCTATATGGCCATGTTCTAGAGCAGTGGTTCTCAACCTGGGGTCCCCAGATGTTTTTGGCCTATAATTCCCAGAAATCCCAGCTAGTTTAGCAGCTGTTAGGATTTCTGGGAGTTGAAGGCCAAAAACATCTGGGGACCCCAGGTTGAGAACCACTGCTCTAGAGGCATTCTCTCCTGATGTTTCGCCTGTGTCCTGGTCATTCCACAGATATATAAACCTATTTTCCTAATTCCAACAGACCTCACAACCTCTGAGGATGCTTGCCATAGATGCAGGTGAAATGTCAGGAGAGAATGCCTCTAGAACATGGCCATATAGCCCAAACAAACCTACAACAACCCAATTATATTCCTCCCTTCTCACCCCCAAGGGGACTAAGGGGGAGCACAACATATATATGGCAAACCTTCAGTTCCAGAACATAAAATAAACTATAAATATGCATAAACATTACAATAAATTATCTCCACTTTAAAATCAATTGTTTAAAAATTTGTAGATCAGCCATACCGGATCTGGTCAGCAGGGTAAAGTTTCCTATTGTTGCCTTATAGCATTGTCCCAAAGGCTTGGCCCCACTGCCAAGTTTTTACCATCTTTCTAAAGGACAGAAGGGAGGGGACTGATCTTATCTTGCCAGAGAGGTAGTTCCAGAGCCAAGGGGCAATCACTGAGAAAGCTCTCTCTCTGGCCCCCCCAATCGTGCCTATGATGGTGGCGGGACTGAGAACAGGGCCTCCTTGGAATACTTTAATCTCCGCAATGGTTCATAGAGGGAGATGCATTCGGACATGTAAACGGGGTTGGGGTGTTGATGGGATTTGTGGTACCAAATATCTATAACAGGGGCCCTCAAACTAAGGCCCAGGGGCCGAATACAGACCTCCAAGGTAATTTACCCGGCCCTCACTCAGGGTCAACCTAAGTCTGAAATGACTTGAAAGCACACAACAACAACAATCCTATCTCATCAGCCAAAAGCAGGCCCACACTTCCCAATGAAATACCAATAAGTTTATATTTGTTAAAATTGATCTTCATTTTAATTATTGTATTGTTTTTAAGTGTTTTTGCACTACAAATAAGATATGTGCAGTGTGCATAGGAATTCATTGGAGGTCACAGTCCCTCCAATAGTTTGAGGGACTGTGACCTGGCCCTCTGTTTAAAAAGTTTGAGGACCCCGATTTAGAACATGGTTGGCCCTGTCATTCACCAGAGTGAGGTGACTGGTTCAGGCAAGCAAGTCTTCAGCATCACGAAAGGGTCTGTGATTATTTTATTTTCACTGTCAGGAATGAGGAGCATATCCTATGGGGTTTTCTGTCCCAAGTGCCAAAATTAATTTGGGATATGCACTTTTGACTAGGATGAGAGGAAATATGGTGTAGTGGTTTGAATATTGGACTAGGACACAAGGTCACCGAGGCTCAAATCCCTGCTCAGCCAAGGAAACCCACTGGGTGTCCTTGGGCAAATCACATTCTCCCCAGTGGCGCAGTGGGTTAAAGCACTGTACCGGCAGGACTGAAGACCGACAGGTCGCAGGTTCGAATCTGGGGAGAGGCGGATGAGCTCCCTCTATTAGCTCCAGCTCCTCATGCGGGGACATGAGAGAAGACTCCCACAAGGATGATAAAATATCAAAAATAATCCAGGCGTCCCCTGGGCAACGTCCTTGCAGACAGCCAATTCTCTCACACCAGGAGCGGTTGCTCCTGACACGACAAAAAAAAAAAAAAAAAAGCCTCAAAGGAAGGACAAAGTAAAAACCCATCTGAACAAATCCTGCCAAGAAAGTCTTTAGAGTCACCATAAGTCAGAAATGACTAGATGACACAAAATAGTAACAGCCTTGACTGGGGTAGTTGGGGCATGATATTTTAAGATAAGCCTAATCTCGAGGGCCACCCTTCTCCTAAGCACAACTCACACCTTTCCAAATAGTTCCTTCTCATCTGATATATAGAAAAGAACTCATTCAATTTAAGGTGACATTTTTCCTCCAAAAAATAATTATTTATAGCCTCCTATATTTGAAAAAAGCCTAGCTATATTGAGGAATATTTATAAGAATCACATCACTGTGTCATTATTATTCTCATTTGACAGATGGCAGTTCAGAAGATATGGAGAGGGAAATCCATGGTTCTGCAGCTTCCGGAAAGAAAAGAGCTTGATACAGAAGAAAACTACCTCTTAGGTCTGGATTGGGTCTGGGATCCTTGTCTGAACAACTACCTGACTGTACTGCAAGCATCTATTAAGCCATCCATCTATTCACCCACTTACCCCGGCAGACAGGAACACATCGCCCAAGGCTGAAGAAACGAGAATGCAGTTCCTTTGTGAAACAGATGTCTGCAGCTGTGGGGGTCCTGGAATAGGAAAAAGATCAATAACCTATGTTCACAACATGCTAGACTAAACCTTTTCCTTAAAGCGGTGGTTTCCAACCTTTATTTGACCAGGGACCACTCTGACCAGGGACCACTCTTCAACATTAGTACCAAAAGTGTTACGAATCAGTTTTTGGTCAACTTTAGATTCAGGTTATTTATTTATTTATTTATTTATTTACAGTATTTATATACCGCCTTTCTCACCCTTGGGGGGACTCAAAGCAGTTTACACATAAATAATGGCAAGATTCAATGCCTTACGTTGGGCACTGATATGATGCCAATACAAACAATTGCAATAGTAAAACCACAATTAAACATAAATCACAATTAAACCAATACATCAATAAGCATTAAACAATAAAACAGTCTCGTCAGATGAATCGCCGTTCCAGTCAATGTCCCTCTAAAATACCACATACATCTACTGTCCGAAGGCCTGGTCCCAGAACCATGATTTTATTTTATTTTTCCTAAAAGCCAGGAGGGAGGGAGCGGATCTTACCTCATTTGGGAGTGTGTTCCATAGGTGAGGGGCTACAGCCGGGAAGGCCCTGTCTCTCGTTCCCGCCAGATGCATTTGTGCTGTTGACGGGAGTGAGAGCAGGGCCTCCCTGGATGATCTTCGATTATGAGGTGGGACGTTTAGTTATTTGGGATGCTGATTCGGAAAATTGCATTGGGTAGAACACATCAGCTCAAGTTTCTGATACAGATCACATGCAATCCAGTAATCGCCATCTGCTCGCCCACAGAAAACCATATTTAATAAGCCTCAGCACTATAAGAGGGTTTCACGAAACCAGTCACTCTTGTTGTAACGGTGTAGTAACAGTAAGGCTGTGGACCATATTTTAGTCCTTTTGGACCACTGATGGTCCACAGACTACAGGTTGGATACCATTGCCTTAAAGTATTAGAAAACCACTGAAGATCACAGTATATTAGACGGACATTCTTAGGGAAAGCCACAAAAATGGAGTCTATTCTATTCTGTTGGAAAATAACCACTGTTCCTCATGCTTACCAGCGCATTTTCTGCAAGTTCCAGACATGCCTTAATTTCAGGATACCTTTGAGAGAAAAGAACAATTCATATTAATATTTGGGAGCAATCTGAACTAAATCAAGGTCAGTGCAGAAAAAGAAATAATGACAAAATGGTAGTGGTTAGAATGCTAGACTGCTCAAATTTCTACCTGACCATGAAACCCTCTGTGTGATCCTGGGTCAATCATTCACCTTCATTCTGACATATCCACAGGGCTTGTTCCAAAGATAAAAATGAGAATAGAGGTCCAGTATTTCACTTTGAGCTGCTTGGAGGAAAGGCATCTCTTGACCCCATGGGACTAGATTGGTGAATACATGAGACCAAGTTTTCCTTGTCATTCCCTCCCACAGAAAGTCAAGATGGCTCGGTCCCTCTTGATGTTCCAGCAGGTAGCCATTGGTCCTTAAAACTAAGGCAACCTGTGTGAGTGCTTGAAAAAGTGCTTTTTAAAAGCTGGTTTTTACTTGTTTTATCTGTTTTGGACTATTACCTCAACAGCCCTGGCGGACTGAGAAACAATGAACAAATACCTCACTACCTCTGAGGATGCTTGCCATAGATGCAGGTGAAACATCAGGAGAGAATGCCTCTAGAACATGGCCATATAGCCCGAAAAAACCTACAACAAACCAGTGATTCCAGCCATGAAAGCCTTCGACAATACAATGAACAAATATTCATTTTTTTAAAAAGTAGAATTCTGTTACACCTGAGACCGAGACTGTGGCGCAGCTGTCTGTCAGCTAATTACGATCACTTCTGACCAAAAGGTCATGAGTTCGAAGCCAGCCTGGGTTGAAGTGAGCTTCCGACCAATTGTGTAGCTTGTTGTCAACCTTTGCAACCCGAAAGACAGTTGCATCTGTCAAGTAGGAAAATTAGGTACCACCTATGTGTGGGGAGGCTAATTTAACTAATTTATGAGGCCAGACTCCAGCAAAGCATGCGGGGAATGCGGAAGTACTTCATCAGCATCGCAGATGGACGATGAAAGCGACAGCTCCCCGGGTGGCCAGAAAAGTTAAATAGCCTCTGACTGTCTGTCTATATCTGTTGTGTGTCTTTGGCATTGAATGTTTGCCATATATGTGTACATTGTAATCCGCCCTGAGTCCCCTGTGGGGTGAGAAGGGCCGAATATAAATACTGTAAAAACAAACAAACTTTCTAGCCCTTAATCAAGTTTTTGTGCAGAAAGACCTGAGGACACTTTGCTCACTAGATTTCACACCCCAATAAGATCTTTGGCTTATCCTTTCCAAAGGAAGACCCTCACAAGGTCAAGCTTTGCTATCCACCAGGTGGCAGCAGTTCCCTTCTGGTCCCATACCCCAGAGGTGTGGGTCATCCATGCAAGACTGGTGGTTGCAGATCGTGAGGAGGGGGATGCCTGGCTCACGCTTCTCAATTAGGTTGTACAGGGTGTCTTCATTATGGACGTTCAGCTGGTTCATATATTCTAAAGGGAAGAGCGAGAGCAAAATTAAAGCTCTGGAAGTAGCAAAGTACAGGAAAGAAGCAGGAAGCTTTTGAAGTATCTAGGATCCAATTTAGAGGGGAGCAGGAGAACTAGAACCAGTTGTTCCAACATCTGTATGGTTCTACCTACTCAGTCATATTAATACTTAGCAGTCATATACAATAGGCCTTCCACTTTTGCAAGGGTTAGAGACACCCCCACTCAAATGTAAAAATAATATGATTTTTTTTTAAAAAACCCACTTTTTTCCACATTGTGGAAAAATGTGGAACAAAAAACTAAATTACACATATGCACCTAATATAAAAGAAAATTGACTAAAAATGTTTCACCGGTGGTATATTACACCGATAAAATTAAACCAAATTATATAAAAACACATCCAAATTTTGTTGGAAATGTAATTATCATGAAAGGAGCTTCCACCATCTTTGGTGGACTTGTAGGGAAGCCCAGAAATATTGGAGATGGGTTCATGAAGAATGCCAACAAATTTTTAAAAAGAAATTCCCCCAAAAACCCGGAATATTACTTATTAGGAATTACTTAAGAGCACTTTTGGAAATATAACATGGTTACACTATATACAAATTAAAGAATATTTTAAACAAGATAAGAAAATTGGTTTTGACTGGGAGGAAGATACATGGGATAAGGTCTTAAAAATGGGAAAAAAATAGTCACAATACTTTATAACAAATTGTTACAATGGCTAACGGAAACAGAACAGGTGAAAACATGTATGATTAAATGGGCAGAAAATTTAAGAAGGCCCATTCAATTTAGAGAATGGGAACAAATATGGAATAAAAAGTTGAGGTATACATATGCCATGGACTTAAAGGAAAATTGGTATAAAATGTTCTATATATGGTATCTGACTCCTAACAAATTAAGTCATATGTATAAAAATGTTTCAGATAAATGCTGGAAGTGTAGTGAACAATCTGGCACATTTTACCACATGTGGTGGACATGCAAAGAAACATCCAAGTTCTGGTCACTAATACATGAGGAAATACAAAAAATATTGAAAAGAAAGTTCAAGAAGAAGCCGGAGTATTACTTATTAGGTTTTACAGACTCAGACTTAAAACTTGAAGAGAATGAAGATAAACTATTAACATATTTTACTACAGCAGCGAGGATTATTTTTGCCAAACATTGGAAAAACGAACAGATTCCTACTATTGACGAATGGATCGATAAGGTTAAAGAAATAAGGGATATGGATGAATTAACTTTTTTGATGAGAAAAAATACTGGAAAATCGTTAAAGAGGACAGATTGGACCCTTTTCTATGACTATGAAAAGAAATATACAAAAAAGCATTAGAGGATAAGAATATAGAATAAGCTGGCGCAAGAAGTATTGAAAGAAGATCCTGAGGCTGGAGTGGAAGTCATTTTAGAATGATGTGTGTTTTTTGCCTTTTGGGTTTTTTCTTCTTTTTTCTCTTTTGGGCCTTTTTTTGTTTTTTTGGCCCTCTTTTTTTCTTCTTCTTCTTCTCTTGAGGGGTAACGGGGTTTCCTACTTTTCTATTTTCTTTACTATTGTTCTCCCTCTTTCCTTGTGTTGGTGTTTAAAATGTTTAATAAAAATATTTGGAAAAAAAAGGAATTACTGATGGGGATATAAAACTGGACTTGAATGAAGATATTCTGTTCATGTATATGACGACTGCTGCTAGAATAAATTATGCGAAACTCTGGAAGCAGAAGGAAATACTGGAGAAGGACCAATGGATAAAAAAGATAAATGAACATATGGACATATTAACTTACTAAAAAGGAATACAGGAAATCCAGTTAAACAAACAAACTGGGTACATGTGGAAGAATATATAGAAAAGAGAAGTAAAGAAATTTAATTGTGAATAGTATATTAATATGGGTCACAAGAGTGGACAATCAAGAAAAAATCAGGAAGATCATATAGACAATAAAGTTAAACCCATGTAGGATTAGAAGGAAGTCACAAGACTTTATTTTTCATTTTTATTTTTACTTTTATCTTTAATACAATCATATATATATATATATATATATATATATATATATGTCTCCTTTTTGATAACAATGACAATATAATACAATCATACATTTTAATACCACCACCAAGAAGCAGATGGAAGTCAAATCATAGAGACTCTTCAGTGTTGTTTTTTTGGGTTGATTTTTTCAATTTTTTTCATTTTTTCCCCTTTCCTTTGTATTTTTCTCACTCCTGTTTTCTCTCATTTCCTACTTTTCTATCTTCTACGCTATAATCCCCCATTTTCCTTGTAATGATATATTCTTTCAATAAAAATTTAATTGAAAACAAAAAAAAAACACTTTAAAAAAACGGAGGAAACACCTCCACCAGAAACTGCCCACAGAGGCCCCATCTGCCCAGCCATATAAAATACAGATTATCTTAGAACTGGATCATATTAGTCTACACCGTCATATAATCCAGTTCAAAGAAGATAATCTGGATTTTATATGGCAGTGTACATGAGACCAGAGTTCTGCTGAAAAACCTAGCGATTCCTAGAGAGATGTTCACTCTAAGAATCTCCAGGTTTTCCCTAGCCTATTTTCTGCTGACCTGGGAACTAGGATGCAGAACAATGGCTTCAAACTACAGAAAAAGAGATTCCACCTGAATATTACGAAGAACTTCCTGAGAGCTGTTCAGCAGTGGAACTCTCTGCCCCAGAGTGTGGTGGAGGCGCCTTCTTTGGAGGCACCTAATTTGGAGGCTTTTAAACAGAGGCTGGATGGCCATTTGTCAGGGGTGCTTTGAATGTGATTTTCCTGCTTCTTGGCAGGGGGCTGCACTGGATGGCCAAAATGGCCCCTGCCCAAGAAATCCCTTCTAGGGGGCTCTGGCTTCCATTGTAATGCATTGTAATGGGGTTTAGAGGTACTCACTGGTCCAGAAGCAGCTGTAGGTGCCCACCAGTCCCATGATCAGCCTGCTCGCCAAGGTCCAGGGCAGGTATGGGGCCTGGGGAAAGGGCCATTTCACCTCAAGGGGCATTTTCCCATCACAGGCGGTCCTCTCGTGGCTCTAGCACCAGCTGTTCCTGTCAAAGAAGACACAGCGCAGTGCTTTTCAACCTGCCACTTTGATGACGACTCATGGCTCAAGTCAGTTCTCTTGGGCCAAATACCTCCCACTGCTGAGAAATCTCTGTTCTGACTTGCAGGTGGCATCACACTCCCTCAGACTCACCTGTGCCTGAGGGCACCACGACATAAAGAAAGGGGAAGAAACGCTGCCCTACATTTATTTTATGAACATTATCTCACACCACATAGGGTCAGAACCAGACAGCCAAAGACCCCGGGCTGTCTTTTTTATCCCCCATCAAACACCAATTTCCCTCTTTTGATTAATTCATTAGCAGCACGATGTAGAAATATACCATGATGGGAAAGAGAAGGTGGCTGAAAAATAATTGCATAAACATATAGATTGGCCAATGATATGACACACGCTATGTGGCATATAGAAACTGCAGATAATTCCACCCACAACACAAAAAGACCTATTACCAAAGCACATCAGTCGCATTGATCCACCCATGTTGCTAGAAAGAACACTGAATGAGTCAAAGGATGGCCAATACCATGGTTAGGCAACCAAGGATTGTGCTAAAGGAATTAATGAAACATAAGAGTAAATGAACATTTGGGGTTGGTAAAATTTGGTGGACTCACTAAGCCAGTGTTTCTCAACCTGGGGGTCGCAGGGGGGTGTCAGAGGAGTCACCAAAGACCACCAGAAAACACAGTATTTTCTGTTGGTCATGGAGGTTCTGTGTGGGAAGTTTGGCCCAATCCAATCATTGGCAGGGTTCAGAATGCTCTTTGATTGTAGGTGAACTATAAATCCCAGCAACTACAAATCCCAAATGTCAAGGTTTTTTCCCCAAACCCCACTAGTATTTACATTTGGGTATATTGAGAATTTGTGCCAAGTTTGGTCCAGATTCATCATTATTTGAGTCCACAGTGCTCTCTGGATGTAGGTGAACTACAACTCCCAAAACTCAAGGTCAATGCACACCAAGCCCTTCCAGTATTTTCTCTTGGTCATGGGAGTTCTGTGTGCCAAGTATGATTCAATTCCATCGTTGGTGGAGTTCAGAATGCTCTTTGATCGTAGATGAACTATAAATCCCAGCAACTACAGGACAAAATCAACTGACAAAATGACAGTTATGAAGTAGCAATGAAACTAATTTTATGGTTGGGGTCACCATAACATGAGGAAGCGTATTAAGGGGTCGTGGCACTAGGAAGTTTGAGATCCACTGCACTAAGCTATTCCCTTACCCTCAAAGTCATCACTGATATATTTGTTCTTCTTTAGATTCACTTTGTAACAGCATGAAGTAATTTTGGGCTTGGTCTCATGTTAGCTGCCCCGAGTCCCCTCTAATAAAGTTTATTATTATTATTATTATTATTATCATTATTATTAACAATCTGGCAAAATGGCACTATCTGAAAGAATCCCACACCTTGTGTGACTGTGGAGCAGAACAGACAACTCTGCATCTGTATGCTTGTCCACTATGCCCTGCCTCATGTACAGAGGAAGAATTGTTGGAGGCTACAGACAATGCCATTGCTGTTGCCCATTTTTGGTCAAAAGATATTTAGCCTTGTGTGCTCCTTCTATTTTTATCAGTTTTATACTAATTTATGCAATGTTTTTGATATGAAATAAATAAACATCATCAAAATGCAAAAATAATCATCAGTTGGGGGGCCTCCCCCACCCCCCCCCACCCCCACCCCCGGCACCAACTGGTGCTCTCACCAGAGTGAAGAGAAAGGTGGGTACAGTTGAAGACAGTTCAATCTTGTCTCCTGTGCTTTACTAATATACGAGGAGTATTTTTTAAGTAAGGTCCATTTTGTTGTAGACACTAGTAGTTCGCGCACATACCGCAACGAGCACGTGCGTTGTGTACCGGCATGCCTCGGGAACAACTGTGCTCAGTTTCCGCTCTGTAGCTAACCTGTACGATTGTGTTCTGTGCTTTAAAAATGTTTAAGACTATCAACTCACCCTCTGCATGTGAGGTTCGCTCAGTGATATGGTTTTTGTCAGCAAGGAACCTGATTTGTGAAGTGTACGGTGATACTGTTATGAGTGAAAGCAAAGTGCGTAAGTGGGTACGACAATTCAAAGATGGCCGTGATGAGGACCGCTCCGGTCGCCCTTCTTTGGTTACAGTGAACTCTTGGTTATCGGAGCAGACGGCAAGTTTTTATGAAGAGGGTATTTTAAAATTGGTTCAGAGGTATGATAAGTGTTTGAACAAACTTGGCAACTATGTCGAAAAATAGAGTGAAGTATGTACTTTCTGAAAATAAATTTACTTTTTTGAAATAAACTTTCATTGTGTACTTATGTTCAAACGGACCTTACTTAAAAAATACCCCTCGTGTGTGTGTGTGTGTATAATATTATAATGTAATACAATATAATACTACAATATTAAAATTTTATATTTTATATTACATGTAATATTACTAATAATATTACAATATAATGGTGTAGTACAACATATTAATATATAATAACTGATATTGTACTATGCTAATAATTTAAGATACTGTATGTATATATATCTTATAAGCTGCTCTGAGTCCCCTTCGGGGTGAGAAGGGCGGCACATAATTGTCGTAAATAAATAAATACTGGTTCTCAGGTATTTGGGGATGATACATGTGTATGTATGTGCATTAAATTCATCTTACAGCTACCCAGTGAATATCCCAGGATTTTTAAAGACAGGGAACACTCAAAGATGATTTGCTATGACATTCCTTTGAAATATATCCTTGTTAAAATAATTTCTGATTTATGGCAATCCAAAGATAAACATCACGGAATTTTCTTGGAAAGATTTGTTCACAGGGAGGTTATAATATAATTATTATATTATATTATATTATATTATTATATTATTAATATTATTTGGTTATATAAATTTATCTCTCTCTGAGAATATGTCACTTTTCCAAGGTCACCTAGTGGATTTCCATGGCTGAACAGGGATTTGAATCACCATCTCCAGAGTCATAATCCAGCACTCAAACCACTACATCATGCTATCTTTCAAGTGAAATATAGATTGTTGTTGTTGTTCATTCAGTCGCTTCTGACTCTTTGTGACCTCCTGGACCAACTCACGCCAGAGCTCCCTGTTGGCCGTCACCACCCACAGCTCTTTCAGAGTCAAGCCAGTCACTTCAAGGATACCATCCATCCATCTTGCCCTTGGTTGGCCCCTCTTTCTTTTTCCTTCCATTTTCCCCAGGATCATTGTCTTCTCTAGGCTTTGCTGTCTCCTCATGATGTGGCCAAAGTACTTCAACTTTGTCTCTAGTATCCTTCCCTCCAATGAGCAGGGCTTTATTTCCTGGAGGATGGACTGGTTGGATCTTCTCGCAGTCCAAGGCACTCTCAGCACTTTCCTCCAATACCACAGTTCAAAAGCATCGATCTTCCTTCGCTCAGCCTTCCCTAAGGTCCAGCTCTCACATCCGTAGGTGACTACAGGGAATACCATGGCTTTGACTATGCGGATCTTTGTCGCCAGTCTGATGTCTCTACTCTTTACTATTTTATCGAGACTGGACATTGCTCTCCTCCCAAGAAGAAATATAGATTACAGCCCCAATATTCCTTGACAGTCCTTCATCCATGTACTAACCAAGTTGTTTCTGCTTCGCTTACAAGACTGGATAGGATCTGGTGTCTTTAGGCCTTTTTATTTTATTTTTATTTATTTAGAAGTTTTATATACCGGTCTTCTCACCTCCGAGGAGGGACTCAGGCCGGTTCACAACATGTGTTCATATACAGTAATATACAAAACAGCACAATGCATCATCATTATACATTAAAATATAAGTACAACATAGTACAATAAAAACATCATCATCACATTTTGGGATGGAAACAGATCCTTGCGGTCTCTCCCTTCCTGCCCCATCCAACATCTCACCTGAACATCAATGGATCCCTGACCTTGTAGATAAAGACCAAGCAATAAATTGACATCTGCCAAAATAATGCTACACCATGATAGGTTCCCTCTTCCACATAGAACAAGTAGGCAAATCTTTAAAGGAGCAAAGGAAAAGCTAAGTAGCAGCTTGCTCAGAAAGGATTATTAAAGGCCAAACGCAGTGCCTACAGCTGACCACAGCATAGTACATTCAGTTCTAGGAGACTGTTGGAGGTAGTTGGAGGAGAACAGAAATTCAGAGTCAACTGCTTCTCTGCACAAAAGATTTATCTGAGGATTGAAGCTGGACGTTTTCCAACAGTGCCATTTAAAGTGCTCATTCTCCATGCCAAGCCACCCTGGGAGTGAGGAGACAACAGGAACATGCTGTGACCACAGGGTTTAGTACACTACCAACCCCAGGCCCATAGGTACCCGCAATACCCACCTGTCGTTCTGCTGCTTGTTGCTTTGCTTGGTACTTTTAACAACCAAGCAAGTCTGTATTTCTAGCTAATCCTGAAATGCCACCCCATTCTATAAAAAGGTGTCCTTGTGTTCAGCAGGTCAATACTTCCACCCTCTTTGCAGACTCATGTAACATTCCCAGCATTCCTTTCCCAGATTCCTATTGTGCCCCGCCATACACAAGGAAGGAGAGTGAGCAAATAGGACCCAGATAAGAATCAGTTCCACCTTCCTTTCTGTAGTTACAGCAAGGTTAAAAAGAAACATACAGGCTTAAAGCTGGCACCCAGCCCTACTGGCCTCCATGTACAGTGGGCCCTCTACATTTATGGTTTTGACTTTTGCATATTTGATAATTCACTCATTTGATTTTAATTTTTTTTTATTTCTATCAATCTCTAAATCCTCCAGTGTGATTCTATGATCAACGTCCTCCAATCATGCCAGAGGACCTAGAGATTTCTAGAGAGCACTGTTTCGTAAACTGTGGATCCTGGTTCAATGTTGGGGTGACGAAAAATTTAGCAACAGTAAAAGGTTTCTGAATGCTACCCATTTACACGAATCTGTTAGCAACAATGTACAGTATTTACAGTGGACTTTGCAAAAGATGCTAAAAAGGAAATCACCCTGTTTAGGAAGCCTTGCAAATGCTGATTTGTTATCAGTTGTTGTTGTTATTATTATTATTATTATTATTATTATTATTATTATTATTATGTGGTTTTCTGGGATTATATATTTCTGCCGCTTCTGTGATTGTTCACTTGTATTTTGATTCTGTAGCCCACTTATCGATGGATGTCCAGAATCAGCAGCATCCACCACGATCCTTTTTATCACGATTGTGGGGGGGAAAATCTGGATTATTGCCATACCAGGTGAAAAACAACAGGAAAAACTCAGCCGCTATCAAGACCTCAAAATCGAACTCCAAAGGTTTTGGCATCAACCAGTACAGGTGGTCCCAGTGGTCATTGGCGCACTGGGTGCCGTGACAAAAGAACTCAGCCGGCATTTGGAAACAATAAACATTGACAAAATCACGATCTGCAAACTGCAAAAGGCCACCTTACTTGGATCTGTGCACATCATTCGAAAATACATCACACAGTCCTAGACGCTTGGGAAGTGTTCGACTTGTGATTTTGTGATACGAAATTGAGCATATAGATCTCATTTGCTGTGATATACTGTGCTTTTGTGTCAATAATAATGATAATGATAATAATAATGATAATAATAATAATACAATTTTAACCCACCCTCTCTTCCACTGAGGGACTCAGGGCGGTTTCCAAAGGCAAAATGGCAAATATTCAATGTAGTCTACAATAATAAAATAGAAATAAAACGAAAACAAACAGTTAACAATGGTTAAAATCCAATAAAACCACCTAGGCTAAGACATGTAGTCAATCGACCTCACAAATACAACAACAGGCTGATAATATATATAAACTATATAAATATACAAATATAAAAACTTGCTTGATTGTTATGCCTATTTTATATAGCTACATATCTGGAGTTGCATACAATTCCTCAGGTGGAAAGGGGTCTTGAGTGGATAAAGTGTAAGAAGCCCTGATATAGAGAATACTTTGGGATCTCTAGGTCCTCCAATGTGATTTAATTATGAGCTTCCAGCAGAAGTTGCCACTGAGTTGTGCTGGAAGACTTAGAAAACCCTAGACAGGTGTTTTCTTGGGTAAAAGAAAGGGGGATTTTTTTATTTGCAGTGTTCCACTTTTACAGGGGACCCTAATTCCAACAAATGTGGAGGGTTGACTGTACCAATCTCTCTACCAGTAAGCTACTCCTCAAGCCATCTAGTCCTCTGATTCATAGAATCATAGAATAACAGAAGTGGAAGAGGTCACATGGGCCATCTAGTTCAACCCCCTGCCATGCAGGAAATGCACAATCAAAGCACCTCTGATAGATGGCCATCTAATTTCCACACTATAAGGCAGAGAGCCCTATGAGGAGCGGCTTAAGGAGCTGGGCATGTTTAGCCTGAAGAAGAGAAGGCTGAGAGGAGACATGATAGCCATGTATAAATATGTGAGAGGAAGTCACAGGGAGGAGGGAGCAAGCTTGTTTTCTGCTTCCCTGGAGACTAGGACACAGAACAATGGCTTCAAGCTACCAGAAAGGAGATTCCATCTGAACATTGGGAAGAACTTCCTGACTGTGAGAGCTGTTCAGCAGGGGAACTCTCTGCCTCGGAGTATAGTGGAGGCTCCTTCTTTGGAGGCTTTTAAACAGAGGCTGGATGGCCATCTGTCAGGGGTGCTTTGAATGCAATATTCCTGCTTCTTGGCAGGCGGTTGGACTGGATGGCCCATGAGGTCTCTTCCAACTCTATGATTCTATGAGAGTTCCACTGCTGAACAGCTCTTATAGTCAGGAAGTTCTTCCTAATGTTTAGGTTGAATCTCCGTTCCTGTAATTTGAACCCATTGCTCCGAGTCCTAGTTTCCAGGTCAGCAGAAAACAAGCCTGCTCCCTCTTCCTTATGATATTCTTTGACATATTTATACATGGCGATCATGTCTACTCTCAATCTTCTCTTCTACAGGCTAAAGAGATCCAGGTCTTTAAGCTGCTCCTCATAGGGGTTCATGGACTCCATACCTTTAATCAATTTAGTCACCCTCCTCTGGACAATTTCCAGCTTATCAATATCTCTTTTAAACTGTGGTGCCCAGAATTGGACACAGTATTCCAGGTGAGGTCTGGCCAAAGCAGAATACAAAGGCACAACGATTTCCCTCAATCTAGACCAGGGGTCCTCAAACTAAGGCCCAGGGGCCGGATACGGCCCTCCAAGGTTATTTACCCGGCCCTCACTCAGGGTTAACCTAAGTCTGAAATTACTTGAAAGCACACAACAACAACAATCCTATCTCAAAAGCAGGTCCACCCTTCCCATTGAAATACTAATAAGTTTATATTTGTTAAAATTGGCCTTTATTTTAATTATTGTATTGTTTTTAAGTGTTTCTTGCACTACAAATAAGATATGTGCAGTGTGCATAGGAATTTATTCATGGTTTTTTTTCTTCAAATTATAATCCAGCCCTCCAGCAGTTTGAGGGACTGTGACCTGGCCCCTCTGTTTAAAAAGTTTGAGGACCTATTCTGTATCTTTGCATTCCATTTTTTCTCTATGCTGATGATTGTGCCATTACTGCTCAAGCAGGGAGCTTTGAGATGGTAGAACAGAAGAATTCCGAAGCTCTAGGTGCTCTTACTGCCTATTACAAGGAAAACCAACTGATCCCTAATCCATCTAAAACACAGACATGTGCTTTTCACCTTAATAACAGACAAGCATCCCGACTCTGAGGATTACCTGGGAAGGAATCCCACTGGAGCATTGCAGCTCAACCAAATATCTGGGAGTCACTCTGGACCGTGCTCTTACCTAGAAGAAACACTGCCTGAACATCAAGCAAAAAGTGGGTGCTAGAAACAATATCATACAAAAGCTGACTGGCACAACCTGGGGATCACAACCAGATACAGTGAAGATATCTGCCCTTGCGCTGTGCTACTCTGCTGCTGAGTACGCATGCCCAGTGTGGAACACATCTCACCACACTAAAACAGTGGATGTGGCTCTGAATGAGACATGCCGCATTATCACGGAGTGTCTGCGCCCTACACCACTGGAGAAATTACACTGCTTAGCCGGTATTGCACCACCTGACATCCGCCGGGAATTAGAAGCCAATAGTGAAAGGACCAAGGCAGTGACATCTCCAGCTCATCCCCTGTTAGGGTATCAGCCAGCACGTCAACGACTTAAATCTAGAAATAGTTTTCTAAGATCAACAGAGACACTCGCTGGAACACCTCAGCAAGCGAGAGTCCAAAAGTGGCAGGCTCAAACCCAGAACCTCAATCAATGGCTGATACCAAATGAGAGACTCCCCCCTGGGCACACAGAAAACTGGGCGACTTGGAAGCCGCTGAACAGACTGCGCTCTGGCACCACGAGATGCAGAGTCAATCTTAAGAAATGGGGCTACAAAGTGGAATCCACGACATGCGAGTGTGGAGAAGAGCAAACTACAGACCACCTACTGCAATGCAACCTGATCCCTGCCACATGCACAATGGAAGACCTTCTTGCAGCAACACCAGAAGCACTCCAAGTGGCCAGATACTGGTCAAAGGACATTTAACCAACTACCAGACTCACAAAGTTTGTATTTTGTCTGTTTGTTTGCTTTGTTCTGTTAGAAATGTAATATAATTGACTGGTTGCCCTGACACGACAAATAAATAAATAAATTCAATTTTTTTATACTTAAGTGGAATACCTTGCATTTCTCCTTGTTGAAATTCATTTTGTTAGTTTTGGCCCATCTCTCTAATCTGTTAAGGTCATTTTGAATTCTGATCCTGTCCTTTAGAGCAGTGGTTCTCAACCTGTGGATGTCCAGGTGTTTTGACCTACAACTCCTGGAAACGCCAGCCAGTTTACTAGCTGTTAGGATTTCTGGGAATTGAAGGCCAAATCATCTGAGGAACTACAGATTGAGAACCACTGCTCTAGAGTATTAGCTATCCCTCCCAACACCTAGTCTTCTGGTGTCTTGCATTTAAAATCCAAGAAGCCTCACCTGTTGTGGTTAGAAAGGAGTGATTCTGGGACGTGAAGTCAAAACACCTGGAAGGCCAGAGTTTGGAAAATCCTGGTCTGTTCCTAAGGTCACTCATTTCTTCCTGTTTTGATCTTAAGGAATGCATTATTCTGCTGGGCTGTGACTCTGGAGATTAGGGCCCTACCTACACTGAGCTTTTAAATAAGTTTGAAACTAGCTAGCTTTAAACTGTGGTGGCCATAATGCCCTCCCCTAAACTGTTGGTGGGGGTTCTGTGTGGAAGTTTGCCCCAATTCTGTCGTTGGTGGGGTTCAGAATGCTCTTTGATTGTAGCTGAACTATAAATCCCAGTAACTACAACTCCCAAATGTCAAGGTCTATTTCCCCCAAACTCCACCAGTGTTCATATTTGGGCATATGGAGTATTCGTGCCAAGTTTGGTCCAGATCCATCATTTTTTGTGTCCAAAGTGCTCTCTGGATATAGGTGAACTACAATTCCCCAACTGTATTTTTGCCCACCAAACCCTTCCAGTATTTTCTGTTGGTCATGGGAGTTCTGTGTGCCAAGTTTGGTTCAATTCCATTTTGGTGGAGTTCAGAATGCTCTTTGATTGTAGGTGAACTATAAATCCCTGCAATTACAACTCCCAAATGACAAAATCAAAATCCTTCCTTCTCTTTTTACTTCCATGCTTCCTTCTTCCTTTCCTTCTTTCTAACCCCCCCTTCCTTTTCTTTCTTTCTTTTCCCTCCCTCTTTCTTCCTTTTTTCTGTATTGTCATTTATCTTTTCGTCATTTAGCTTTTGGGGGCTTTTTAAGTCCCTTCTGCTGTGTTTTTCAGTGTTTTTATGAGTGAAGGACATATATTGGGTTGTTAGGTGTCTTGTGTCCAAATTTGGTGTCAATTCGTCCAGTGGTTTTTGAGTTCTGTTAATCCCACAAATGAACATTATATTTTTATTTATATAAACTAGCTGTCCCCTGTCATGCGTTGCTGTGGCCCACATGGGAGTTCCGTGTGGGAGTTTGGCCCAATTCTATCGTTGGTGGGGTTCAGAATGCTCTGTGATTGTAGGTGAACTATAAATCCCAGCAACTACAACTCCCAAATGTCAAGATTCTATTTCCCCCAAACTCCACCAGTGTTCACATTTGGGCATATTGAGTATTCGTGTAGAGTTTGGTCCAGATCCATCTTTGTTTGAGTCCACAGTGCTCTCTGGATGTAGGTGAACTACAACTCCCAAACTCAAGGTCAATGCCCACCAAACCCTTCTAGTATTTTCTGTTGGTCATGGGAGTTCTGTGTGCCAAGTTTGGTTCAATTCCATCATTGGTGGGTTCAGAATGCTCTTTGATTGTAGTTGAACTATAAATCCCAGTAACTACAACTCCCAGATGTTGAGGTCTATTTCCCCCAAACTCCATCTGTGTTTGTATTTGGGCATATGGAATATTCGTGCCAAGTTCGGTCCAGACCCATCATTGTTTGAGTCCACAGTGATCTCGGGATGTAGGTGAACTACAACTCCCAAACTCAAGATCAATGCCCACCAAACCCTTCAGGCATGGGAGTCCTGTGTGCCTAGTTTGGTTCAATTCCATTGTTGGTGGGGTTCAGAATGCTCTTTGATTGTAGGTGAACTATAAATCCCAAGAACTACAACTCCCAAATGACAAAATCAAAAAATTTTCAGTGAAGGACATACATTGGGTTGTTAGGTGTCTTGTGTCCAAATTTGGTATCAATTCGTCCAGTGGTTTTTGAGTTCTGTTAATCCCACAAATGAACATTACATTTTTATTTATATAGATAGATAGATCCCATAATGTTTCTTCTGCCTAGGGATGGGAAATTCATTGCTTTCCAGATGTTACAAAACTGGAACTCCCAACACAGCAAGAGGCGAGGGATGATGGGACCTGCAGGGCTAGGAAACCTAGAAGGCCAGCCATTCCTCCTTAAGCTGGTCCCCTCCTTGCCCTATTCTGAAATACAGCCTTGTTCTTGTGTGCATTCAAGCCCTATCTGGTGTATGGAGACCCTATGATAAGGTTTCCTTGGCCATGGCTTGGGCTTGTGCCCCCCACCCCGCTTCCCACAATGGTTCCTTCCCGCCCGGTTCCTCCCCCGCTCTTGGACTCCTCCATCCCTCCGCACTTACAGCGCTTCCTCCTCGCGGCCGCCAAGTGCGCCTCCTCGAGTTCCGCCTCCTTTTACAGCACTTGCTCTGTCTCCATAGATATACTAAAACGATAGAAGAGCGCGCGGGCTGGGCTACTGAGAGACTTTTCCCTGCTATATAGGCTCGAAATATGAGGAAGGGCCCCTCTAAATGATGCAAAAGAGAGGCTCTAGTTTAGATCTAGTTTAGATCTAGGGAAGTAATGCTACCCCTCTAATCTGCTTTGGTTAGACCACACCTGGAATATTGTGTCCAATTCTGGGCACCACAATTCAAGAGAGATATTGACAAGCTGGAATGTGTCCAGAGGAGGGCGACTAAAATGACCAAGGGTCTGGAGAACAAGCCCTATGAGGAGCGGCTTAAGGAGCTGGGCATGTTTAGCCTGAAGAAGAGAAGGCTGAGAGGGGATATGATAGCCATGTATAAATATGTGAGAGGAAGCCACAGGGAGGAGGGAGCAAGCTTGTTTTCTGCTTCCTTGGAGACTAGGATGCGGAACAATGGCTTCAAACTACAAGAGAGGAGATTCCATCTGAACATGAGGAAGAACTTCCTGACTGTGAGAGCCGTTCAGCAGTGGAACTCTCTGCCCCGGAGTGTGGTGGAGGCTCCTTCTTTGGAAGCTTTTAAACAGAGGCTGGATGGCCATCTGTCAGGGGTGATTTGAATGCAACATTCCCTGCTTCTTGGCAGGGGGTTGCGCTTTGCTACTCTGCTCTTGAGTATGCATGCCCAGTGTGGAACACATCTCACCACGCTAAAACAGTGGATGTGGCTCTTAATGAGACATGCCGCATTATCACAGGAGGTCTGCACCCTACACCACTGGAGAAATTACACTGTTTAGCAGGTATTGCACCACCTGACATCTGCCAGGAAGTAGCCAATAATGAAAGAACCAAGGCAGTGATATCTCCAGCCCATCCCCTATTCGGATATCAGCCAGCACACCAATGACTTAAATCTAGAAATAGTTTTCTAAGATCTACAGAGACACTTGCTGGAACACCTCAGCAAGCGAGAGTTCAAAAGTGGCAGGCTCAAACGCAGAACCTCAACCAATGGCTGATACCAAATGAGAGACTCCCCCCTGGGCACACAGAAAACTGGGCGACTTGGAAGGCGCTGAACAGACTGCGCTCTGGCACCACGAGATGCAGAGCCAACCTCAAGAAATGGGGCTACAAAGTGGAATCCACAACATGCGAGTGTGGAGAAGAGCAAACCACTGACCACCTGCTGCAATGCAACCTGAGCCCTGCTACATGCACAATGGAGGACCTTCTTGAGGCAACACCAGAGGCACACCAAAGGACATTTAATCAACTACCAAGTTTGCAAACTTTGTGTGTGTTTTTTAACCTGTTTGTTTGTTTTGTTCTATTAGAAATGTAATACAATGGTCTGGTTGCCCTTGACATGATAAATAAATAAGAGAAGCAAAAAACAAAAACAAAACAACCCTTTGTAAAACTACAACTCCCATGTTTTCATTGCATACAGCCATGTGAGTTCACGCATTGTCAATCTATATAAATAAAAATGTAATGAGAGCTGGACCTTAGGGAAGGCTGAGCGAAGCGAAGGAAGATGCTTTTGAGCTGTGGTGTTGGAGGAAAGTTCTGAGAGTGCCTTGGACTGCGAGAAGATCCAACCAGTCCATCCTCCAGGAAATAAAGCCCGACTGCTCATTGGAGGGAAGGATACTAGAGACAAAGTTGAAGTACTTTGGCCACATCAGGAGGAGACAGCAAAGCCTAGAGAAGACAATTATGCTGGGGAAAGTGGAAGGCAAAAGGAAGAGGGGCCGACCAAGGGCAAGATGGATGGATGGCATCCTTGAAGTGACTGGACTGACCTTGAAGGAGCTGGGGGTGGTGACGGCCACCAGGGAGCTCTGGCGTGGGCTGGTCCATGAGGTCATGAAGAGTCGGAAATGACTGAACAAATGTAATGTTCGTTTGTGGGATTAACATAACTCAAAAACTACTGGACAAATTGCCGCCAAATTTGGCCACAAGTCACCTACTAACCCAAGGAGTGACCATCACTCAAAAAAAATGATTTTGGGATTATAGTTGCTGGGATTAATAGTAAACCTACAATCAAACAGCATTCTGAACTCCACCAATGATGGAATGGAACCAAACTTGGCACACAGGACTCCCACAACCAACAAAAATACTGGAAATGTTTGGTGGACATTGACCTTGAGTTTGGGAGTTGTAGTTCACCTACATCAAGAGAGCACTGTGGACTCAAACAATGATGGATCTGGACCAACTTGGCATCAATATTCAATATGCCCAAATGTAAACACTGGTGGAGTTTGGGGAAAATAGACCTTGACATTTGGGAGTTGTAGTTGCTTTAAATAATATCCCAAGTATATTCCAGGCTTTTGGGCATGCTTCAATAGAAGGAATTAACTTGAACCCAGAAACTTTGCTCCTAAGACACAGCACCATCCCTTTCCATGTGTTTTCGTGGAAATGAATTCTCTAAGCTAATTGCCTAAATCGTTCTTTCTCTTGTGGGATGATTAATTTTCATTAACCCAGTGTAGTTATTCAAATTTTTCCATTTTAATAATGTAAAATCAATAACATAATAGAGCAAAATAAAATAAACCAGGCAGTTGAAATCCATCATGGCTCAGCAAGAAAGAATTGTGGGGTCACCAACAGCCAGCTAATGCCAGGAAAATCTAAACAATAATAATACTATAACAAGATGTGTAAATTAGTCCTGCCATGGAATTTTGAAAAGAAGGCCCTGTTCTATATTCTTACTAACTTTACTTTGAAGAAGGACAACTCCTTGTCCCTACTAACCTCCAATTATAGGGAGATACACATAGTACATCGTGCTGCTTCAGTGCATATTTTCCATATATAAAAGCCAGCCAGCTGTCAGTTTAATCACACAAACCATACAAAATATTCCATTCCACTCTTTTGATGATCTGGGGTGCTGTGGAAGTAATGCTGTTCCACACCACTTTAACTTGTTGTTTATTCGTTCATTCGCTTCCAACTCTTTGTGACCTCATGGACCAGCCCACGCCAGAGCTCCCTGTTGGCCATCACCACCCCCAGCTCCTTCAGAGTCAATCCAGTCACTTCAAGGATATCATCCATCCATCTTGCCCTTGGTCGGCCCCTCTTCCTTTTTCCTTCCATTTTCCCCAGCATCATTGTCTTCTCTAAGCTTTCCTTTCTTCTCATGATGTGGCCAAAGTACTTCATCTTTGTCTCTACTATCCTTCCCTCCAATGAGCAGTCGGGCTTTATTTCCTGAAGTATGGACTGGTTGGATCTTCTCGCAGTCCAAGGCACTCTCAGAATTTTCCTCCAACACCACAGTTCAAAAACATCTATCTTCCTTTGCTCAGCCTTTGTTATGGTCCAGCTCTCACATCCGTAGGTTACTACAGGGAATGCCATTGCTTTAACTATGTGAATTTTCGTTGCCAGTGTGATGTCTCTATTCTTCACTATTTTATCGAGATTGGTAATTACTATAATGGAAATGAGCCAACAATGTGATGTGGCGGCAAAAAAAGCCAATGGGATTTTGGCCTGCATCAATAGGAGCATAGTGTCTAGATCTAGGGAAGTAATGCTACCCCTCTATTCCGCTTTGGTTAGACCATACCTGGAATATTGTGTCCAATTCTGGGCACCACAATTCAAGAGAGATATTGACAAGCTGGAATGTGTCCAGAGGAGGGCAACTAAAATGATCAAGGGTCTGGAGAACAAGCCCTATGAGGAGCGGCTTAAGGAGCTGGGCATGTTTAGCCTGAAGAAGAGAAGGCTGAGAGGAGATATGATAGCCATGTATAATATGTGAGAGGAAGCCACAGGGAGGAGGGAGCAAGCTTGTTTTCTGCCTCCCTGGAGACTAGGACGTGGAACAATGGCTTCAAACTACAAGAGAGGAGATTCCATCTGGACATGAGGAAGAACTTCCTGACTGTGAGAGCGTTCAGCAGTGGAACTCTCTGCCCCGGAGTGTGGTGGAGGCTCCTTCTTTGGAAGCTTTTAAACAGAGGCTGGATGGCCATCTGTTAGGGGTGCTTTGAATGCAATATTCCTGCTTCTTGGACAGGGGGTTGGACTGGATAGCCCATGAGGTCTCTTCCAACTCTTTGATTCTATGATTTTATGATCCTGGCTGCAGTCTGCGTGTGCAGTAATCTTTGCACCTAGAAATACAAAGTCTGTCACTGCCTCCACGTTTTCTCCCTCTATTTGCCAGTTATCAATCAGTCCAGTTGCCATAACTGCCATGACTCAATGCTATAAAATTCTAGCAGCTGTAGTTTTGTGCGACTACGCTTCTTCATGGAAGAGAAGGCTAGAGGCCTTGTAAAATTACAATTCCCATTATTATATAGCAATGAGTCACAGCACTTAAAGTGGTGTCAAGCATTCTACATTATAAATGTATCCCAGAGCTGTTGTGTCTACAGCTACAGGTAGCACATGCCAGAAAACACTTTTCCTTTGTTGGAAAATGACAGGGTTGATCTTTCAATGGTTTTTATTAATGCCCTTGCGCAAAGGAATATTGTCCCATTGTAAGCATTGCACAAGTTCACAGATTGTGATGACATTGGGTTTGAACATCCTGCATTAAAACCTTTGTTGGGTGTAATTACATGACTAATAATGATAGAACCAGATAGACAACATGGTGCGGAAATTGAAATTGTGCAAACCCTCAGATGTTGCCGAATTTTAGCAAAGGTTACAAACCAATACAGTCAAAAGTGAGGAATACTAGAAGTTGCAATTCAATCCCCATACATTGCATGTTGTTGTTCATTCGTTCAGTCGTATCCGACTCTTCGTGACCTCATGGACCAGCCCACGCCAGAGCTCCCTGTCGGCCGTTACCACCCCCAGCTCCTTCAAGGTCAGTCCAGTCACTTCAAGGATGCCATCCATCCATCTTGCCCTTGGTCGGCCCCTCTTCCTTTTGCCTTCCACTTTCCCCAGCATAATTGTATTCTCTAGGCTTTGCATAGTGGTTGCATAGTGTTTGGAAAACGTGCATCTTTGGACTCCTTCTCCCACACCTGAGAAGGCTACGTCTCCCATGATTAGAATTGCTGACCAGAAGATTCTGAAGAGTTCTAGATCCTTGTCACACCAGACTATTATAGCAGTGATTTCATCATACGTTTCCCTCTGCTTTATCACTCAGTGTTGTGGTTCTTGCAACACTGTTGTGCTGTACAGCCAGTGTGATTGGAATTTTTTTTCTAAGTTGAAAATAATCTATGAATGTTTCAATCACACACACACACAAACAACAAGATGAGGCAATCAGGACAGTGATAACGGGATTAGTATACAGATGACAAAACTGTAAAAATCAATCCATTATAGCACAAATGTGTGCATCAACAATGTATTTATTTATTTAAAACAAACATTTCTGTTCAGTCCTTCTCACCATTCAGAATACATCTGAAATGGTTTTCAAACATAATATTCTTATAATATTGGCATTTTTGTGCTTAGGACTCTAATCTAGGAAAGTAGCACTTTTTCATTCTGCATTAAGTGTAATCAAAAGTATTTGTAAAAGCTGAAAAGGGGGGGGGGGAAAGTTAATTGGCTGCTCTAGACTTGGAAGACATCCAGATCACCTTAATTCTAACAACAACATAAACCCACATACTTTGAGCCGAACAACACACATACTTCTTCCCTTTATTCTCAGAAGCTGTTTTCCAAATTGTCCAATTTATTCCATCAAAGACATGAAGGGTGAAAGGAAAAGTTAAAGATCTCTTTATCGCTTTAGTTGGTCAAGGAAGGATGTCAGGGGAGATGGCCCCAATCTGGCATACCTCATGTTTACAGACATTGCATTTTATAGACATTTGGAAATAATAGACATCACTCTAGATTGGTACAAATTACGATCTGAAGTATTATTGGTGTAAGGCATGAAATTTAATAAAGCCCTTCGTTGAAAGAATTATTGTGTCTGACTTCTGTATCCACACCATCCCTTTCCGCCAAGGGAACTCATACTTAGGAAGAGATTATTTCAGGGGAAAAAATATTCGCTGATGATGATCAGGGCTGGGAAGGGAAAGACTCCTTGATTAAACAATAAATAGTAATTCATAGCAAGATAGATTTGGGATTTGTTTGGGGGGAAATCAATTGTGTCCCTCTGAGATCGATAGGTTTTCTGAGTGAATCTGCATTCCGATCTCAGTTCTAAGCCCAGAGCGAGACTGAACTGGGAATTCTGGCATATTGAACCCATTATGTGGAGGTGTGGAGAAAGAAGTTGGCAGAGCTGCTCACCCTTCCTGCTACCAAAGCTGAGCAGGGTAACTAGAGGTCATTCACCTGAACCTCCACTTTTTGGCATTCCCATTTCAGATAACACATAAGACTAATTTCACCCAATGGCGTCATTAGGAGGGTATGGGAGATGCGGACCACACCAGGTGACAGCATCAGAAGCGGTGACACCAAAATTACTATAGATTTTTTTGGTAGTGTTTCAGCAGCAATTTATTATATTTTATCAAAATATTTCTAGCACCATGCTCAGCCAGACAAGCCCCCCTTTTTTCTTGTTATAGATTGCTGGAGAATAAATTTTCCAGAGATTATTTTTGGCTCATTGTTATCAGGCTTGCTTTCAAAACAACTTGCACAATGTGTTGTTTCCGGAATGAACGCGTGATACGAGGAACATGCAAATGTAAACATATTTAAGCTGTACATGTGATGTTGTAATGTAAAGGTATAATTTTAATTTTGCTGATTGTGTATATCACTACTATTGGCATTACATTCAGTGATATATGGGAACTGTGGTTTATGAGTAACATTTGAACAATTTTTTTCTAAAGATACTTTATAGTCTGCTATAGAAGGAGATCCATAGGAGTGACACAATGAGTGACTGCGCTGGGTGACAGCAACCCTGTTTAAGATTTGAATATTGTATCCGTCAAATCTAAAACAGGCACATGTGTAGCTTCCCCAAATTAAATCTGTGAGGAAGTTAGAAGATTATTTAAGGAACCATACAAATCAGACCAAGACTCATACAATTAAGTTCTTAGTGATAACACAAGCCAACAAATACAGTATTTTTAATTAAGATATAATTTTAGATCATTCTTATAGTTTTTTGTGCTGAATTCAGATCTGTGTTTATTTTTTCTCTGTCACGTGTAGTTTTTGCGATGAGGCTAATCAGATAATGAATGTATTTACGCACTGATATCAATAGAATCTAACTGATATCAGTGTGTAAATGCATTCATTATTCAATTAGCCTCATTGCAAAAACTACACATTATGGTGACCCAGGAATTTTATAGGAAGACTCAGAAGTGAAATATTAATAAAGCTTCTAAGCATCACAGCTCAAAAGAGATATAAACAAGCTGGAAGGTGTCCAGAGGAAGGCAACTGAAAGGATCAAAGATCTGTTGACCACTAATCCTTATGAGGAGTGTCTTAAAGAGCTGGGTCTGTTTAGCCTGCAGAAGAGAAGGTTGAGAGGAGACATGATAGCCATGTTTAAATATGTGAAAGGTTGTCATAAGGAAGAGGGAGCAGGTTTGTTTTCTGCTGAAACTCAGTCTCAGTGCAATAGGTCCAAATTACAGGAATGGAGATTCCACCTGAACATTAGGAAGAACCTCCTGACTGTAAGAGATGTTCACCAGTAGAACTCTCTGCCTCGAGGTGCGACGGAAGCCCCTTCCTTGGAGGCTTTTAAACAGAAGCTGGGTGGCCATCTCATCATCATCATCAATCACTTGTATCCAAGTAGGATGGCCTTCCAAGTGTAGGGTCTCGGTGGTGGATTCGTAGGTGACTGTGGAGACCTATTCTTTACCTGCACGTTCTTCCACAATGTGGCCAGTCCAGCCGAGTTGATGGCGGAGGATGATCACTTCAGTGCTGATCATCTTTGTTTCTTCCAGCACGCTGATGGTTATCTGACTGTCTTCCCAAGAGATTTGCAGGATTTTTCAGAGGCAACACTTAAATTGTTCCATGAGTCGAGTGTGACATCTATAGATGGTCAACGTTTCACAGGTTTGGGAGGACAATCGCTTTGTGAAGCATCTTGGTCTCCTTACAAATGTTCCGATCCTCAAACACTTTGTTTAATTTGCAGAATGCTGCACTCGCAGAGCTCAGATGGTGTTGTATTTCAGTGTCGATGTTGATTTTTGTGGAGAGGTGGCTGCCAAGGTAGCAGAAATTGTCAACATTTTCTAACATTACATCATTAAGATGTATTTCTGGTATTGCAGAGGGACAGGCTGGTGCCTTCTGAAAGAACACTTTGGTTTTCTCAATGTTCAGTATTTATTTATCATGGCTGAAGTGAGTTGAGACTACAGTTAAAATGCATTTAAAAACACAAAGTTTTTTTTTAAAAAAATAACTTGGCATTATGCTAAATGTCCTTTGACCAACAACTGGCCACTTGGAGTGCCTCTGGTGTCGCTGTGAAAAGATCCTCCACTGTGCATGTGGCAGGGCTTAAGTTGCATTGTAGTAGGTGGTCTGTGGTTTGCTCTTCTCCGCACTTGCATGTTGTGGGCTCCACTTTGTGGTCCCATTTCTTAAGGTTGGCTCTGCATCTTGTGGTGTCAGAACGCAGCATGTTCAGCACCTTCCAGGTCGTCCACTCTTCTGTGTGCCCAGGAGAGAGTTTTCTCATCTAGTCTCAGCCACTGATTGAGGTGCTGGATTTTAGCCTGCCACTTTTGGACTCTTGCATGCTGAGGTGTTCTTGAGAGTATCTCTGTAGATCTTAGGAAGCTGTTTCTTGACATAAAGCGTTGGCATGTTGGCTGATATCCGAACAGAGGATGGGCCGAAGATGTCAATGCCTTGGTCCTTTTATTATAGGCTGCTACTTCCTAGCGGATGTCAGGTGATGCAATACGGGCTAAACAGTATAATTTCTCTAGTGGTGTAGGGCATAGACATCCCGTGATAATGGGGCATGTCTCATTAAGAGCCACATCCACTGTTTTAACATGGTGTGTTCCACACTAAGTATGCGTATTCAGCAACAGAGTAGCAAAGTGTATGAGTAGATGTCTTCACTGTATCTGGTTGTGATCCCCAGGTTGTGCCAGTCAGCTTTCGTATGATATTTTTTCTAGCGCCCACGTTTTGCTTGATATTTGGGCAATGCTTCTTGTACCAAAATACCATGGTAATTCCCAGGTATTTTGTTGTGCTGCAATGCTCCAGTGGGATTCCTTCCCAGGTAATCCTCAGAGCTCGAGATGCTTGTCTGTTCTTAAGATGAAAAGCACATTGCATTTAAGATGGATTAGGAATCAGCTGCTTTTCCTTGTAATGGGCAGTAAGAGCACATAAATCTTCAAAGAGCTTCTGTTCAAACATTTCAAAGCTCCCTGCTTGAGCGGTGATGGCATGATTGTCAACATAGATGGAACTCTCTGTCCCTTCTGGCATTGGCTGATAATTTGTTGGGCTCTGCTGCAAAAGGGACCCTGAGGCCTAGGCATGTAGCTGGGGGGGGGGGGGGGGGCGGGGGCTTCAGCCCCCCCCCCCCAAATTCTCATGGTGGTCTGTGAAAAGGCCTTACTGGTACATTATTTAAACTGTTATGTTTATTCATATCATTATCTGATCACCATGCTCAATATATCCCATATGCATGGGGGTATTGGGGTAACAATACAAAAGGTTTGCTAGGGTAGACCCTCTTTCACTCAGACTCAGACCCCCCCCCCCCCCCCCCCGAATCAAAATCCTGGCTACAGGCCTGCTGGCGCCTGAGTATTGCCATCCAGCTTTGATGCCTGCTCAGCCCTGGGCTTATCCACGAGGAGACCTGCATTCACACCCTCATTCCAGCCAGCTGACCCAGCAGGGAGAGAACATGGCCTCCGCAACCTCACCGCGCTGCTACTTTAATGGCCTCGCCACCCATTGCCCGGCTGCCTGAATACCTGTGCCGGGTGCCTCCATAGCCACGCTACCCATCATTTGGACATTGGAACAGCTGTGCGGGCGCTTGTTTTCGGGGTTCCCCTGCCTCTCCTGTTGCTTCAGACCACTTTTTCCATCAGCCCACTTTGGTTGGGATTCAATGTTTACTTTTAAGCTCTTTTTTGTATTTCTATTTGAATTATTGTATGTTTACTTTTAAGCTTTTTATTGTATTTCTATTTGAATTACGTCTAAGCTTATTATTGTATTTATATGCGAATTATTATTTCATTTATTATTGTATGTTTACATTGATATGTTGTTTAAATTCATATGTTACGTTTATTATTATATGTGTAAGAATGAAGCAGAGTGTTTGAGGACCGGGACATCCGTAGGGATACCAAGGTGCTTGTTTATAGAGCTATTGTCCTCCCAATCCTGCTATATGCCTGTGAGACGTGGACTGTCTACAGACGTCACATGCAACTCCTGGAACGATTCCATCAGCACTGCCTCCAGAAAATCCTGCAAATATCTTGGGAAGACAAGCGGACAAACGTCAGCGTGCTGGAAGAAGCAAAGACCACCAGCATTGAAGTGATGGTCCTCTGCCATCAACTCCGCTGGGCCGGCCACGTTGTCCGGATGCCTGACCACCGTCTCCCAAAGCAGTTGCTCTACTCCGAACTCAAGAACGGAAAACGGAATGTCGGTGGATAGGAAAAGAGATTTAAAGATGGCCTTAAAGCCAACCTTATAATCTCTGGCATCGACACTGAGAACTGGGAAGCCCTGACCCTTGACCGCTCCAGCTGGAGGTCAGCTGTGACCAGCAGTGCTGCAGAATTCGAGGAGGGACGAGTGGAGGGTGAAAGAGAGAAACGTGCCAGGAGGAAGGCGCGTCAAGCCAACCCCGACCGAGACCGCCTTCCACCTGGAAACCAATGCCTTCACTGTAGGAGAAGATGCGGGTCAAGAATAGGGCTCCAGAGCCACCTACAAACCCACAAAAATAGTCATCAAGGAAGACCATCTTACTCGTCCAATGAGGGATTGTCTAAGTAAGTAAGTAAGTAAGGCAGCGTTACCTGAATCCCCCACTGGGGTGAGAAGGGTAGTATAATAATAATAATAATAATAATAATAATAATAATAATAATAATAAATATTAAACATTGATGGCGCTAGCAAGCTCCCCCAGAGGCAGGCCATTCTTCTATTTGTGCTGTCTGCTTCTCTGGCCCTGGAACTCAACACAAAAGTTCCTGTTTTGTAGCAGATCTGAGAGGCCAAGGCTGGCCATCTGTGGGGGATGCTTTGATTGTGCTTTCCCTGCATGGCAGAGGGTTGGACTAGATGGCCCAGGTGGTCTCTTCCAACTCTATGACTCTGTAATGCTCTGATTCTATGATTCGTAGCTTCCTCTTCAAATGATTTATTGTTCAAATGAGATTTATTGTTTAACTCTCACTTCTCGCGAGAGTTCCCTCTCTGCCCCTTTAAGGAGGAACGCCTACCTACTGAGCATGCGCGCCCGCCTCCTGCCCAGTTCTCGCGAGAAGAGGCTGCTTCTCCAGAAAGCCCATCATGGCGGCGCTGTCTGGGTCTCCCTCGGCTGCTCTCCCCTCCTTGGCGGCGGGGACCCCGAATCCCGCCCCGGCCTTGCCACTGGGCCCGCCGGGCTACCGACCCTTCGAGCCCGAGGCGGTGGGGCTGAGCCCCGGATGGAGGCTCACCGGCTACGGGGAGCTGCGGGGCTGAGGCTGCAAAGTCCCCCAGGAGACGCTGCTCAGGCTCCTGGAGGGACTCAGCGGCCCTCGGCCAGGCTTGGCGGAGGCGGGGGAGCCGGTGGCGGCCACGGGAACGACTCCCACCCTCGGTGAGGCCTAGGGCAGGCGGGAGGGCGGGTCCCGAGGCGGAAAGAGTCTCTTGAGAAGCCTTCTGGTTGATGGGCCCTTGTTGTGAGGAAGGGCCTTCGAAGTCTGACTCTGAGAGCCATACATTGGCAGGAAGACGCTTGAAAGAGAACCCCAGAGTTAGACAAAGGCAAATGCACGATACTACACTTTGGTAGGAAAAACAAAATGCAAAGATACAGAATGGGGGACGATGCCTGGCTCGAGAGCAGTATGTGTGAAAAAGATCTTGGAGTCCTTGCAGACAACAAGTTAAACATGAGCCAACATGTGGCGGCAAAAAAAGCCAGTGGGATTTTGTCCTGCATTAATAGGAGCATAGTGTCTAGATCTAGGGAAGTCATGCTACCCCTCTATTCCACTTTGGTTAGACCACACCTGGAATATTGTGTCCAATTCTGGGCACCACAATTCAAGAGAGATATTGACAAGCTGGAATGTGTCCAGAGGAGGGCGACTAAAATGATCAAGGGTCTGGAGAACAAGCCCTATGAGGAACGGCTTAAGGAGCTGGGCATGTTTAGCCTGAAGAAGAGAAGGCTGAGAGGAGATATGATAACCATGTATAAATAAGTGAGAGGAGGCCGCAAGCTTGTTTTCCGCTTCCTTGCAGACTAGGACGCGGAACAATGGCTTCAGACTACAAGAGAGGAGATTCCATCTGAACATGAGGAAGAACTTCCTGACTGTGAGAGCCGTTCAGCAGTGGAACTCTCTGCCCCGGAGTGTGGGGGAGGCTCCTTCTTTGGAAGCTTTTAAACAGAGGCTGGATGGCCATCTGTCAGGGGTGATTTGAATGCAATATTCCTGCCATATAGCCCGAAAAAACCCACAAGAACCTAATATTCCTGCTTCTTGGCAGACTGGGGTTGGACTGGATGGCCCATGAGGTCTCTTCCAACTCTTTGATTCTATTAAAGGGCCCCACCACCCTCTTGCAAGCAAATTAGTCAAATATGGACTGTGCCAGTGTTTCTCCACCTTTCTAATGTTGCAACTCCTTAATATAGCTCCTCATTTTGTGGTGACTCCAACCATAAAATTACTTTTGTTGCTACTAATGTAAATATCTGATATGCAGAATGTATTTTAATTCACTGGACCAAATTTGCAACACAAATACCTGATACCCCCAAATTTGAATACTGGTTGAATTGGATGGGGGATTGATTTTGTCATTTGGGAGTTGTGGTTGCTGTGATTTATAGTTCACCTACAATCAAAGAGCATTCTGAACCCCACCAACGACAGAATTGGGCAAGACTTCCCACACAACACTCTGTCACATTGCCAGGGCTCTGCCTTATTTAGGTAGATATGAATCAAACTCCCAGTTTTATCAAACAGTTTAATTACAACAGCACTTACTTGCTGGCTGTTTTAATAGACCAAAATATAAAACACAAAGATAGCATTCAGCTACAGAATAAATAAAAACTGATAGCAAAAATAACTTCGTAGTCAAAAGGGTCAAGTCCAGTGGCCCAACACCAAGAGTTCAATAATAAGAGTCCAAGGATCAAGAGTCTATACCGTAGTCAAAAGCCAGTCCAAAGGTTCAAGGTTCCAAGATTACAGGAGACAGGTCAGGATACCGAAAATCCAACAGACCTGGGGAAAAAACCAGCGGCATCCACCACCAAAATGCAACAGATACTTTCCCCCCAAAGATCAGTGCCAAGGCTAGCTCCTTATATCTAGAAACACCCATCTCTTGCATACCTCCACCCTTAATTGCTTTCACCCATGAAGTCTTACTTTCAGATTACTAAACCCTTTCAACACCAAGCACCATCAACTGCAGAACATATCACACACGCCCTGCCTTGAGGTCTTCAGCCTTCTTTGCCAAAGGGGTTCCTAAGACTATCAGAAATGTGTGTTTTCTTATGGTCTTTGGTGACCCCTTGGAAACCCCTTCGTGACTCCCCCAGGGGTCCTGACTCCCAGGTTGACAAACTCTGGACAAGCCAATGCTCCTATTAGGTGGATCTGTCATTGATTAAGTGGCCAAACCCAAAGGGTGCTCACCAATAGTTCCTCTTCACCCTGGAAAGAAGTGACTAGCGGAGTGCCACAGGGTTCGATCCTGGGCCTAGTAATAATAACAATCTTTATTTATACCCTGCCACCATCTCCCCGATGGGGACTCGGGGCGTTTTACACGAGGCCAAGCCCAAACAACAAATTACAGCAGATAAAACTGAAAACAGAAACCAAAAACGCAGACAATAACAACATCATAATTACATAAAACATGTGAATGCGTAGCAATGTAAAATTACAATAAACACAATCACAGTGACAAAGGGTGGGCTACATGTAATGATCAAAAGAAAAAAATATTAAAAACTAATTAAAAACTCGGGTGAGATAAAGGAGAAGCAAGTTATTCACGGAGGAGGGCTATTCAACATCTTTATAAATGACTTGGATGAAGGTTTAGATGGCGTGCTTATCAAGTTTGCAGCTGATACCAAATTAGGAGGGATAGCTAATACCCCAGGATTAGAATTCAAAATGACATTAACAGATTGGATAGATGGACCAAAACTAACAAAATGGATTTCAACATGGGCAAATGTAAGATATGACACTGAGGCTGAAAAAATGAAATGCAAAGATACAGGATGGATGATGCCTGGCTCGACAACAGCCCATGTGAGAAAGATCTTGGTTCCTTAGTGGACAACAAATTGAACATGAGCCAACAGTTTGATGCAGCAGCTAAAAAAGCTAATGGGATTTTGGGCTGCATCAAAAGGAGTATAGTGTCTACTAGATCAAGGGAAGTCATTGTGCCCCTCATCCCTATCTCTTGCTTTGTTCCTTCCTTGGTATCAGTTCGTATCAGTATTCTTGTACCTGCTTTCTCAACAGCTTGCATTCCCCCTCCTGCCTCCCTTGTCTGAGCTTCCTGCTTTCAGTGGATAAATTTCCACTTCAAGACCTCCTCTCTTATCAGTGCTCTCTTAGCAGTTGTTTGTATTCTTGCACCTGCTTGTTATTAGATTGAACTTTTCCCTACAATTCTCCCGTTTTGGTTCTCTCACTCCCTGCTGTTCCATCGGCGAGACTTTGAACTTAACATTGACTGGGTACAAGAAACAGGTCTTTAATTCTAACAGCTTGTTTAGTGATTGAATCTCTGTCAGTTCACTCCAGAGTCTTGGGGGCGGCTGATAAAAACGTCTTCTGGGTGACTGTTGCCAGTCTAGTCCTGGCTACTTGGAGTAAATGTCCCCCAGAGGACCTGAATGCATGGGTGGATTATATGGGGAAACATGTAATAACTAGGGCCTCTTACAGGGAGCGGTCAACCCCCCTGTTTAAGGAGCACCATTGGCTTCCGTTTATCTTCCGGTCTCAATTCAAGGTACAGGTTCTTACCTATAAAGCCCTAAACCAGTGATTGCCAACCTTTTGAGCTTGGTGTGTCAAAATTTGCCAAAAACCTGAGCATAACTTGGGTGGGGTGTCAACTTCGAGGGGAAAAAAAACATAATTTTGCAATATTTATAGTTTAAATAAGAAAAATGTATATTCCATGATGAGTTATGGAGTGAACAATGCTCAAACGTTCAGATGTTAAATTTGTAGAGCCTTTTACAAATTTAAGGATGGAATTAGATTGGCTCTTATAAGGTGTACTTCGCTGTATGCRGCCACATGTGGCCACGTGCCATCAAAAATAACCATGCATGTCAGTGCTGACACGCATGTCATAGGTTCACCATCACGGCCCTAAACGGTTTGGGACCCGCCTACCTTCGTGAYCATATTTCTCTCCATGAACCAGCCCGAACCCTTTGATCTTCGGGCAAGGCCCTCCTTTCGCCCTTGCCAGTCTCTCAGACTCACCGTGTGAGTACAAGGGAGAGAGCYTTCTCCTCTGTGCCCCCCTGACTCTGGAATTCATTACCCGGAGAGATTGGGAAAGCCCCTATATTAGAAACCTTTAAAAAGAGTCCTGGCTCTGCTGTTGCGCTTTTGGAGAGTAGCCACATAACATTATGCTAGTGCTCCCTCAATGTTCTTCTCCCAGGAGTCCCCCCCCCCCCAAAGTACGAAGGTTTGTTTATTTTCCTGTCTCTCTATGAGTTCTCCCTGACAATTAGTTTTGCCCCCTTATCTCACCTGGAGTTTTAAAATCATTTTATGTACATGTGGCCCACTCTCTGTCATTATATTTGATTCCTATGTTCTGTGTGTATTGTTTTATATGTTTTGATGTTTTACATTTTAATTTTATGTTGTTTATTTTATTGCAATTTGTACTGTTATATTGTAGTTTGTTGTTCGGGCTTGGCCCCATGTAAGCTGCTCCGAGTCCCCGTTGGGGAGATGGTGGCGAGGTATAAATAAAGTTTATATTATTATTATTATTATTATTATTATTATTATTGCTTGTGTGTTATAAATAGAAGTTGAGCAATACTTATATGGACATTTGAAATATTCTGAAAGTGATGGTGGCAGAACCTTGATAGCAGTCAAAGGCAATCACAAGAGAATCTTGGAAATATCTTTAATGCCAGGTTACTACACTACATCATAGTTACAACTAAAGAAAACTCGGAAAACATTCAGTTCAATACCCCCTTGAAACCCTACCCCCTCAGTTCACAAAAATTCTACAGGCAGCTGCCCCTTCCAGTCTGAGCTGGCTCTTGTGGTTAGTTTTTCCCCCATGGTGGGCTTCCCAATGTTTTGCATTCTTCACCTTGGATGAATTTATGAGTTGGGTGCTCTGGTGTCTCAGAGACATTACACCAGTCTCCATGACACAGAAATTGTCCAGATGGGTGACTAAGATAGTGAGAGCCTTGCTTCGTGATTGTTTAGTGCACCTAAATTGTATGTAATGCTCAAAATTAGTAAAAATATTGTATAAAATTACCTTCAGGATATGTGTATAAGCTGTATACATGTATACAATTTATTTATTTATTTATTTCAGGTATTTTTACCCCGCCTTTCTCAACCCCCTAGGGGGGACACAGGGTGGCTTCCAGCCGGCACATATTCAACGCCTACAATTAAACACAATAAAATACACAACAAACAGTAATTATAAATAATTAAAACATTTAAGTTAATACAATAAAATCTACTAAAAAGGATGCCAGCCTGGTGGCCATCGTTTCGCCGAGTTCTGTAATTAGTAAGTCCATTCAGCTTATCATAATCCGTTTCCAAAGCTCTAGTCTTCATTGTCCTTGTCAGTCTGCCAGGTTACCCAAAGTCCTGGTCCCATACCCATGTTTTTAATTTCCTTCTAAAAGAGAGGAGGAATGACGGTGATCTAATTTCCCCGGGGAGTGAATTCCACAGGCAGGGGGCTACCACCAAGAAGGCCCTGTCCCTCGTCCCCGCCAGTCTCGTTTGTGACAAGGGCGGGGCCGAGAGCAGGGCCTCTCCAGAAGATCTTAAATTCCTAGGTGGGAGGTAGAAGGAGATACATTTGGACAGGTATGCTGGGCTGGAGCCGTACAAAACTTTATTACAGTCACTGACCAGCACAAAGCGGGGCACAGGCGCCCTGGGAAGGGAAACACAGCTCCCCTGTGAAGCAGTTATATGTATAAAAATCATCATTATATTTGGGCCTGATCACCATGATACCTTGTTATGTGTGTACATATATGCAAATAATGGATACTCCAAAATTCCAAATGTTTTTGATTCTGAGCATTTCGGATAAGGGATACTTATCCTGTGCTTGTAGAGGTTCTACAACGCATGTGGCCCTTCCTCTCCACAGGCATTGGGATGGACTCCTGTGTGATCCCTTTGAGACATGGGGGCCTGTCCCTTATACAGACTACAGACTTCTTTTATCCACTGGTGGAGGATCCCTACATGATGGTGAGCACAGAGAATGGGAGTACAACAGTAGGAGGGGGAAAGGGTTGCTGAGAAGGGAGCTGTATCTGTTATACAGCACTATATATTTGTGCTTGAAACAGTTATAAACTTATTTGAAATAATGGTCTTGTGTGTGATCTTCTTTATTGAATGCTTTGTATCTGATGTAGGGTCGAATTGCCTGTGCCAATGTTCTAAGTGACCTCTATGCAATGGGCATCACAGAGTGTGACAACATGCTTATGCTGCTGAGTGTGAGCCAGAAAATGAGTGAGGAGGTGAGAAGCAATATATCAAAATGAGAATTTTAAAAATGTTTTTATATGACATTCTGTATGACCACTGCCCATTTTTGTTCCTGAGTTATAAATGTCATTTCCTAATTGTTTCTATCATAAAAACATGGAAAAGGTATATTAAAACGCAAGAACTTTGTTTTGCACATAATTTTTCAGTGAACATCTCATAGTCTCAACAAATTCAACATGGTTTGTGGCAGCCACAAAAAATGAAGTTTCTTGAGTATAACAATTATTTTCAAAGTAAATACCGCACCATTAAACAGAAAATAACTCTTTCAAACCAGGAACAGTTTTTTTTTTCAAATTTTGTTACATAGTCTTATTTGCTGAGATGTCAAGGCAGTTTGAAGTGATTCAGATATCATGCTAAATCTTAATTTGCAGCATCATTGTTTTTTAGAATCAAGGGCTTGTTTGTATAGCCATATCTTTAGTCAAATCATAATTTAGAATTGTGTATCTGCTTTTGTTTTCTGTAGAAGACTCCTGTTTCTGTGGTGAAACAGCTTCCTCTAATCCAGTGGTTGCCAATCTTTGGTCCTCCAGGTGTTTTGGACTTCAACTCCCAGGAATCCCAGCCAGCTGACTATCTGTGGGATTGTGGGAGCTGAAGTCCAAAACACCTGGAGGACCAAAGGTTGGCAACCATTGTGTAAAGGAATAACTGCAACAATGACTTTCCAGTTCATATATCTACACCAAATAATTGATTTGATTTTTTGATAAATCCTCATTTGTAAGCTCAAGTATCTTACCAAGCCATCTTTCGAATTGATATTTGAAGCAAACACATGTAACCAAACTGTGTTTTATGAGAACCACTATTATATTCTTTTTTTGAACTGCAGATAGGAAGTTACTGAGTTCTAACTTTCCAAAGTAGTTCTGATGATTGCAGACAGTTTCCTGAATCTTTTGTTGTACTTTCACCCAGGAGCGAGATAAAATCATGCCACTGATAATCAAGGGCTTCAGGGATGCAGCAGAAGAAGGTGGCACTTCAGTAACTGGTGGGCAGACAGTCTTGAATCCTTGGATTATTGTTGGAGGGGTTGCAACAGTTGTTTGCCAGCCCAATGAATTCATCATGTGAGTATTGAGAGCTCATTGTGAGAGAATTTGAGAAAGCAGTCTATAGGATAATTGATGTATTTGCAGAAAAGATAATTGCATTCCAGTGTTAACTCCTGATAGAATGTGATGATTTTTGCAGGATTACAGAGCTGACTTATAATGAAAGTGAAGAATAGCTTGTTTAACAGAATTAAAGATTACTCAAGGATAGGAGAAGAAATTGGGCTGGAAAGTGAAAAACCCTTATCCCAATTCAAGGGCAAATGTGGTACAGGTGGCTATCAAATCATGTGCAAAGTGTAACAATTATGACACTCCAAATAGTTTCAAACCATTCTGCTTCTGAAAATCAGAACAGGCTTTGTAAACAGTGTGGATAGAATATTTTTGGAATTATAAATAAACCCTCATCTTGGAGCTTAATGGGTGCAATAACAATAAGAGTTTTTCATTGATCTACTGGATCTGACTGTCCCATTTCCTCTGGAAGATGTTGGTTTGAACATGTCAGATTTTGCACCTATTTTCTTGTCATATTCAGATTATTTGCTTTTAAGATTTAGTTTTATTGCAGTTTTGGATACTAGAGAAATATGAGAAATTTCTGAGGACCCTGAGATATTTTCTAACTGAAGATGTTGCTAAGTTTATTGTGTCAAATAGGGAGTATCTGTCCGGATCAAGAACACGAACACAGTAAATAATTCTTTGACATAAGGCCATTTCAGGCATCTTGAACTTATGTTACTTCTGAAGAAATTTGTCTTGGAATCAAAAGGTATGGCAGCTAATATATTCTTGAGGACAGTGCTTGATTGAGTCGTTGTTGGCCAATTTCAAATGTTTTTGGATGAACTTGTATCTTTCAGCTGAGTTTTTAAGCATGATTTTGCTGCAAGATACAGTGAAAATTTCTAGATACATAGGAAAAGATGCATAGGAAAAAAATTCTAGATGCCTAGGAAAACCACTGCACATTAACATAAACCCTTCTTTAGGGGAATTTGTGATTCAGAGTTCTCAATCTGGTATAAAACCACTGCTGTAATAGGCAAATGCCTGCTTATTTTTCCAGGCTTCTTAATGTGCTTTAGTTTTATATTGCTCCTTCTCTGGGCTTTTTTCAAGCAGTGCTGGGGATATTCTTGTTCTTATTATTGAATTACAGTTCTTTTTGTTAACCATCCTGAATATATCAATATTGAAAGGCATATATAAACCAAGCACTAAAGTTCAAGCATTCAAGTTATTTTTTATTTTTATTCTAGGCCAGACAGTGCAGTTCCAGGAGATGTCCTCGTATTAACTAAACCATTAGGGACTCAAGTGGCTGTGAATGCTCATCAGTGGCTAGATAATGTAAGTGATAATGTAGTATCTTTGGGAAAATGTTGGGATTCCTTTGGTGTTCCTATGTGCTGTTGAGACCCAACGGAGGGGCAGGGGATTCCTCTTTACATGCACAAAAAGGGAGAGGTTGGAAGGAAATGAATTGTCAAGGTAATAGGCATAGGATTATTGCAGGTCTTAGTCTGTAAACTATGTGTAGCTCTACTAATGTTGGGCTGTCAACTCCCAGCATCCTTTTGGCTGTGTTGACTACAGCTCATGGCAGGTGCAGTCCAACAATGTTGGTAGGGGCATGGTTACTCACATGAATGAACAGAGATATACTGAGACTAGTGTGGCCTGGGTGCATACTTAAGTCCATCTCCAAAGATTACTGGGTGATCATGATCTCATCACTTCCTAACTGTCTAGAATTATATTGCATTGTTTTGTTTTGTTTTAAAGTGTGTATTTGTGAGTACCATATCACAGTTTTATAAAGGATGCATAAAATATAATATGGATCAGGAAAAAGAGAGCTCTATCAGCAATGTCTAGCCCTAGCTGAATATTCATAATGTAAGATTTAAAATGTAGGCAAGAATAGGGTTGCAGAGGGCCACATAGGTTTCCATCCCTTCTGGCAGGTGATTCTTCACCCCATCCTCAGAACTTGTACCATATACTTGAAGTGATAGTAGTAGATTGGTGAGCAAGATGTTTGATGCATCCACAAACTATTGGCCTCCAAATAGTATTTTTTTTTCCACTGAAGTTTACTACAGTTTTGCAGCACAGACTTGAAGTTTTGAGGGAGAGGGGAGATCCATATATTTGCTACTGAAAAAGAGCATCTGAATAATGTTTAAAATCCTTTATTTCTTTTCCAGCCAGAGCGATGGAATAAGATTAAGCTGGTGGTTTCCAGAGAAGATGTTGAACTGGCTTACCAAGAAGCCATGTTTAGTATGGCTATGCTGAACAGAACAGGTAGGGGACCTCGAGTGCGATCTTAGATCTGTTCTTAATTTCAGTTTAAAAGTAGTGAGTGCTGTGCTACTCATATTTTTTTTAACATGGAATATTTTATTTTGGAGCTATTTTGGGAAACGTTTAATCCACCTTAATTGCTTAATGAGGGCAGAAAGATGTAGGGTAGATTTTAAAAAGAAGGTTCTGTGTATTTTTCAAGATTATCAGAGCATTTGACTTTAAAATGTAGTTATAAAGAAAAAAACTACAATTAAATGAGCCTCCTGAATGCTAGCTTATTTGCCAGCATATTTTTATTTAAAGAAGGGAAAAATAAGTTTAAAACTATGGAACAAGAGCCTTGTTTTCATAGATATATTAGAGAACCTCCATTTTTACATACAGAATTCAACTCACCTCTCTTCCTCTCAAAAAGGATGAAAGGTATGAATTTCAGATGTTCAGAAATGACTAGATGGTCTGCATTGAACTGTCAAATACATCTATGGCTAAACCAAACCAATTATGTCATATATTACTTTGTAAAATCGCAGTGACAGTTTAATGGCCAAAATCAACATTATCAGTTCTCTAGCATTTAGCAGTAATGTAACAGTAAGAGATAATGCCTGGACTGATTGGATAGCAGGTAGATTAATGTACTTTCAAATTCAGGTTGCTGAGCTTGGCTTTCTTTGGTGCTTCCTGAATTGATGGGACATATATTTTCATCCCACATTTTGTAAGAATGCCCAAAAGTTGGACCCAGACTGCTGGCAGCCACCAGCCTCCATAAACCACCTGATATAAGTAGAGAGAATAATTGAATAGATCTTGTTTAGGCAGTAAGTGACCAAGAACTGCTGGGTCCCAGTTGAAATGTAGTACCTCTATGTTTTGTTCTCTTTCTTCAGCTGCCAGTCTGATGCACACTTTCAATGCCCATGCTGCCACAGATATTACAGGATTTGGGATTCTGGGCCATGCACAAAACATGGCCAAACAGCAACGCAGTGAGGTGTCATTTGTCATCCATAATTTGCCCATAATTGCCAAGATGGCTGCCATCAGCAAAGCATGTGGCAACCGGTCTAAGCTCCTGCAAGGAACATCTCCGGAGACATCTGGTAAGATAGATCAGAGCTTCTTAAACATTTCTAATCATTACTCCTTTTGGCCCAAGAAATGTTTATACAGTACAGGAATATTAAATATGAATAAAAATCAAACATTAACTGATAACAAACCAGCCTTTGCAAGACTTGCTAAACAGGCTGATTTTTCTTTTTATGAAGTACAGTTGAGGCATCTTCTGCAGAGCCCACTGTAAATATTGCACAACAGATTTTTGTGAATGTCTTGAACTGCATTTAGAAGACATTTACTGTTGCCAAATTTTTCATATCCCCAACATTGAGCTAAGGGGACCCCATCTGGGGTCAGGATCCACAGTTTAAGAAGCAGTGAGATAGATAACCTAGGTCAATAATGAATGAAAATGAGGATCTACCAGTAAACGCCCTCCCTAAGGAACTAAAGATGCCCCCCCCTTGCCTTTAAGAAACAGCTGAAGACATACATCTGCTCATTGTCCTACGAGGAGGAGGAAGAATAGATAATGACAGCTATTATATCTCTGAAAAGCATCTGCAATCTGTACTTGGGTCTTTCTGCCCCACTAGCTCACTTGACATCCTGAGCAGTGATCAGTTTATATGCCCCCAAGGAACTCTGTTAACTCTGGGAAATTGATGCTTCTGTTTTTATAATAGGTTTTTAAATTTTTATTCTAAGTTACAATTCGTTTTTATATGCTGAGGAGTTTAATATTTGTGATTATGTGTCTATTAGTTGTTTTGTTTTGGTATTGAATGTTTGCCTTTTTAATGATTGGAATCCACCCTGAGTCCCTTCGGGAAGATAGGGAGGAATATAAATAAAGTTTTATTATTTTATTATTATTATAAATCTTAGTTTGATACACATTTATTAAATATTTATAACAATAACAACAGAAAATGCCTAAATTCAAATAAAATTCAGTCATAAGAAGTGGCAGAGTTTTGAGGAAGAATGGGGCTCTTTCCAGTTCCTGTACTGCTGACAAATTCTTGAGCTTTAAGCCTAATTCAATATTATCTGCATGTCTGAAGCTTGCACACTCTTAAGTAGAGTAGGGATGGATGGCGTCTAAATCTGCGTGTGGCCTTTAATGTACTCTTCTTACGTGACAGGGGGGCTGCTGATCTGTTTACCAAGGGAGCAGGCTGCCCGTTTCTGTGCTGAAATTAAGTCCCCCAAATATGGAGAAGGACATCAAGCCTGGATCATTGGCATTGTGGAAAAGGGCAACCAGACAGCGCGTATCATCGAGAAGCCTCGGATTATTGAAGTGACACCACGCGGAGCAAGTGTTTCCCCTCAAGACAACAATTCTAGTGCCAGCCCTGAAGCCGCTTCATGAAGTGGAAAAATGACTTTATTCTGTCCATTGTAGGTTCTGGTCTTCAAAAGGGGATCAACCAGAGATTCTGGATCTGGGTACTCCTGCCTTTTATAGCACAATGTCCTCCACAATGTGGTCTCTCTGTTGATTGGTGACTGTTTGTAATTTTGAAGATATTTTCTGCAAAATCGCTGGCAGTTTGATTTGAAGATGGTAACTTGAATTATTTATTGGAATAGTTCTGCCTGTTCTTAAGCTCACTCAGCTTTTGGTCAGACTGAGCAGCTGGTCCAAAAGGAGGGTGAGTGAGTTAAAAAGCCATTTGGTTGGGCCAGAGGTCTCTCCTCTTTTCATGAAGCGCCTCCCTTTAAAACCCACAGTTGTGGGTGTGGAGGAGCAGAGGAACCCTTAGAGGAGCAGTGCCAAACTCAGCTTCATGGGTTGTTCCTTGCATTGTAAATTATTTGTGATTGAGTTAATAAAAAAACCTGATTTCTACATCTAAGGAAGTGCTTTTATATTGTTTACTAGCTTGGGGGACGTGGCGGTGCCCAGGTTATTTGAGAAGGCATTGTTTGTTTTGTGAAGTGTGGTAATATCAGTTTGGTAATGTGTAATGCAAGGAAGACTCCAGCAATACATGGAGCGAGAGTTGCCAGATGTTCAAGCTGGGTTTAGAAAAGGTAGAGGAACGAGAGACCAAATTGCCAATATCCGCTGGATAATGGAGAAAGGCAGGGAGTTTCAGAAAAACATCTACTTCTGCTTCATTGACTATTCTAAAGCCTTTGACTGTGTGGATCATAATAAATTGTGGCAAGTTCTTAGTGGGATGGGCATACCAAGCCACCTTGTCTCTCTCCTGAGGAATCTGTACAAGGACCAAGTAGCAACAGTAAGAACTGACCACGGAACAACAGACTGGTTCAAGATTGGGAAAGGCGTACGGCAAGGCTGCATACTCTCACCCAACCTTTTTAACTTGTATGCAGAACACATCATGCGATGTGCGGGGCTGGATGAATGCAAAGCTGGGGTGAAAATTGCTGGAAGAAACATTAACAACCTCAGATATGCAGATGACACCACTCTGATGGCCGAAAGCGAGGAGTAGCTGAGGAGCCTTCTAATCAAGGTGAAAGAAGAAAGCGCAAAAGCCGGGTTGCAGCTAAACGTCAAAAAAACCAAGATTATGGCAACAAGAATGATTGACAACTGGAAAATAGAGGGAGAAACCGTGGAGGCCGTGACAGACTTTGTATTTCTAGTGGCAAAGATTACTGCAGATGCAGACTGTAGCCAGGAAATCAGAAGACGCTTACTTCTTGGGAGGAGAGCAATGTCCAATCTTGATAAAATAGTAAAGAGTAGAGACATCAGACTGGCAACAAAGATCCGCCTAGTCAAAGCCATGGTATTCCCTGTAGTAACCTACGGATGTGAGAGCTGGACCTTAGGGAAGGCTGAGCGAAGGAAGATAGATGCTTTTGAGCTGTGGTGTTGGAGGAAAGTTCTGAGAGTGCCTTGGACTGCGAGAAGATCCAACCAGTCCATCCTCCAGGAAATAAAGCCCGACTGCTCACTGGAGGGAACGATACTAGAGACAAAGTTGAAGTACTTTGGCCACATCATGAGGAGACAGGAAAGCCTAGAGAAAACAATTATGCTGGGGAAAGTGGAAGGCAAAAGGAAGAGGGGCCGACCAAGGGCAAGATGGATGGATGGCATCCTTGAAGTGACTGGACTGACCTTGAGGGAGCTGGGGGTGGTAACGGCCGACAGGGAGCTCTGTCGTGGGCTGGTCCATGAGGTCACGAAGAGTCGGAGACGACTGAACGAATGAACAACAATGTGTAATGCTATTAGGGGGAAAAACAATCTTTTTGTTTTTTAATTAATGCTCCCATTAGAAAATGCATAATGATGTGGGTGAACTACAATTTCCAGAATCGTGGGTCGTTGTTGTTGTTCATTCGTTCAGTCGTCTCCGACTCTTTGTGACCTCATGGACCAGCCCACGCCAGAGCTCCCTGTCGGCCGTCACCACCCCCAGCTCCTTCAAGGTCAGTCCAGTCACTTCAAGGGCTACAATTTCCAGAATCGTGGGTCAGTCATTCCCAAACCCTGCCATTACTTAAAGTTGGCCATGTTGGATCTGTGTGCCAAGTTTGGTCCAGATCTGACAGCAGCTGGGTTCAGTGATATCTAGGTAATTGTGAACCACAACTCCCAGATTCCCAGGGCAATCACCCCCAAGCTCAGCCAGTATGCACAATTGGCCATGTTGGTTCTGTGTGCCAAGTTTGGTCCAGATCCATCACTGGCTGAGTTCACTGTTCTCTGGATAAGGGTGAACTACAACTCTCAGGGTAATCACCCCTAAACTCTGTGAGTATGGACAATTGCCCATGGTGGGTCTGTGTGCCAAGTGAGTTCCAGGTCCATCATTGGTGCAGTTCAGAGTGCTCTTAGATTGCAGATGAACTATGCATCCCAGTCCCTACAACTCCTATAAATCATTGTGAATTCTCTCCAAACCTCTCCAGTATGTTCAGTTGCTGATCAGTTCCTCTGCTGTGTGCCATAAGAAAGGGTTGAAACAGATGCAAATGAAGAGAGAAAGGAACACTGGGATATGCTTGCTATAACCTACAATGTCCTTCGAGATAGTGACTTGCTGTCTTCTCAGCACTAGAAACAATAGCCTATTTGTGGAGGGTGGAGGCTGTGTGAACAGACACCTGTGCCACATACAGATTTTCATTTTTATTATGTGTATAGATACATGGGAGGTTCCTGGCATAAGGAAAGTCGCTTCTGATCTTTAATTCACTTCAGATAAAATAGACTCATACAGTGGCTCTTGATATCAAGGAAGGATTGATAACAACAAGCAGTTCCAACAGGAAACAGTTCTTTAAAAAGCTGAAGGAAAAAAACCCATGTCTTTCCCTCCCTCCCTCCCTCCCTCCTTTTTTCTATTTATTTGGTTTACCTTATCACAGCTTAGCTGAAGAAATGTTTAAGGCACTGTTAGGGCAGCCTGGGGTTTTCATCATGTGACCAGGAAGGCACATATGAGGAAAAAAGGAACTAGTAGTCTTTATGTAGAAGATTCCTCTTGCTGCCATTACAAAGAGAGCTACTGGAAGATAAATATTCACCGTTTGTTATCCAAAAGGGGTGGCCCAATCCCACTTCTCCCTGACATACCACAGATCAGACACTTAAGATTGTTTCACATAAACCAATAATAGTGCAAATCCCCTTTTCCCATGGCTATGGTAGCCAGGCCCTGAAGAAGGACAGCAGCAGGCTCAACCATTCTCATAGGATGAAAAAATTAATAGCATACATGAGCAGGAGCAAACAGTCCAGGATCTTTCCTCGAATCAACTGTCAGTAGCTGAACCACTGGTCCTGCTTAAGGCAATGCAGCAAAAGCACATCATAGACTGGTACTCTTGTCCTCCTTCATCACTGGATGCAGTCCATGACATGGATTTGTAGCGTGTCCATGTCTGGAGCTCTGTACTGGCATTTAGGACAACAGTAGTTAGGCTGCTCATCAGCAAAGCTTTGTCTTGGACCTGCCATCACCAGCCCTGGTCCGTTCCATCCCATCTGGTAATCTGGAATGACAAGGAGGGGAAGTTAAAAAGGACACACTGGATAGTTACTATGGAAGTGTACTCTGATTTTTCCTACTTCCAACAGACCTCACTACCTCTGAGGATGCTTGCTATAGGTGCAGGCGAAACGTCAGGAGAAAATGCCTCTAGAACATGGCCATATAGCCCGGAAAACCTACAACAACTCAGTGATTCCGGCCATGAAAGCCTTCGACAATACATTGTACTTTGATTTGGTAGAAAGGAAGAACCCATGTAGGGTAATTTTCAAAAAAGGGAAAAGCATTCAAAAATGTAAAGCAGTAACAGCAGTTCGGCAGATCAGAAGCTTCTAGTGTTAACAGTAGAGCGAGTGAGCTTCCTCAATACAAGCTTTCAAAAGGACCTAGCTATCTAACTAACTCACAGCAGAGGTATTGTCTCATCACACTTACAGAAGAAGAAAATGGAGGATTCAGCCTTGCCATGTGCTCAGATATTTGTATAGAAAAAGGCATGTCCTTAAGACAGTGTTTCTCAACCTGGGGGTCGGGACCCCTGGAGGGGTCGTGAGGGGGTGTCAGAGGGGTCACCAAAGACCATCTGAACACACAGTATTTTCTGTAGGTCATGGAGATTCTGTGTGGGAAATTTGGCTCAATTCTATCATTGGTGGGGTTTAGAATGCTCTTTGATTGTAGGTGAGCTATAAATCCCAGCAACTACCGAAATCTCAAGGTCTGTATTCCCCAAACTCTACCACTGTTCACATTTGGGCATATTGAGTATCTATGCCAAGTTTGGTCCAGATCCACCATTGTTTGAGTCCACAGTGCACTCTAGATGTAGGTGAACCGCAACTCCCAAACTCAAGGTCAATGCCCACCAAACCCTTCCAGTATTTTCTGTTGGTCATGGGAGTTCTGTGTGCAAGTTTGGTTCAATTCCATCGTTGGTGGAGTTCAGAATGCTCTTTGATTTGTAGGTGAACTATAAACCCCAGCAACTACAACTCCCAAATGTCAAGGTATATTTTCCTCAAACTCCACCTGTATTCACATTTCGGCATATTGAGTATTTATGCCAAGTTTGGTCTGGATGTAGGTGAACTACAACTGCAAAAGTTAAGATCAATAACCACCAAACCCTTCCAGTATTTTCTGTTGATCATGGAAAGTTCTGTGTGTCAAGATTGGTTCAATTCCATCGTTGGTGGAGTTCAGAATGTAGGTGAACTATAAATCCCAGCAACTATAACTCCCAAATGACAAAATCAATCCTCCATCCAACCCCACCAGTATTCAAATTTGGGTGTATCGGTATTTGTGCCAAATTTGGTCCAGTGAATGAAAATACATCCTACATATCAGATATTTACATTACAATTCATAACAGTAGCAAAATTGTTGTGAAGTAGCAACTAAAATAAGGTTATGGTTGGGGGGGGTCACCACAACATGAGGAACTGTATCAAGGGATCGCGGCATTAGGCCTTTTTTTTTTTTGTAGTTTCTGTTGGCACGCGTATATAGGTATGGGTGTATGCACGTATGTTTATATGTTTATATGTGGGTATGTACTCAATTATAAAACTTAATAAAAACAACAATAAAAAAAAAAAGGAAGGTTGAGAAACACTGATCTAATTGTTTAGGATGATGAAAACAAAGGAAAACTGAAGAAGAATCTCTACATTTGGAGATGACGAAGTGACAATTGATGTTGCATGTAAGTAAAGTAAGATGGTAAGACATAAAATTCTAATGGCACAAACAAATGGGCACTGAAGTAAATGTGGCCAGGGAGGAAACTACAAAGTGCCACAGATCGTAAAGAATGACAAAAGGAACTGAAAATGAAAGTACCAATACCGTAAGGCCTTTATATAAATTTCTGATGCAGTGTTTATACAGTACTGGTTACTCTCGCCTGATAAATAACCAAGGAAAGACAAGAAAAACGATTAAGGAGTTGAAGGTTCATTGCTTTCAAAAAGTCTTTGGCTCAATTTATGTTATGAAATTTATCCTATATGTATTGGTTAATTTTAATGTTGATGTATGATATTTTAGATTTTAGTGTTAGCATTGAATTTTTGCTGTCAGCCGGTCTGAGTCCCTCTACGGAGGTAGAGAAGATCGGGATATAAAAGTTTTCAAATAATAAATAAATACATCTTATATAAATAAAAATGTAATGTTCGTTTGTGGGATTAACAGAACTCAAAAACCACTGGGAGAATTGACACCAAATTTGACACAAGACACCTAACAACCCAATGTATGTCAAAAATTGATTTTGTCATTTGGGAGTTGTAGTTGCTGGGATTTATAGTTCACCTACAATCAAAGAGCATTCTGAACTCCACCAATTATGGAATTGAACCAAACGTGGCATACAGGACTCCCATGGCCAACAGAAAACACTCTGGTGGGCATTGACCTTGAGTTTGGGAGTTGTAGTTCACCTACATCCAGAGAGCACTGTGGACCCAAACAATGATGGATCTGGACCAAACTTGGCACGAATATTCCATATGCCCAAATATGAACACAGATGGAGTTTGGGGGAAATAGACATTTGGGAGTTATAGTTACTGGGATTCACAGTTCACCTACAATCAAAGAGAATTCTGAACTCTACGAACAACAGAATTGGGGCAAACTTCCTACACTGAACCCCCATGACTAACAGAAAATACTTAAGGCCATCCAGTCCAACTCCCTTCACCAGGGCAAGAAAACGTAATCAAAGCCCTCCTGACAACGAGCCATCCAGTCATAGATATAGATAGATAGATAGATAGATAGATAGATAGATAGATAGATAGGAAGCCCTAAACGGTTCTGGCCCAGCCTACTTATCCAAATACATCTCTTCCTACGAACCCTCCAGGAAGTTAAGATCATCTGAGGAGGCCCTGCTCTCGATCCCGTCTGCTTCGCAAGCATGCTTGGCGGGGACGAGAGACAGGGCCTTCTCTGTAGTGGCCCCATGGCTGTGGAACTCCCTGCCTAGGGATATTAGATCAGCCCCCTCCCTCCTGACTTTTCGGAAGAGAGTAAAAACCTGGCTCTTCGAGCAAGCATTCGGAACCCCGGAATAGTCAAGTTTGAGATGGAGAATAACCCAGGAATGGCCAAGACGATGAAACGGATGAGGATTGGAATGAGAGGATATAGCTCTTTTTAAATTGTTATTGCACTGTCTTTTTTTTTTGTCTAAATGCACTTAATTGTTTTTGCTTTTTGAATGTATGTATTGATGGCATCGAATTGTGCCGATATGTAGACCGCCCTGAGTCGCCTCCGGGCTGATATGGGCGGGATAGAAATAATGTAAATAAATAAATAAATAATTCACACACAGAGATATAGTATCATAGATTTGAAAGGGACCCCTAAAGAAGGACAATTATATGTTGCATGTTCCAGAGTAGGCAAACCAGACAATCTCCACATCAACACTGACAAAGAAACAGCAAGAAATATTGTTTACCCACAAGCAGAAAGATATTACATATACTGTATTAGAAACCAACACTTTCTCATTACTCACCAGACTGGGCCACAGCAACGCGTGGCAGGGGACGGCTAGTAAATAAATAAATAAAGCAGTTTTTGCTGAAGAGCAGCAAAATGTCTTAAGGTTCATCTGGGGTATTGTTACGAGTTAGGGTAAGAACTGCTTTTAAAAAAATCTACAGGGGATTTCTAATGCTACTTTAGCCAGGAACAAGGGAACATAGATCTGCTATCTATGTCCTGTCTTGACTTGCTTGAGAAATTTTGGTACCACAAAAACTTGCCACCAATTTTTGTTCAACCCAGAGATGGAAATTTTTACCTACAAGGAAGGGGTAAAGCTTTTGAAGCTTCTTGGGTGCAGAAAGGGAGTAAGCATAGTAAAGAAGTTTGAACATTGAATTACAACTCTGGAGACGCATTCTTGCTTGGAAATGAAACATCACATTCTTGCTTGGAAATGAAACATCCACTGGATTCATTTCTGAACAGCTGAACATGTGAGGCTCATGCCTTGGGTGAGCCACACATTCTCTGGAGACCAGGGTTCACGTTCTTGCTTGGAAATGAAACATCCACTGGATTCATTTCTGAACAGTTGAACATGTGAGGCTCAAGCCTTGGGTGAGCCACACATTCTCAGCCTCAAGAGGAGCACCAAGAATAAAGAAAACCTTCCAAAGAAAACCCTGTGATTGAGCTTCAGGGGCACTATAAACTTGAATGCACACAACAACAGGTGGATGAAGGTTCAAAGATTCAACTACTGCAGTTACCTGGCAACTGAGGAGGTGGACGCATGTCGGAATGGCGATTCCTCATCTCTTCCATAAGAGCCCTATTTGGTTAGGAAAGAAACGCAAATCAGTTCCAATACTAACCTCTTCTGTGATATGTGATAACCTTGTTGCTTTGGATTTCCACTTTGGCTCTTGTGCTAATGATTACATCTAAGGGCCAAATGATATTTTGCAAATAAAAATAAGAAAGCTGTAGATTCTATTTAAACCTTATCCAAAACCGAATGAGAAAGCATCAATATTGCAATTGAGCTGGACAAATGGCTGGACCTTAAATTGTGTCCGTGTTCCTTTCGGTCTACTCACCGGCTGGCCCCCTCGGAGTCTGCTTTCAGTTTCTCATAATCTCTTTGCAATTGGGCAAGTTGCTCCACCAGGGCCTCTCGCTGCTCATGTAGCTTTTCACGAGCCTGACGCTCGGCCAGGAAATCTGTCTTATAAATATCGGCCTGAAGAGAGAAGATGAGATGGCAGTTCCATTTATTTTATTATTATTTTTCGTGTCATCAGCAACCATACCATTGTATTACATTTCTAACAGAACAAAACAAACAAACAAACAGATACAAAAGCACAAATTTTGCAAATTTGGTAGTTGATTAAATGTCCTTTGACCAGCATCTGGCCACTTGGAGTGCCTCTGGTGTTGCCGTAAGAAGGTCCTCCATTGTTCATGTAGCAGGGCTCAAGTTGCATTGAAGCAGGTGGTCAGTGGTTTGCTCTTCTCCACACTCGCATGTCGTGGATTCCACTTTGTAGCCCCATTTCTTAAGATTGGCTCTGCATCTCGTGGTGCCAGAGCGCAGTCTGTTCAGCGCCTTCCAAGTTGCCCAGTCTTCTGTGTGCCCAGGGGGGAGTCTCTCATTTGGTATCACCCACGGATTGAGGTGCTGGGTTTGAGCCTGCCACTTTTGGACTCTCGCTTGCTGAGGTGTTCCAGCGAATGTCTCTGTAGATCTTAGAAAACTATTTCTGATTTAAGTCGTTGACGTGCTGGCTGATACCCAAACAAGGGATGAGCTGGAGATGTCTCTGCCTTGGTCCTTTCACTATTGGCTGCTACTTCCCGGCGGATGTCAGGTGGTGCAATACCGGCTAAGCAGTGTAATTTCTCCAGTGGTGTAGGGCGCAGACACCCCGTGATAATGCGGCATGTCTCATTAAGAGCCACATCCACTGTTTTAGTGGTGAGATGTGTTCCACACTGGGCATGCATACTCAGCAGCAGAGTAGCATAGCACAAGAGCAGATGTCTTCACTGTGTCTGGTTGTGATCCCCAGGTTGTGCCAGTCAGCTTTCGTATGATATTGTTTCTAGCACCCACTTTTTGCTTGATATTCAGGCAGTGCTTCTTGTAGGTCAGAGCACGGTCCAGAGTGACTCCCAGGTATTTGGGTGTGCTGCAATGCTCCAGTGGGATTCCTTCCCAGGTAATCCTCAGAGCTCGGGATGCTTGTCTGTTCTTAAGGTGAAAGGCACATGTCTGTGTTTTAGATGGATTAGGGATCAGTTGGTTTTCCCTGTAATAGGCAGTAAGAGCACCTAGAGCTTCGGAGAGCTTCTGTTCAACCATCTCAAAGCTCCCTGCTTGAGCGGTGATGGCACGATCATCAGCATAGATGAAACTCTCTGTCCCTTCTGGCAGTGGCTGGTCATTTGTGTTGAACATGGATGGAGCAAGCACGCTCCCCTGAGGCAGGCCGTTCTTCTGTTTCCGCCATCTGCTTCTCTGGCCCTGGAACTCAACAAAAAAGCTCCTGTTTTGTAGCAGGTTTCCTATGAGGCGGGTGAGGTTGTAGTCCTTTGTGATATTATACATTTTTCTCAGGAGGAGGCGGTGGTTCACAGTATCATAGGCTGCTGACAGGTCTATGAAGACAGCTCCTGTGATCTGCTGCCTTTCAAAGCCATCTTCTATGTGCTGAATCAGGTTCAGCACTTGCGATGTGCAGCTTTTAGCCTTTCCTGAAGCCAGGCAGTTCCATTGACTCTTTAAGTTCTATGGAGGCACCCTAAATCCTCTTCTACAATGGCTACTATGCTCAGGTACAAGCACTCCCTACTCACTTGTGCTTTGAGGACAGGCACCGTTTCCATGATGGCTTTGTGTTGTTCAGCCTCTTCTTTCAGCTTGTCAATCAGTTCCTGCTTGGCCACCAGTGCCTCTTCAGCCTCTTGAAGTTGCTGAGACAGTTCAGCGATCTGCAGATCCAAGCCCTATGGAGGGGGACAGGAAGACAGTGGTCACAGAGAAGAGACGTGAGACACAATAGGCAAAAACACTCATCCCAAAGACAGACAGAAAAGGATATGGGTTCTCCCACCCTCCAGAAAGGTTTTACATTACTAGTTTCTCTCACCTTGCTCCGTTTCTCACTGTCCAGGCTGGTTTTGATATGAGCATCATATTCCCGGAAGAGCTCGTGATAGGCCACTTGCAGCTGGGCTAGTTTTCTCCTATACAGGGAGAGGGGAACCATTCAAGGGATGCATTTTTGTCTTGAGTTCAGCCCTTGCTCCACCCTTTACCAGACATACCCCCTTTTCCTGGGTTTGGCTTCTCCCAACCCTGAGATGCAGAGACCCACGAGATGCAGAGCCAACCTTAAGAAATGGGGCTACAAAGTGGAATCCACGACATGCGAGTGTGGAGAAAAGCAAACCACAGACCACCTACTGCAATATAACCTGAGCCCTGCCACATGCCCAATGGAGGACCTTCTTGCAGCAACACCAGAAGCACTCCAAGTGGCAAGATACTTGTCAAAGGATATTTAATAGAATACCAAGTCTGCAAACTTTGTGTTTTGTTTGTTTGTTTTAATGCAATACAACTATTTTGGATCGCCCCTGACACGAAAATAAATAAATAATCCAAATACATTTTGAATGCCCTGTACTTCCTTATATACTTTTATAGTAATAATCTCTATTTAAGTTCTCCTCTAAGTTGAGGTTGCCCTGATTTTTCCAAATTCTGTAACAAGGCTATTCAGAAATATTTAAAACATAAGAGGAACCAAGCTGGCCTATACTGAAAGACAATCTCCTTGTTCTGAGAGAAGCAAGATCCCCTTCCACATGCTTTTATTGTTTCATTATATACATGTATTAATCTTTGTTGTAATATAGATTTCAACTCTGAATTTTTAGTGCTATCTGTGTTTAATCCTGTTTTACTGTTTGTATATTTGTATATTTTAAATTAGACACTAATGGTTTTATGTCAAGCCGCTTTGAGTTTTCTTTGGGGAGATAAAGCAGGGTATAAATAATAATAATAATAAAAATAATAATAATACTCATCTGGATTTAGCAGAGATGGCTCAAGACCTTGTACGACTACAACTCTCAGGATCTCAAAGCATTGAACCACAACATGCTTTAGCAGATAAGCAAAAAAAAAATAAATAAATTGTAAAACTACAACTCCCATGATTGCATCGCATGCAGCCATGCGAGTTCACTTGGTGTCAATTTCTATTAGTTCTACAGTGCAGAAGCACGCCCCAAGTTCAAATTCCCATGTTATTTGCTTCCACCTGTGTGCGGTTTTTGTGTGTGTAGGTATGCCCTGAAGTCACCTGTCAAGATAGGGCATCCTCCTTAATCTATTTATCTGTTTAACTATCTATCCATCCATCTAAAGAAAGTGAATGTATGTATGTGGGTGGCAGAGACCACAGTGACCCCCACCAATGACAGTCTGGACCAAACTCGGGGCACAGAACCCCCATGAGCTCCTGGCATGTGATTGATATATATATATATATATATATATATATATATATATATATATAAAAATGCCCTGTGCATAATGAGTACCTTAAAAACGAAAGAACCAAAGAATGAAATCACACCAAATTTGGCAACAAAATGTCACACAATACAAGGAGTGACCATCACTCAAAAATTATGATTTTGTCATTTGGGAGTTGTAGTTGCTGGGATTTATAGTTCACCTACAATAAAAGAGCATTCTGAACTCCACCAATGATGCAATTGAAGCAAACTTGGCACACAGGACTCCCACAACCAACAGAAAATACTGGAAGGGTTTGGTGTGCACTGACCTTATGTTTTGGAGTTGTAGTTCACCTACATCTAGAGAGCACTGTGGACTCAAACAATGATGGATCTGGACCAAACTTGGCACAAATACTTAATATGTCCAAATATAAACATAGATGTAGTTTGGGGGAAATAGACCTTGACATTTGGGAGTTGTAGTTACTGGGATTTATAGTTCCTTTACAATCAAGGAACATTCTGAACCCCACCAACGACAGAATTAGGGCAAACTTCCCACAGAACCCTCATGACCAACAGAAAATACTGTGTTTTCTGGTGGTCTTTGGTGACCCTTCTGACACCCCCCTGGTGACTCCCCCTTCCCGGGTCTTGACTTTCCAGGTTCAGAAATGCTGCTTTGAGCCCATCCAGTCCAACTCCCTTCACCAGGGCAAGAAAACAACCAAAGCCCTCCCGACAAAGGGCCATAAAGCCATTCACATACACACATATATGTATATGACAGATGCAGTATCAAAGATTTGAAAGGGACCCCTAAAGAAGGACAATTTGCATGTTGCATGTTCCAGAGAAGGCAAACCAGAAAATCTCCACATCAACACTGGCAAAGAAACAGCAAGAAATACTGTTTTCCCCCAAAGCATCAAGACATTACATATATTAGAAACCAGCTCTTTCTCATTACTTTATTTTCCAGATCCCCAGACTGGGCCACAGCAACACGTGGCAGGGGACCGCTAATAAATAAATAAACCCTGAACTCACTTTTCCTCTGAGGCACTCTGCCGTTCCACTCGCAGGGCACTTTCTAGGTTTTGCACCTGCAGCCGCAACTGATCCACCTGCACACTGTGCTGTTTGGCGCGAGCATCCGCCTCCCTTTCGAACTGATGGAGTTGTTCAGCTGTTCCCCGGATCCTGTAACAACACGGCACAAAATACAAAGCTATCTTTTAAAGCTGTTAACCAAGATCCTAGAGCAGAGGGAGCCTGCCCCATCCTTTCACTTCAAAAAGCATATACCATGACAGCATTAGCTCTAGCATTATTTGCTTCAATACATTTTCGGAGCAGCTCCCTGAATCTTCCTCACTGGAACCCTCAGCGCCCTCCTCATCATCTGCGACTTCACATGGAAAGTGGGCCATTCTTGTAGACGTTCGAGCAACGGGGAGGTGCTCCGAGCTTCCCGTCATGGATACTTGCGCTCCTGAAGAAGCACCCTGCCTACCACTTCAGCAGCGCAAGTGGCTGGTGTGTAATCAGCGAGGGAACATCTCCAGCTCCTCAGCATTTTCGGTCATTTTTTCTGTGATCGCATGGGTTGCCTGAGAACTGGGAGGAATAGCTGTGCTTCCTCCACTGGTTTAGGGTTTGTCCCAGTTGCCACCTATCCCAAGACTGCGATAAGCCCTGTTTCTGACATTCCGAACAGCCACAGATGCGAAAGGGCTATTGTTCGAGCAATTTGTAATTCAGTTCCAGGGCACGTTTACGCCTGAGTTGTACATGGATCTGAAGCCAGGGTGCCTGAAGAGCAAAGGCCAGGCATGCAGCCTCTCATCCCTACAGCAATCCCAGCTCATTGTTCCATAATGTCTGCATCACTGCTGGCAAACAGGACTTCCCTCCAACCACGTGTCCCAACACAACCAAGCCACACTTACGTTTGGTAGGCCACTCACCTCTCCTCTAGCTCTTTTTTTTCCTTCGTGGATGTTTCCAAGCGGGTTTGGCTTTCTAGCAGCTCCCCCAGCAGGGAGGTCACCTGAGCCTTGACTGAGGCTCTGTCCTCCCCAAATTGCTGTAATGGAAAAGGAAAGGAAGACTCATGGTATACAAACAAGTAATAATAATAATAATAAAACTTTATTTGTACCCCGCTACCATCTCCCCAAGGGACTCGGTGCAGCTTACATGAGGTCGAGCCCACAATACAACAATAAAAACAAGAGCAACAGTAATACAAAACAATAAATAAACTCATAAACAAAAAATAAGCAATAAACATTAACAATAAAACAACGGCGTTTAAAAACCTATGGCCGGGCCAAATGTACTAATTAAAATTTTAAAATAATGTTGGGCATGACCAGGTGACCTATAACTAGGATAGAAATTTTGGAGAGGGATGAAATCTGCAGACAATCCTAGATCACTAATAAAGTGCTGGGAGTTTCCTTATTCTGGGAAGGCACACTGGAACAACCATGTTTTCAGGCTCCTCCTAAAGACTGCCAGAGTTGGGACATGCCTAATGTCCTTGGGGAGTGAGTTCCAAAGTCGAGGGGCCACCACCTAGAAGGCCCTCTCCCTCGTCCCCACCAATCGCGCATGCGATGGAGGTGGGAGCGCGAGCAGGGCCTCTCCAGATGATCGAAGAGATCGTGTGGGTTCGTACACAGAGATGCAGTCACGCAGGTAGGCGGGTCCCAAACCAATTAGGGCCTCCTTTACCCTTTTTCTCCCCAGTTTGTATCTCATATAGCAGTTTTTCTCAACCTTCCTAATGCCATGACCCCTTAATACAGTTCCTCATGCTGCGGTGACCCCAACCATAAAATGATTTTTGTTGCTACTTCCTAACTGTAATTTTGCTACTCTTACGAACTGTAATGTAAATATTTGATATGCAGGATGCTCTTTCATTCACTGGACCAAATTTGGCACAAATACCCAATACGCCCAAATTTGAATACTGGTGGGTTTGGGGGTGGGGGATTGATTTTGTCATTTGGGAGTTGTAGTTGCTGGGATTTATAGTTCACCTACAATCAAAGAGCATTCTGAACTCCACCAATGATGGAATTGAACCAAACTTCACACACAGAACTCCCATGACCAACAGAAAATACTGGAAGGGTTTGGTGGGCATTGACCTTGAATTTTGGAGTTGTAGTTCACTTACATCCAGAGAGCACTGTGGACTCAAACAATGATGGATCTGGACCAAACTTGGCACAAATACTCAATATGCCCAAATGTGAACCCTGGTGGAATTTTGGGGAAATAGAGCTTGATATTTGGGAATTGCAGTTGCTGGGATTTATAGTTCATCCACAATCAAAGAGCATTCTGAAACCCACCAATGATAGAATTGGGCCAAACTTCCCACAGAGAACCCAGGACCAACAGAAAATACTGCGCTTTCTGATGGCCTTTGGTGACCCCTCTGACATCCCCTCGTGACCCCTCCAGGGGTCCCGACCCCCAGGTTGAGAAACGCTGTCATATAGGAATATGGGTGCTTACTCACCTCCAACTGTTTGTTTAATGTTTGCAGCTGCTGCTGGGTCTCTTGCTCTTGGGATGCCATACGGGCCAACTCCGCTTGGGCTAATTTCAACTGTTGATGAAGCGATACATTCCTGGAAAAGCGTGGGGGGGGGGGGCGCGAGATTGGAATGATAAGTAGCAAACACATTCCTTCTGGCCTTCACAAACCAGCAGTTCTGTTCTAGATAGTGTGTTCAAACTTGTCGTTTTATGAAAACATAGCCTGCTCTCTTTCAAAAGTTCTCGAGGCAGCTTCAAATAAAATCAATTTAGAATACATTATTTCAGAGAATGAAATATATCAAATCATTCATCAGTTAAAAATGAAACAAAACCAATGAAAACAATTTTAGAAGTGCCAACCATACCACATGTGCATCCTGGATAAAATCAATTATGCCCAAAGGCTTAAAACATCAAGTTCTGACTTGACACTGAAATGATATCAATGTTGGCACCAGTTATCTCCACTCTGAGGCCATATTCAAGGTGGAGTGCCATGACAGGGCATGTATCCAAGATTTATAATAATAATAAAATAATAATTTGAAACACAACAAGATGAGTCCACAGCAGTCACTCTGCTGGCTGTTGTATTGGATCACACATCGGACACTTTCCAAGTGTTTAGGACTGTGTGATGTATCGGCGAATAATGTGTGCAGATCCCAGTAAGGTGGCCTTCTGCAGCTGGCAGATGGTAATCTTGTCAGCGCAGATTGTGTCTTGTCAGCGCAGATTGAAGGTCTTTAGGCACTGCACCCAGTGTGCCGATCACCCCTCAGACCACTTTGACTGGCTTGTGCCAATTTCTTTTATTATTATCATCATCATCATCATCATCATCATCATCATCATCATCATCATCATCATCATCATCATTTTATTATTTTTATTATTATCAAAGAAGAAGAAAAAACGTTCATGTATAAAACTGATGTCCAAGAGAACCAAGCCTTTTTGGTGAAGAGGAAAAATTGCATCACAAACGTACTACTGCAATGAGAGGTAAGTCTAAGAACTACTATTGTTTTCCTTACACCAACCAGCACCCACTTGTATCAAATGACAGCTTGCCTGTTCTGAATATTATAATTACCAGATATCACACTCCCTCCCTTGGGGATTTCCTCCTCCTCAAACCATGGCAGTGTCCTTCTGCAGTCGAGATTATCCTGGAGGGATTATTCTTCCCGAATGCTCCAAGGTCTGCACTACACAAACGCAATTCATCGCTGACCTAATTCAGTGAAAAGAGACTCCCGCAGTTCTGGTCTGGCCCCTTTTACTGCCAACAGGGAACTCCCAATGTGTGAACCTTTCTTATCTCTGGACTTATGGACCTTTCCATTTTCAAAGAGCCTTTAGAATCATAGAATCAAAGAGTTGGAAGAGACCTCATGGGCCATCCAGTCCAACCCCATTCTGCCAAGAAGCAGGAATATTGCATTTAATTCACCCCGATAGCTGGCCATCCAGCCTCTGTTTAAAAGCTTCGAAAGAAGGAGCCTCCACCACACTCCGGGCAGAGAGTTCCACTGCTGAACGGCTCTCACAGTCAGGAAGTTCTTCCTCATGTTCAGTTGGAATCTCCTCTCTTGTAGTTTGAAGCCACTGTTTCACGTCCTAGTCTCCAGGGAAGCAGAAAACAAGCTTGCTGGGGTTGGATGTCCTTTAATCCCTCATCCACTCCATCTTGCTGAGGTTGAAGATGACTTTCTTTTTGTGAGAAGACCGAAGCAAAGAAGGCATTAAGTAGTTCTGCCTTTTCCCTACCCCGTCAGCATTGCCCCATCTTCTCCTCGAAGAGGCCCTATCGCCTCCTTGTTTTTCCTTTTTCTACTGACATAAGAAAAGAAGCCCTTTTTGTTGTTTTTAATGTCCCTGGCAAGCCTGAGCTCGTTTTGTGCTTTAGCCTTGTGGACCTTTTCCCTACAGGTGTTGGCTATTTGTTTGAATTCTTCTTTGGTGATTTCTCCCTTTTTCCACTTCTTATGCATCTCTTTTGTGTCTTAGCACAGTTAGAAGTTCTTTGGACATCAATTCTGTCTTCTTTGCACTTGTCCTATTTTTTCTCTTTATTGGGACAGTTTGCAATTGTGCCTTGAGTATTTCACTCTTGAGAAATTCCCATCCATCCATAACTCCCTTGTCTTTTAGTATCTGTTTCCACGGAATTCTGCTCAGTGTTTCCTTCATTTTTCGGAAATCAGCTCTCCTAAAGTCCAAAATGCAGGTTTGACTTATCTTAGTTTCGGCCTTCCTTTGTACCTTAAATTGCAGGAGCACATGGTCACTTGCTCCTAAGGATCGGACCACTTCAACCTCTAATTGAAAGCATCCCATTTGCCAGAACTGGCAACCTTCCACTCAAAATATATTCCTATCTAAAAGTTAGGCCCTCCTGAGAAAGTACTGGCATATTGTCATAAACTTACTCATCTTCTGCTTCCTTCAACTTCTTGGACAGCTGCTCAGCTTGGTCCCCACCAGAACTTTTTCTGTGAAACAGGATGATGGTTACTTTACAAAACAAGCCACACTATCTCATTTGGAGCATATGCTTTCTGAAAATTGTGAGCACTTCTTACGACAACACTGATCACACAAGACTTAGCTTTGACACTTCCCAAGTGGAGTGCCTCAGGAGGCACATTAGTTTTGAGCAAAACAGAAGTGTGAAAACCTAGGCTTGCATGGGGGGAGGAGCTAACAGCTTCAGAAGTGACAAAAATGGTGGCTCAGGGACTGAAATGACCATAACAGAATTCTGATTCTGGATATATCTGCAATGATAAGCAGAGTACCAGGGAATATAAATGCAAGTGAACAGGTATGCATCTTAATAAATACAATTATTAATAAATACAATTATTAATAAATAAAGACAAGTTCCATCTTGTCGCCTGCATATGCCATCAGCTGGAGACCCCTCCCCCCGGCACCAATTGCCGCTCTGGGCCAGAGTGAAGAGAGGGGGGGGGGGGCAGGGGAATATATATACATTTAATATTTATATTATAATGTAATGCAATATACTACTACTACTACTAATAATAATAATATATTATTATTATTATATATTTATATTACATGTAATATAATTGGTATAGTACAATATAGCAATGTTTAATGCTGATATTGTACTATGCTAATAGTATAGTGTATTATATGTATATATACTTTGTAAGCCGCTCTTGAGTCCCCTTCAGGGTGAGAAGGGCGGCATATAAATGTCGTAAATAAATAAATAAATAATAAATGCTGACTTTCTAGGTCTGAATAGATGATTGACATATTTTACCCTACTGGTGAGTCTAACACATCCATCACAGATGTGTGCCAAGTATCACTATAACAGGATGGAAAAAGATAACCTTCCAAATACTGGTTCCATCAGCAACCTAGCCAATAGTAATAATTACTAGGCTTGGCCAACCCATGGTTCTAAAGTACTTACAAAACTAAAGTTCTGGTGGTGAAAATTTCAGAACTCTAACAAAACTCTCAAAATTTCATAATAAATGGCAGTTCCTAATTGGTTCTGTCATTAAAATCACCAATAATGAAATAATAATTAAATTTTGAAAGTTTTGTTAGAGTTCTGAAATTTTCACCACCAGAACTTTAGTTTTGTATTTTAGAACCATTTAGAACCATGGATTGCCCAAGCCTAATAATTACTCAGAGTTGACATTCAGAAGCAACTCCTATTCCTGCCTTACAAAACTAAAATGCAAGAATCATAGATTAAACTCTTTATTTAAACAAAACCATCAATTCAAAATCATTGGAAGAAATTCCCTATGTCCTCCAAACATTTTAATTATTGACGAGGGTTGCCAGGTGCAAGGCCTTTTCTATAATGGCATGCTACCTGAGAGACATTCTCTCTAGCAATGCTTGTCTGGTGACAAGCAAAGCTTTGAGGTTATTTTTCTATTACGGATTTGTTACATTTCTAGTAATTAATGGAAGCCATTCTGATAACTGGACTTTTTTTTGTGTCAGGAGCAACTTGAGAAACTGCAAGTTGCTTCTGGTGTGAGAGAATTGGCCGCCTGCAAGGATACTGTCCAGGGGATGCCCTGATGTTTTACCATCCTGGTGGGAGGCTTCTCTCATGTCCCTGCATGGGGAGCTGGAGCTGACAGAGGGAGCTCATCCGCACTCTCCCCAGATTCGAACCTCCGATCTGTTGGTCTTCAGTCCTGGCCATACTTGTGTGGAAGTATGGGTTAAACCCTTCAGAACAAGGGTTTAAACCATGGCACCACCAGGGGCTCAAAACTAGAGAGTGCAGTTAAAGCATTATCATCGTTATGGAATAAGATTCACATGGAGGGCCAATCCCTCTGTTTCTCTTACCTGTCCCCTGATCCCTGCAGGGATTCCAGCTCCAGGGGCCGTTCTGCTTGAAGCCCATTCTCCTAGGAAGGGGGCCAGAGGATATCATGAGCTCAACCATGAGATGTTCCCCACATCTCTCTTCCAAACTGCATGTAACTTGCCTCCCTAGTCTGCCCTTGACATCTTCTTTCACTTTCCCCACTCACTTTAAGCTTTATGCCACGTACTTCTACAGGCAATGTGGTTTTTGCGGCTTGTTGCAATGCAGAGATCTCAGCTTGCAAGGTCAGCTTCTCTTTCTGCAAAGCTTGGTTGGCGTCCCGGAGCACCTTTAGCTCTTCCTCCAGCTGCCCCCTGTTTTGCTGTGTCGATTCAGGGACCTAGGAAAAGGGAGAAGAAAAGAGTTTGCACCTGGAAATTAGAACAATATTGGGGTCACAATACACAATATAACCCTCCACTGCAGCCCACAGGGTAAGAGCACACATCTGATACTTGTGGCAGATGACAGGGTGAGACAATAGTGCGATATACAGATAGGCGAACCATCTCTTCAAGACAAATTCCAGCTATGTTCCTAGATCATATGATTTCAAGCTGGTGCCCTCCAGATGAACCATCTTTCACTACCTCCCATCTTCCACACAAGTATGACCAGTTACTGGCAAGGGGTAGTAGGAATTACTGCCATGTTGGATAAGGCTGATTTAGATGACAACACATAATAATAATAATAATAATAATAATAATAATGATGATGATGATATTGATAATAAAGCCAGAATTGAAAAGTCGATGACAGATCCCAAGGAAGCAGATGAAACAATACATCACACCCTCAGCTGCTGCAAGAAGATCGCGCAGACAGACTACAAGCAGAGGCACAACACCGTTGCTCAGATGATTCATTGGAACTTGTGCCACAAATACCATCTGCCTGCAACAAAGAACTGGTGGGATCACAAGCCAGAAAAAGTTACAGAAAATGAACACATCAAACTGCTCTGGGACTTCCGAATTCAGACAGACAGAATTCTGGAACACAATACTCCTGTTTTCCAGAACAAAGTATGAATCGTTGATGTTGCAATCCCAGGTGACAGCAGGATTGAAGAGAAACAACTGGAAATGCTGACACGATATGAGGATTTAAAGATCGAACTGCAAAGAATCTGGTACAAGCCAGTCAAAGTGATCAGCACACTGGGTGCAGTGCCTAAAGACCTTGGCCTGCACTTAAACACAATGCACTGACAAAATTACCATCTGCCAGCTGCAAAATAATCTGCATGCATTATTCGCCAATACATCACACAGTCCTAGACACTTGGGAAGTGTCCGATGTGTGATCCAATACAACAGCCAGCATAGTGATCTTGTTTGCTGTGGACTCATCTTGTTGTGTTTCTAATAATAATAATAATAATAATAATAATAATAATAATAATATTATTATTATTATTATTATTATTATTATTATTATTATTCTGCCCTATCTCCCTGGGGGGGCACTCAGGATGGATTCTAATCACAAAAAAGGCAAAGATTCAATGCCTCACATTTCTCCTTACCAGTGCAAATATGTTCTCTTCTTGAGTAAGGGTTACAGTGTCTTGGTCCTCTTGTGCTACAGAGGCCTCTTTCTCTGAGGGAGATGGATGAGAAGCTGCCTGTAGGTGGGAAAGAAAAAATTCCAGCCTACATATATGTTGGAATTAGGTATAGGAGATCACCAGGGAGAGAGGGAGGGAAAAAGAAAGAACAATCATTTAATCTTACAGTTGGAAACGGGTGCAAGGGCCATGTTCATTATTTCCAAAATCTTATGCTGCCATTCTTCTTTTTTGGGTGTCTTTTGGCCTCCAGTGTTTTGCAAATACCTGCCGTAGTCAGGTAATTAAACAGTATCTCCTTATTTTTATCTTCTTCGAAGTTTAGCATCTCTAAAAGAAAATATTCTGGTTCCCTTTGAATTTGTATTTTTAAAATCTTTTGTATATCTTCATGAATTATAATCTAGAACTCTTTCACTTTTGGACACGTCCACCAGGCATGGAAGAAGGTGCCTGTTTGATGTTCGCATTTCCAACACTTATCTGATGCGTCTTTCTAACATTTTGAAATTTTTGGAGTGTTAAATACCACTTGTGTATCATTTTAAGTAGGTTTTCTTTAAGGTCGTAAGAATAGGTGTATGACATACTGGCTATCCACAAACCAAGGGACCCCAAAGAAATACACAAACTGGGACTCCGGTAAAAGACTATTTCAAGCAACGGAAAATAGAAATTATCATCTAAAAAGAGTAAATCACAAATAAGGAAGAAAAAGAAGGGAAGCAGATAAGTTCTGAAAAACGGAAAAAAGAGACTTTAAAGACCACCAAAGTTTAGATCAGGCATCCTCAAACTGCGGACCTCCAGCTGTTTGGGCCTCCAACTCCCAGAAGCCCTAACGAGCTTGTTCAATTGTCAGGAATTCTGGGAGTTGAAGGCCAAAACAGCTGGAGGGCCGCAGTTTGAGGATGCATGGTCTAGATGGAAGTCAACAATACTATATATATATAAATGCTCAGTGCATAATAAGTACCTTAAAAACAAAAGAACCAATGAACAAAATCACAGCAAATTTGGCAACAAAATGTTGCACTACACAACGGGTGACCATCACTCAAAAAATTATGACTTTGTCATTTGGGAGTTGTAGTTGCTGGGATTTATAGCTCACCTATAATCAAAGAGCATTCTGAACTCCAATGATGGAATTGAACCAAACTTGGCACACAGGACTCCCATGACCAACAGAAAATAACGAAAAGGTTTGGTGGGCATTGACCTTGAATTATGGAATTGTAGTTCACCTACATCTAGAGAGCACTGAGGACTCAAACAATGATGGATCTGGACCAAACTTGGCACAAAGACTCAATATGCCCAAATATAAATACAGGTGGAGTTTGAGGGAAATAGACGTTGACATTTGGGAGTTGTAGTTACTGGGATTTATAGCTCACCTACAATCAAAGAGCTTTCTGAACCCACTAACAACAGAATTGGGACAAACCTCACACACAGAACCCCCATGACCAACAGAAAATACTTAAGGCCATCCAGTCCAACTCCCTTTAGTACGGCAAGAAAATTAATCAAAGCCCTCCTGACAAAGAGCCATCCAGCCATAGATACAGAGAGAGATATATGACTCACACACACACAGATATAGTGTCATAGATTTGAAAGGGATCTCTAAACAAGGACAATTCTATGTTGCATGCTCCAGAGTAGGCCAACCAGACAATCTCTACATCAAAACAAGCATAAAGAAATTACATATATTAGATACCAACACTTTCTCATTACTTTATTTTCCAGATCACCAGACTGGGCCACAGCAATGCGTGGCCACAAACAGCTAGCACTATATATTTTTCTCTGAAATATTTCTTTTTTTCTTTTTCTCTTTTTCCTCAACTATATTTTCTCTATTTCTTATATATATAATTTTTTTTCTTTTTGCTTTCTTTCTATATACTTCAACCTTAATGTTCCTACTTTCCTATCCAAACCAAATATGTTCTCCCACTTTCAATGTTATCCTTTTTTGTTTTTTTCTAATCTTCCTAATAAAAACATTTTTTTAAAAAGGAAACGGGTGCAAGGGCTATTTAGTCCAACCTCTTAGGGAAGGCAGTTCTCTAGGCAACACCACTAAACACCTCTAAACAAAAACATGGGAAGGGAAAGTGCAAGAAGACTCCACCCGGTGGCTTTGTCCCTCTTGGTTACCAGTTGCCTCTTCAGTTGCTCCAGCTCTTGGACAGTCTTCTCCAGCTGCTTTTTCAGACCTGTTCGTTCTAACTGTAAATTTTCCACCAGCAGCCGAGCCTCTTGGAACTTGCAAAAGAGGAATTCCTTCTCCTGCTTGTGGGAAGCCTGGAACTGCAGAAACTCTCGGTAACGCTCCCGCAGCATATGGTTACTTCGTCGGATGGCTTCTGCACAAAGAACAGAGATAGCGATGTTGGCCCTTTCTTTCCCATGGGTGACATAATCATTACATCCTGCCTACTTATGGAACGGAATGAACAGGCAGAAGGAGAAAGCAACAAGATTTCACCTCTCTTTCAAAATCTCCTTTTACTCCATAGTAAAACTCTACTGTCCCACTTTGAGAATCCAGTGCTAGTGGAACAAATAACACTGCCCAACACACAAAATATTTTTTTTTCTTGCTGTCTTGGCTTTTAGGCCTGCTCTTGAATTATTTGGGATGCTGATTCATAAAATTACATCATTTCTAATTTCTTATATATGATTATCAGGATTTTCTATGGATGAGCATATGGCAACTGGCAGATGGCATATCTTCTGTATCTCAATAACTAGAGCTGAGAGGAGGAAATTGTTGTCATTTTCAGAATCAGTAGTTATGACTTATTTTCCCATTTCTACCAGAGATACCATTAAATTATGCCATTGTACATAACAGGACTTGAGCATCCATAGATTCTGCTACTCTTGTAGGGTCCTGCAACCAAACTCCAGTGGACACTAAGGACCTACTGTATTAATTACTTCACTTCTGAAATTTTCAGGTGAAAGTTCTGCTGTGAATTGGCATTTGCCATTTCCCCAGTTTGTGCTTACACTGCAGACATTAATTTTAACTACGGCTACAAAAATGCCTTCTTTCCTGCTGAATTTTAGTATGGATTATCTCACCTCAAAAGCTCAGAATAACAAAAATCCAGTTATTTATATCCAAGCCACATTTGTTTTAGACACATCTAAAGAATCTATATAGGCGAGTGAGTGTGCTTACAGGAAGAATGCTAGAAATGCTAGTGGAGTACATCCTTCTTCACCATATCCAACTCAAGAAATGCAGCAAACCGTTGGAAGAGAGAAGGGGATTCCCTGGTTTATACCTTTAACTCCCTGCAGATTAATTGTGGATTTATTTCGCAGGGCTTCTGGAAACAGAGGGTCAAGTAGGATTATCTTAGAAATCTCTGCTACATAGAAAAGTGAGTCATAAAACAGCATGCATAAGACCCTACTAGAATGAAAATCCCTCTGAGCAAGTAATACCATCACCTGTTTACTTCAGATTATTCCTTTTATTAGCATCTACAAGAAATGAGTTTTTATATTTCTGCAAAATGACTTCTATCAAGATAACCACAAGCTCCTCTAATCTAGAGATTGGGAGTGGAAAAAATACTTCTTTTGGACTACAACGCCAGAACCCTCAATCAGTGTGACCATGCCATGCTGGCTGTGAGATCCTGGGAGTTGTAATTGAAAAAGTAACTATCTGAAGCTCTGCTCTAATCTATGAATCCACTTGTAATGAGTCATTGAATCCACTTGTAATGAGTAATTCTCATTATTTACATACATACTGTTTAGTCCACTTCAACAACTAACTTCTTAGATGTATCTTATATAGCTGCATTTATGCTAAAACCAACATAATAGAATATTTTCTAGCCAGGTTCTTAAGCTCAAAACAGGAGGATATCATACACAAGTCATAGAAACAGTCACAGAGGGAATCTGGGATTAAGCCTAAACCAACTGTTGAACATTGGATCAGTCCACCTGAACAGTCCCAAAACTCCATCTATTGTGTCCTCACCTTTGAGGTCTCTGTTCTCAGCCAGCATATGCTGCACCGCTTCATGTCCAGCCAGCTCAGCTGGCAGGTGAAGGGGGCCATCTCTGCCAAGAGAAGAGTCGTCCCCCATCATGATGCAATCACTGTGGGGGCACCCGCCTGGCTGTACCATGTCACAGCTCCAGCCGCCGTGGCCTACACTCATTCATCCAGGTCCTGGAAATAAAAAGCATGATGAAGAATGGGATGGACATGCACACAGAGCAAAGCCTAGCTCATTCAGTCACATAAACATCAATCGACCATTGCGCTTGAATAAGAGGAGAGGAACAGCAGGATTTTGCCTTATTTCTCTCTGTGGTTATAAAATACTTTCACTGGGCTATCAGATAGCAGACAGTAGCACATACATCTAAATCCTTCTCTATACAAGCAAAAATGGCTGATGCATTACTTAATAGCTTGTCTATGAAAATTTTAAGTTTGAAACTTTATCCCTTGATCACAGATATTTCTTCTTGTATGTTTTACATGGCGGAGTACTGAATATGAACCTCCTGGTCATGGGCTGAAATATGTAAGAAATACATATTCACAGAGATAGCTAGCCTTCTATGGCCAATTATAAAGAGAAAACAAAGAAACTGAATTCTTGTGTCCCATAAGATGCCTAAGGATAGATTTCTAGCACTGACACTTGGATTTAGTGTAGCGAATAAATTGTATAAATTGTTAAAGGAATGGTATTCCACGTAGTCACCTACGGATGTGAGAGCTGGACCATAGGGAAGGCTGAGCGAAGGAAGATAGATGCTTTTGAACTGTGGTGCTGGAGGAAAGTTCTGAGAGTGCCTTGGACCGCGAGAAGATCCAACTAGTCCATACTTCAGAAAATAAAGCCTGACTGCTCATTGGAGGGAAGGACAGTAGAGGCAAAGATGAAGTACTCTGTTCATATCATGAGAAGACAGGAAAGCTTAGAGAAGACAATTATGCTGGGGGAAATGGAAGGAAACAGGAAGAGGGGCCGACCAAGGGCAAGATGGATGGATGGGATCCTTGAAGTGACTGGATTGACCTTGAAGAAGCTGGGGGTGGTGACGGCTGACAGGGAGCTCTAGCGTGGTCCATGAGGTCACGAAGAGTCGGAAACAACTGAACAACAATAAATTGTGGGACAGATAGCTTGTGACTCTTCAGATGCTGAAGGACTACAACTCTCAACATCCCTACCTAGTAGTTATGTCTCATGGGAGCTGCAGTCTTACAGCATTTGGTGGACCACAGCTACCCATTCGTGTAACATGCAAGAGAGACCTAAATATATAATATATAAGTCCAGCCACAAAGCTTCCTGGGTGATCATGACCCACCTACCATCTCAGCCTAATTTATGACAGTGTTGTTGCATTTTTTTTGAGTGGGCACATAATGAGGTTCATGGATACCACTCTATATTCTTTAACAACAAAAATGTAATATATACAAAGGATTATAAGGAGGAGCCTATCAACAAGTACTAAATGTAACTACAGACAGTCATAGAATCATAGAATAATTGTGTTGGAAGAGACCTCGTGGGCCATCCAGTCCAACCCCCTGTCAAGAAGCAGGAAAATCACATTCAAATCACCCCTGACAGATAGCCATCCAGCCTCTGTTTAGTTTTAGAGTAGTGGTTCTCAACCCTAGGTGTTTTGGCCTACAATTCCCAGAAATTCCAGTCAGTTTACCAGCTGTTAGGATTTCTGGGAGTTGAAGGCCAAAACATCTGGGAACCCACAGGTTGAGAACCACTGAGTATTTATTTGAATGATAATTTTAACATCCTACAAGGAAAGACTATGTAACCTATTTGGGTTAATTGCAATGGTCTATTTTATGTTGTATGTTTCTGTGCTGTTGTAAACCGCAGTTTATTGATTTTATCTTGTACTAGCCATCCCCTGGCTCAGTCTGTGTATATGTGCTTTGTATGTGAATGTGTGTCTATATGTGCATGTATATATGTGTGTTTGCGTAGATATATGTGGTTTTGTGCATGCGTTGTAATGTATTTTTTTTAATTTTTTGGCTTTTTAAGTCTCTTCTGCTGTGTTTTTCAGCGTTTTATGAGTGATGGTCACTGGCTGGCCCGATACGTGTATTGTGTCCAAATTTGGTGTCAATTCATCCAGTGGTTTTTGAGTTATGTTAATTTCACAAATGAACATTACATTTTTATTTATATAGATGATGATGATGTGGACAGCAATTGCCTTAACTTATAGGAGAGAGACATTTTTATACTTTTATATTTTTACACAGATTTTAGCTGCTTAATGTGTTATTTATGAGGCCTGTTTGATAATATGTTTTAGCCAATGTTGGCTAAGACTCTATGAAACTACATCTCCCAGGAGTAGTGTCAGACTCCCATTGATTCTGCACCCAGAGTCGTTTTAGGGGGAGAGCCTGGACAATTTGGGATACAACTCCCAGAATCCCCCGAGGGAACAGCCATCTGCCCTACCGAAGGGGGGATTCTGGGAGTTGTAGTCTCTACAAACAAACTTATCATCTGCCAAAGAAGGGATTTCTGGACTTGCTCCCAGAAAAGGAAGACCTCAGCCAGGCTTAGCCCACTTTGCACTCCTCTTGAGCTCCCAAATGCCATGTATATTGTAGTTTTTGGACCCCAGGCACCTCAGTTTCACTTTTAGGGCAGGAAGGAAGGGCTCCTGTCCGCACACCTCCTTCGGGCGGGAGTCACAGGCTCAGTCCCCAGTCTTTGACACCCCCTTCCCAGCTCCTATTCCCTCCTTTCACCGCCTGAGTTTTACGAAAAACAGAGAGTCGCACCTTTCCTTTCGACGCCAGCCTGCCCAATGCCGCCGTCTCCTCCCGCTTCCTCCTTCCTGGAACCTTGTTTTGGTCTGATCCGGAAGTGACGTCCAGAAAGAGAAAGCAACTCCGGGAATCGAAAGGAGCAAGACCGAGGCGGAAGTGACGTCAGCAGGCGGCCAGACTCAGAGAGGGAAAGCGAAGGCGAGAAAATGGGCCTGGTCTTAGGGCTGGGAGGGGGAGACCCTTAGTGCCTTTCATGGCGGGATTGAAGAGGGAATCACCCCAAGAAGGAAATAAAGAAGGAATGTGTGGACATAGAATCAAAGAGTTGGAAGAGACCTCATGGGCCATCCAGTCCAACCCCCTGCCAAGAAGCAGGAATATTGCATTCAAATCACCCCTGACAGATGGCCATCCAGCCTCTGTTTAAAAGCTTCCAAAGAAGGAGCCTTCACCACACTCCGGGGCAGAGAGTTCCACTGCTGAATGGCTCTCATTCTTCCTCATGTTCAGATGGAATCTCCTGTCTGGTAGTTTGAAGCCATTGTTCCTTATCCTAGGGCGACAGAAAACAAGCTTGCTCCCTCCTCCCTGTGGCTTCCTCTCACATATTTATACATGGCTATCATATTCCCTCTCAGCCTTCTCTTCTTCAGGCTAAACATGCCCAGCTCCTTAAGCCGCTCCTCATAGGGCTTGTTCTCCAGACCTTTTATCATTTTAGTTGCTCTCCTCTGGACACATTCCAGCTTGTCAATATCTCTCTTGAATTGTGGTGCCCAGAACTGGACACAATATTCCAGGTGTGGTCTAACCAAAACAGAATAGAGGGGTAACATTGATATCCCCCCAGGCGGCAGGATCTCCCGCCTTCAAGCTGGTCTGAACCGCAGCAGGGAGTTCCGCAGTTCCGGAGAGCCAAGTTGGGCCTGACTGATGGAATGTGCCCCAGCGAGCAGCTCAAGCTAAACTCAAGGCTGCAAGAAGCTTTTCTTTCACTTTCCCCTCTCCCTCTCTTTGTAACAAAGCCCCTAATAAAACACTTAAGATTTGAAACTTTAAATCCTTTCCGCTTGATACTTTGTGTCCTTTACTGACTGAAACTTTTCTAACATAAAATAAACCTTTTTCTGAGCTCCGGGGAACCGTGAGCTCACCGGGGATGCCTTCCCGGCCTCCCCGGGCCCCCAAATCTGCGTTAGTTAAAACCGCGGATACGGAGGTTTTCCTAATGGGCCCCCTTATCCGCCAAAACAACAACATGGCGGATCGGCCCCGTTCAAATTTCATATTTTTCTACATTAAATTCTAAGACTAACTGCCATCTTGGTTTTCTTCATTTTGGACTCCTGCACCCGGGAAATAATTGTTTTTGTTTAAATATTAAATCTGGCCGAGTCAACAGCTGATTGTCAAATTTTCGCCGGCTTTTCCGGACCGCTTCGCTGCCGCTCGCTCCTGCATGGCCCCCGCCGCTGGGGACCCATCGCCGTCGCCCAAGGGGAAGCCTTGGGAGAGGAGGATCGGGCAGGGAGGCCCGATCCTCGGTTGGGAGCGCTAGTTTTACCAAGGACAGAGCAGTGGAACCCAGCTCCCCCTTCAGCTCCAGCTCCTGCTTCTAGGAAGAACCGATCTTCTGTTGGCCGGCCTGGACCATGGGCCGACCTCCACCTCCAAGCCCCTTCGCCCGGACTTTGGGATTTCCAGTTTTCCTTCCCTTTTTTTAATGAAATAAATAAAGATATTTTCTTACTGTAATGAACTGGGGCTGGGATGGATTGTGGGTTGTAAAAATATGAAATGCCTGTAAATTAGTGATGCCTATGCCTTATGATTATGATAGATGTAACCCTTATGAATTCCTCTGTATCCTCACCCCCTTGACCCTCGCCCCACAAAACCGGCGTGACCAGGAACTGCCTGAGGAAAGAGCCCCAGCCTCTTCCTCAATCACCCATTGATTGACTCATCAGCATGGACAATGCTGCTGATCCCCAACCCTAGCCATCGGAGCAAGGCCAGCGAGGGAAGGGGGTCAGCAGAGCCTCGGAAAAAAAGAAACTGATTGAATCACCCAGATATCGTTGACCCCCCGGGAGGCCCGATTTCGAACTAGCCCATTCAAATCACTCGCCAGACCCATCAAGGGCAGGAAAGCTCTTTGTTTGCCAAATATCACCCTTTTCCCGCCCAAGACAAAGCCCGCATTCCAGCGGGCAGGAAATCCAAATCCCATCATCTTTCCCCTTTGTCTGCGGCCGTTCCGCCTCCTCACTCCTGATTGGTCTAAACTCAGAAGCGAGCGGAGGGCGCCCATTGGCCCTCCCGAGGCGCAGGAACGTTCTGATTGGCTGAAAGCTGAGGCGGGCCGCCAAGCCTCCTCCCAGCTGTTCCAGCCTCAGCCAATCAGCGTCAAGCCGGCCGGCAAGGGGCGGCGGGAGTTTCAAACTGCTTTCTTTTGTCCTGTACTGTATAAAAATGCCTGAAATCTTTGTATCTGTATGCTTGTAGAGGAACTATCCCTACAATTGCATCCGACTCAGCTGAATCGCAAATAAACCTCGATCGCTGGACTTCTTCCGCCTCTGGTGAGCTTATTATATTTTAAAATATTCCTGCGCTCTTGGATTGGCTTCCGGAAAATCTCACCAAGGTATCCAGGACTCTCTTTGGTGTAGTCCTAGGGCTCTCCCCCCTGGAGGGACCCCCCAAAAGAGCTCGATATCAGCATTACTTCCCTAGATCTAGACACTATGCTCCTATTGATGCAGGCCAAAATCCCATTGGCTTTTTTTGCCGCCACATCACATTGTTGGCTCATGTTTAACTTGTTGTCCACGAGGACTCCAAGATCTTTTTCACACGTACTACTCTCGAGCCAGGCATCCCCCATTCTGTATCTTTGCATTTCGTTTTTCCTGCCAAAGTGGAGTATCTTGCATTTGTCACTGTTGAACTTCATTTTGTTAGTTTTGGCCCATCTCTCTAATCTGTCAAGATCATTTTGAATTCTGCTCCTGTCCTCTGGAGTATTGGCTATCCCTCCCAATTTGGTGTCGTCTGCAAACTTGATGATCCTGCCTTCTAACCCTTCATCTAAATCATTAATAAAGATGTTGAACAGGACCGGGCCCAGGACGGAACCCTGCGGCACTCCGCTCGTCACTTCTTTCCAGGATGAAGAGGAAGCATTGGTGAGCACCCTCTGGGTTCGTCCATTCAACATGAAACACAATACATTAGCACTAACAACTAAATTATGCAGACTGATTAACTGGCCTCTTCCAGAAAATTAGAAACATTGGAGGTAAATTTCAGGAAAAAATTGGTATGATAAGAAACAAAGATGGCAGGGACCTAACAGAAGCTGAAGAGATCAAGAGAAGGTGGCGAGACTATACAGAAGATCTGTATAGGAAGGATAATAATATTGAGGATAGTTTTGACGGTGTGGTGAATGAATTAGAACCAGATATCCTGAGGAGTGAGGTGGAATGGGCCTTAAGAAGCATTGCTAACAACAAGGCAGCAGGAGACGACGGGATCCCAGCTGAACTGTTTAAAATCTTGAAAGATGATGCTGTCAAGGTGATGCATGCCATATGCCAGCAAATATGGAAAACACAAGAATGGCCATCAGACTGGAAAAAATCAACTTATATCCCCATACCAAAAAAGGGAAATGCGAAAGACTGCTCCAACTTCCGTACAGTGGCCCTTATTTCTCATGCCAGTAAGGTAATGCTCAAGATCCTGCAAGGAAGACTCCAGCAATACATGAGCGAGAGTTGCCAGATGTTCAAGCTGGGTTTAGAAAAGGCAGAGGAACGAGAGACCAGATTGCCAATATCCGCTGGATAATGGAGAAAGGCAGGGAGTTTCAGAAAAACATCTACTTCTGCTTCATTGACTATTCTAAAGCCTTTGACTGTGTGGATCATAATAAACTGTGGCAAGTTCTTGGTGGGATGGGCATACCAAGCCACCGTGTCTCTCTCCTGAGGAATCTGTACAAGGACCAAGTAGCAACAGTCAGAACTGACCACGGAACAACAGACTGGTTCAAGATTGGGAAAGGCGTACGGCAAGGCTGCATATTCTCACCCAACCTTTTTAACTTGTATGCAGAACACATCATGCGATGTGCGGGGCTGGATGAATGCAAAGCTGGGGTGAAAATTGCTGGAAGAAACATGAACAACCTCAGATATGCAGATGACACCACTCTGATGGCCGAAAGCGAGGAGGAGCTGAGGAGCCTTCTAATCAAGGTGAAAGAAGAAAGCGCAAAAGCCGGGTTGCAGCTAAACATCAAAAACACCAAGATTATGGCAACAAGAATGATTGACAACTGGGAAATAGAGGGAGAAAATGTGGAGGCCGTGACAGACTTTGTATTTCTAGTGCAAAGATTACTGCAGATGCAGACTGTGGCCAGGAAATCAGAAGACGCTTACTTCTTGGGAGGAGAGCAATGTCCAGTCTCGATAAAATAGTAAAGAGTAGAGACATCACACTGGCAACAAAGATCCGCCTAGTCAAAGCCATGGTATTCCCTGTAGTAACCTACGGATGTGAGAGCTGGACCTTAGGGAAGGCTGAGCGAAGGAAGATAGATGCTTTTGAGCTGTGGTATGGAGGAAAGTTCTGAGAGTGCCTTGGACTGCGAGAAGATCCAACCAGTCCATCCTCCAGGAAATAAAGCCCGACTGCTCATTGGAGGGAAGGATACTAGAGACAAAGTTGAAGTACTTTGGCCACATCATGAGGAGACAGCAAAGCCTAGAGAAGACAATGATGCTGGGGAAAGTGGAAGGCAAAAGGAAGAGGGGCCGACCAAGGGCAAGATGGATGGATGGCATCCTTGAAGTGACTGGGACTGACCTTAAAGGAGCTGGGGGTGGTGACGGCCAACAGGGAGCTCTGGCGTGGGCTGGTCCATGAGGTCACAAAGAGTCGGAGACGACTGAACGAATGAACAACAAAAAGAGAAAGAAAACATGGAGGCAGTGACAAATTTTGCATTTCTAGGCCTAAAGATTACTTCAGACGCAGTCTGCAGCCAGGAAATCAGAAGACACTTACTTCTTGGGAGGAGAGCAATGACCAATCTCAATAAAACAGTGAAGAGTAGAGACATCACACTGGCAACGAAGATCCGCATACTTAAAGCAAGGGTATTCCCTGCACTTCTCGGCCTGTCATTGAACATCGAGAAAACCAAAGTGCTGTTCCAGCAGTCATTAGCCAATCCCTCTCCAATGCCAGAAATACAACTTAATGGTGTAACATTAGAAAATGTTGACTATTTCCACTACCATGGCAGCCACCTCTCCACAAAAGTCAACATTGACACTGAAATACAACACCGCCTGAGCTCTGTGAATGCAGCATTTTTCCGAATGAAGCAGAGAGTGTTTAAGGACCAGGACATCCGTAGGGATACCAAGGTGCTTGTTTATAATAATAATAATCATCATCATCATCATCATCATCATTATCTTTATTTGTACCCCGCCACCATCTCCCGAAAGGGGATTCGGAGCAGCTTACATGGGGCCAAGCCTGAACAAGAATACAATATAACAATACAAATTGCAATAAAATAAACAACATAACATTAAGATACAAAACATCAAAGCATATAAAAATAGCATTTGATGGCCTGGCAGTGCCTGGGATAATCTTTTGTTGAGAGGTGATTAGATGTCCCAGATTGTTTCCTCTCTGTTGTTTTGCTGTTGTAATTTTAGAGTTTTTTAATACTGGTAGCCAGATTTTGTTCATTTTCATGGTTTCCTCTTTTCTGTTGAAATTGCCCACATGCTTGTGGATTTCAATGGCTTCTCTGTGTAGTCTGACATGGTGGTTGTTAGAGTGGTCCAGACCTCACTACCTCTGAGGGAGCTTGCCACAGATGCAGGCAAAATGTCAGGAGAGAATGCCTCTAGAACATGGCCATATAGCCCGAAAAAACCTACAACAACCCAGTGATTCCAGCCATGAAAGCCTTCGGCAATACAGATAAATATATGATTAAGAACCAAATACTCAAAATGCACTTTATTATTGATGTAGGATTGATTTGCATGCCCCATCCCCTCTGAAAATTTCCATCCCAGTTATATTCTACCTTGCTCATGCCCAGCATTAATTTTTAAATATTTTTAAATTTTAATTTCACATTTGGCCCAGCCATAGGTTTTAAATGCTTGTTGTGTTACTGTACTGCTTTTATTTTATTTTATTTTTGTTCATGAGATGTATTTTAACTGTTTTGTATTGTTTGTTTGCTATTGTTTTATTATTGATGTGTTGTGGGCTCGGCCTCAAGTAAGCCGTACCGAGTCCTTTGGGGAGATGGGTATAAACAAAGTTTATTATTATTATTATTATTATTATTATTATTATTATTATTATTATTAAAACAACCCATATATTTATCTTTTTATTCAAACTTTTTAATTGTTTTTAACTTGCATTGTTGTTAATATGTTGTTAACCATCTTGAGCTTCAGTTTTGGGAGAAAGCCAGAATTATTGCTGTTGTCATTATTCCTATCATTTCTAACTTACAGCGACCCTAGGTCACTTGAATTTGGTGCTGTGAGAGTACAACTTGCCTATACTTTCCATGTTTGAGTGGAGATTCAAACCAATGGCTGTAATAAGCAAAGTGTTAATAGTAATTTTTTCTGGCAATATAAAACAAAGCATTACTTTTTGTTTTACAGTTTGGAAGTTGTGGGAAGAAAGCACAATACAGTAAAGTAATGGGGTCTCCACTATGAATTAACTCCTTTCACCATTCCTGAGAAGAAGTGCTGAAGCTTTAAGGTGAGAAAAGCCCAGAGGATAACGTAGTGCGAAGCTACGACACTTGGTATGTCTAGGGCTCTGGTTAGCAAGAGTGAGATTAGGAAGAGAGAGAAAACATAACATCATTTCAACAATTTAATCATCCCCGCATCCGGTTTGACTAGGGATTTCCAAAGGTCTCCGCTAGAGGGACAATAATAGCAAAGTTTGTTTGCAAAATTCCAGTGGAAAGCAAGTGATTGGCGTGCTGATTCGTGTCAGAATCCACTAGAATTTGGGGTGGAGAGAGAGTGAGGGGGTGATGAAGATAACAGTTTATCTAAATCGGGTCTGAGCCTTGTGTATTGCATGTGGTATATTGTTGTGCACTCTCAAGTCATTATACCCCACTTATGGTGATCCTAAAGCAAACAGAGTAGATTTTCCAATACTTTTCTCTGATCCTTGGGCAGGATCTACAATGCCATATAATGAAGTTTGAATCTACATTATACTGTATGGTGCTATGGTTAGTGTAGACCCATATAATGCTGTTCAGTGCAGGCTGAGTCTACACTAACCATAAAATTCAGATTCAAATTGCAGCGTAGATCCAACCTAAGATAATGTGATTTGCCCCCAGGTTCACAGTACAGTTGGCTCTCCACAATTGTGGATTTTATGTTTGCAGATTTTTTCATTCACAAATATGTCTTGGAATCTGCAGGTCTTCCAGTGGTTTAGATTCCAGTGGCTGTAAAGTTGTGCTGGAGAACCTACAAATTCCTATAGAATCATTATCCCAGGTAAAAAACTTTTTATTATTTGTAGTTTTAATTTTCACAGTAGTCCTGGTCCCTTAACCCCAGCCAATGAGAGGAACTGCCTATATTTTTTCTTTATATCAGGAGCGACTTGAGAAACTGCAAGTCGCTTCTAGTGTGAGAGAATTGGCCGTCTGCAAGGACATTGCCCAGGGAATGCCCAGATGTTTTGATGTTTTACCATCCTTGTGGGAGGCTTCTCTCCTGTCCCTGCATGAGGAGCTGGAGCTCAAAGAGAGAACTATATCAGTATAGTGCTGTGATTCCACTTTAACTCATAATTATATCTGATGAAATCCTGGGATGTGGAGTTGAGGGATGGACATTTCTAATTCTCCACCAGAGAGCTCCTGTAGCTCTTTTGGTTAATCTACAAATCCTGGGATTCTGTGGAATGCTGTCATGGAAGTTAGGTTGTAATAATAGCACTATGATTGAGGAGTATAAAAGGGTGCAGGTGGGTTGTGAGAGGGAGGGTTTTCCAGAGGAGCATCTAAAGTATTGAGTTAATGCCGTGTGAAAGCACTTTAACTACCATAGATCAATGTTATGGAATAATTAGAGTTGTAGTTTGTGAGTCAACAGAACTCTTTGGCATAAAGGGCTTAAATACCTTGTAAAACTACAACTTCTATGTTTCCATTGTATTAAGCCATGGTGTGTAGATGCACCCCTGGTACAATACCCAAGTTTGGCTTTTAATTGTTACCTGCCTTCAAGTTCATTTGTATCATACACATGGTTATAATTTTTTTGGACAACTGCATAGGTAAAGGTAAAGGTTTTCCCCTGACATTATGTCCAGTCGTGTCCAACTCTGGGGTGTGGTGCTCATCTCCATTTCTAAGCCGAAGAGCCGACGTTGTCCGTAGACACCTCCAAGGTCATGTGGCCAACATGCAGGGGCGGCTCAACCCATTACACAAAGTAAGCATTCGCAGTATAGTTGATTTTGCCCAGGGGCGCTCTTGAGTGCTCTTGGGGGAAAATAGACCTTGACATATGTGAGTTGTAGTTACTGGGATGTATAGTTCACCTACAATCAAAGAGCATTCTGAACTCCACCAATGATGGAATTGAACCAAATATGGCACACAGAACTCCCACTCCACGACGAACAGAAAATATATATCAGTGATTGGTTGGGGGGGGGGGGGGCGCCAAAATACTGTTTGCTTACCATTGAAAATTACCTAGGGCCGCCTCTGGGCATGACTGCATGGAGCACCGTTGCCTTCCTGCTGGAGCGGTACCTATTACTCTACTAATATTTGCATGTTTTCAAACTGCTAGGTTGGCAGAAGCTGGGGCCGATTGCATATGTGCTATGTATTAAAGAAATAACATCAGCTGGAACAGAGAAAAACACAATTGTATAAGATGCAGTCCTGCACATGGAGCCCCCGGTGGCACAGTGGGTTAAACCCCTGTGCCGGCAGGACTGAAGACCAACAGGTCGCAGTTTCGAATCTGGGGAGAGGCGGATGAGCTCCCTCTATCAGCTCCAGCTCCTCATGCGGGGACATGAGAGAAGCCTCCCACAAGGATGATAAAAACATCAAATCATCCAGGCGTCCCCTGGGCAACGTCCTTGCAGACGGCCAATTCTCTCATACCAGGAGTCACTCCTGACATGACAAAAAAAAAAAAAAAAGTCCCGTACATGTGGGAAAAACTTAAATAAATATCCTGATTTTGAATGGGTCTTAAGGGGTATTTGCCAGCAGTCTACCTACCATGATGTAAGTCCAGTAAGAAAAGGCAATGCCGTCTAGAATTCCCAGATCCTGTCAAAATAAATTTCCACCTGTGAAGGAATCCGGAGATGGCTGGCTGCTGGACGCAGATAAAAACTGTAACATTTAACTAGTCATATCTACATAATAGCCCTATTGTGTTGTGAGGCTCAACCTTTGTGCAAACTGGACCTGATCAATAATCCCATCTTTAACTTTTAACATACTGATTCACCATGTTTGCCTGCCTGCCTCCTTTCTGGGCAGGCTCTTTCATATGACTCTTGCTTCAGATCTACCAATGACAGTGACTTGATCTTCCTACTCCAGAGGAGACTGTTTACCACTAATGTCATGAAGATTTCTCAACCAACGGGGACCCAAAGGCAAATTTCTGGCCAATTAGGGGAGGGCATGGGGACTTTGAATGGCTGTGAAAAGGGATCAAATGTTTTGCACTGTATTGCATGGTTATGTCTGATTCCTTTTGAGCAGAGACAGTATCAGACATCCTTTCAAGCCTGAAAGTAAACAAACCTCTGTTATTTTGCCTTCAGCCCGGTCTCCATGTCTTCATCTGGCTGGGATAGTAGCAGGGCGTGCTGGGGTATCGGATCCTCCTCCTGCTCATTGGCAGATAGCTCCATTTCGGCTTCAGACTGAGGCAAAGAAGGTTGAGTAGTTCAGTAGTTCTGCCTTTTCCCTGTTAGCATTTGACCATTTTCTCTGCACTGTAGCCAATCATTTCCTTGTTCTTTCTTTTGCCCTTTCCATTATTTTTATACCTGTCTGGCAAGACTAAGCTTGTTTGCTTTAGCTGCTCTGACTTTCTCCCTATACATGCTGGATATGTATTTGAATTCTTCTTTTGTGATTTCTCTTTTTCTTTTCTTATACGTGCCTCTTTTAAATAGTAGCTTGTTTGTTAGTTCTTTAGACATCCATCTTGTCCAGTTTATTAAAATCGGCACAAGTATAGGCAAGTTGAATAATGGATGTTTATTTTAAAAATACAAACACTGCCTTTAGCAAAATACAGCTGGTTTAGCCAGTAGGTATTTGGAGATTTATTTGCGGGAACGCAAAACAAGTATTGCTGTACAACAATATCCCAGTGGATTATAGCGTCAATTGACCCAACTTTTGAACAAGAATCAAATGTTGATTAATCTTGTTTTGATTCTTTAAAAAAAGCCCCAAAGTTTTATCAAATTCTTTAAACTCAGATATTTTCAAAACAATGTCAGCTTACTGCCTAAGGCTCTGCAGTTTGACAAACAAAGAAGTATTTGCGAAAACAAGCAGTAGTTAAATTGTAAGGAAGCCACCTATTAAAACCACATTACAATCTGTTCACATTCAGGAGCACCTTCCTTCCTTCCTTCCTTCCTTCCTTCCTTCCTTCCTTCCTTCCTTCCTTCCTTCCTTCCTTCCTTCCTTCCTTCCTTCCTTCCTTTCTTTGAATACAGTTAATGTGTATATCAATGGATTCAACCATCTTTGGCTTGAAAATATTTTTGCAATCTAAAAGTTAAACCTTGATTTTACCATTTTATGTTTGGGACACTATTTTACTATGCCTCTGTATAGTACTTCTGTATAAAGTAGTGCTCAAGACATCTTATATGAAAGAGGAGCATTTTTGTTACCCCCCCCCCCTATTTTATTAATTACTGTATATACTCAAGTATAAGCCTAGTTTTTCAGTCCTTTTTTTTAGGCTGAAAAATCTCCCTCGGCTTATACTCGAGTCAAGGTTTTTTATTATTTTACTCTATTATTATTATTATTATTATTATTATTATTATTATTACATTAATCATTTTACTCTATTATTATTATTACATTTATTATTTATTCTTTATTATTATTATTACATTTATTATTTTACTCTATTATTATTGGAAGGATATGTAAACACATTTACACTGAAGAAGGTTAGAATAATGCTTTAATCAGAGGACAGTCTTATTTATTCAAAAACATTTAACCTACCGATGCCTCAATTAAGGCAATTTTATTGGTTTCTATTTTTATTTTGGAATATACCAGTACCTGCTGCATTTCCCACCCTCGGCTTATATTTAAGTCAATCTGTTTTCCCAGTTTTTTGTTGTAAAATGAAGTGCCTCGGCTTATGTTCGGGTCGGCTTATACTCGAGTATATATGGTAATTTTGTGCTATATTATTCAGAGAGTCTCACTGGTTGTTACCTTGTCATGGTGTGGGTGCTTGTGTGTTCCAGTGAACTTGTGAGTGAAGTCGTTGGGAATAATGTACTTTCAGCAGGGCCACTCATGGCGACAAGGTCACAGGAGTGAAACCAGACAAAGCACGGTCCAAAGACCTCAATGAAGGGCGACATTTTTTAATGAAGAAGAGTGTGTTTGTGGATTGGGACATTTGTACAGATACCAATATGCTCTTTTATAAAGATAGTATCCTTCCAACACTATTGTATGCCTCTGAAACATGAACCATCTACAAACGTCACTTTTGACTTTTGGAAAAATTCCATCAGCATTGCTTCTGAAAAATCTTGCAAATCTCTTGGAAAGAAGACAGGCAGACAAATGTCAACATTCTGGAAGAACATTCCTCCATCATCAACTTTGGTAGACTGGCCACATTGTTCATATGCCCAATCACTGTCTCAAAAAACAGTTGCTTTACTCTCAGCTCAAGAAGCGGAAATGGAATATTGGTGGACAGAAAAAGAGGTTTAAAGATGGGCTTAAAGCTAACCTACAAAAATGTGGAGTAAGCACCAAGAACTGGGAAAACATGTCCTTGAATGATGTAGCTGGAGGTCAATGCTATGGATTTTGAGGAAGAACAAATAGGAGAAATGGAGAAACGTGCCTACTTGTGCTCCCACCTGCATCGCAAGTGCAATTGGTGGGGACGAGAGAGAGGGCCTTCTCGGTGGTGGCCCCTCGTCTCTGGAACTCACTTCCTAAGGACATCAGGCATGCCCCAACTTTGGCAGTCTTTAGGAGGAGCTTGAAAACGTGGTTGTTCCAGTGTGCCTTCCCAGAATAATGAACCCTTAGCATTATGTCCTCTAAAAGCACTTTATACTGATTTAGGATTGCTTGTATGTTTCCACCAACTCCCTACCTCCTCTATCTTGTTCATGTCCAGCATTATTTTTTTAACTTTAATTACATTTGGCCCAGCCATAGATTTTAAATGTGTTTTGTGCTATTGTCCTATGTTTATGCTATTTATGTATGAGTTTTATTTTTAATTGCCTTGTATTAGTATTTGTATTTTGCTTTGTATTGTAGTTGTTATTGCATGTATTGATGTATTGTGGGCTCGGCGTCATGTAAGCCGCACCGAGTCCCTTGGGAGGTGGTAGCGGGGTATAAATAAAGTATTATTATTATTATTATTATTATTATTATTATTGTTATTATTATGTCAAGCAAACCCTTGTCATGGCTGCTTTCCATCTGGAAATCCTTACTGCGAAAGACTATATGGAACCAGAATACTCAGGCTGGATCTATATTGCCATATAATTAAGTTTAACTGCATTGAATATGATAGTGTAGACTCATATAATTCAGTTCAATGCAGTTAAATCGCATTAGTTGGCAGTATGGATCCAGCCTCACTCACCTGAAGATTTCCCTGATAATGCACACATCTATAGCCATTGTAAGAGCGGAGATAGGAGATAAGGTATGCAGCCACTACTCAGTCTATTTGATCTGTGCATAATTGTCCCAGTAGTCTCATCATATTTAAGTGTTCATAGGCAGTAAATTAAATCAACTGGCACATGCTCCCTCTAGAGACGGAGTGTTATTGTTTTGGTCTTTGAAGGCTAGAAGTCATTGCAGCACATAAAAAATAAATACTTTATTGTTGATGTGATGGCTCATTAGTGTGTCTCTGTATCAGCAATAACAAAATTTCACAATGTTTCTCACTCTGGATTTCTGCCATAAACCTTTAGAAAATTACCATAGCAATTCATGCTGATGAACCCATCATTATCCCATATATATTGTCGAAGACTTTCATGGCCGGAATCACTGGGTTGTTGTAGGTTTTTTCGGGCTATATGGCCATGGTCTAGAGACATTCTCTCCTGACGTTTCGCCTGCATCTATGGCAAGCATCCTCAGAGGTAGTGAGGTCAGTTGGAACTAGGAAAATGGGTTTATATATCTGTGGAATGACCAGGGTGAGACAAAGGATTCTTGTCTGCTGGAGCTAGGTGTGAATGTTTCAGCTGACCCCCTTGATTAGCATATAATGACCTGACAGTGCCTAGAGCAAACTTTATCCCATATATATTCATTCTCGGGCTTCAGCCGACATGCTGTGGGTTGTGCTAGTTCTACAATACAAGCACAGCATTGCTATACCCATTTTGCTGTGAGGAATTTGTGTGCCCCGAGACAATAAAATGCTTTCAAAGACAAAAATGTGCAGTCTCAAAAGAACATTTGTACAGCTCAAGTATCTAGTATTATAACTACCATATTATTTTTATGGTTGCTGGGCAAAGAAGTGGCTGATAACAAGGAAAATGAAATGAAGCGTCCATGTTGTTCTGAAACTATCAGCTCAAACATAGCAATTTCTAATCATCCTGCCCAAATTAAGCATGATTAACTTCCAATCGTTGATGCCAAGCACTCCCCGCCTCCCTCCGGTCAAAATATTAAATTAACAGAGACAGTACTGTGGCAGAGAGTCCCACAGGTAGCAGTAGCCCAAAGTTGGATCAATCAGTCATGTGAAGTCCAGAGGAATGGAGGAGTCCAGCAGCAGCTACTAGTGATACATCTCACAACTATCTTTACCCTTTTTCATTATTAGTTTACTACAAAGTAACCTTTCAATAAATGTGCACCATGATACGTTACCCTCTATGTCTAATTCTAGTAATCTTCTTTGACTTTTGTGGCTTTCTCTTTCCCTTTCATCACCAGCAGCTGACCCCCGGTGACCCCATAGCCCACACAGCCCTCGAAGTGGGGCTTCTCTCCTTCCTTCCCTTCTAATACCACTTCCCTGCAAACGAACTAACCCCTTAACCAACCCTCACTCACGTGGGTATCCAGGCCTCCAAATGCTGGGTCCCCCTTGGTATCCATGGATCCCCTTACTTACTTACTTACTTTACTTACTTGGATCCCCTTTACTTTACTTACATGGATCCCCTTGTGTATGTGCACCCCTTGCTTCTCAGATACCATGGCCTCCATACGCTGGATCCCCCTTGTTCTCCGTGGACCCTTGTGTTTGTATGTGTGTGTATGTTTAATATGTTCTATTTTATGTCTTACTAGCCATCCCCTACCACGCGTTGCTGTGGCCAACTCTGGTGGTGATGGGGGTTCTGTGTGGGAGGTTTGGCCCAATTCTATCGTTGGTGGGGTTCAGAATGCTCTGTGTTTGTAGGTGAACTACAAATCCCAGCAACTACAACTCCCAAATGTCAAGATTCTATTTTCCCCAAACTCCACCAGTGTTCACATTTGGGCATAATGAGTCTTCGTGTAGAGTTTGGTCCAAACCCATCATTGTTTGAGTCCACAGTGCTCTCTGTAGGTGAACTACAACTCTAAAACCAAAGGACACTGCCCACCAAACTCTTCCAGTATTTTCTGTTGGTCATTGGAGAACTGTGAACCAAGTTTGGTTCAATTCCATCGTTGGTGGGGTTCAGAATGCTCTTTGATCGTAGGTAAACTATAAATCCAGCAACTACAACTCCCGTATGACAAAATCATGTTTTTTTTAGTGAAGGACATACATTGGGTTGTTAGGTGTCTTGTGTCCAAATTTGGTGTCAATTTGTCCAGTGGGTTTTTGAGTTCTGTTAATCCTACAAACGAACATTACATTTTTATTTATATAGTGGAGGGTCAAACCACCGATCCAGCTCTGGTAACCTTTCACCTGCACCATCTGACCTTGAAGTCCCTTCCAGTGCTTCCTGGTCATCACCACAATGGATACAAGCACCCATCATCTCAGGGGCAATCCATCACTATTGCCCCATAAACCCAAATTCGCTTAGGACAATAGGATCTAGATGCCGGGCCACCTGTCCTTTGTGCAGCTACTTGGACATGACAAAAGACATCTATCATCTGGCATTTTATTCCCTGATACTGGGATGACTTGCCCCGCTTTCCACAATTATATTTCCTCATTCCCAGGACTGGATTTGCTAATCCTGTCACTTTGAAGAATATACTGTATGGACTATAATGGACATGGGTGCCTTGGGTCACTCACCAACACAAAGGAACACTCAATAGAACGCATGCGACCTGATGGCCTTTTATGTTTTGTCCCTAGGCTGGGACAACAATAATCCATTCAGAATACTTTGCATTATTTTGTCTCCTGGACCGTCTTGCTCACTGTTAGCCATTGGAGAGCGGGAATCTGCATTCGAAGCGGAGAACACTCCCTGATTGGCTGGCAGACGCTGTAGTCCTGCCTCCTGGAGGGAAACCTCCCAGCCGGCTATGATGTCAAAGCTGGCTTCGCCAATCAGGGTGAAGCTGGCTCCAGCTGAGACGTGAGTGGGAAAAACAAAGGATTTGAATGTATAAAAATTTATGCTTTGCTTGTATTAGGGATCTCGGATTGCTCAGATTGCTCCAGGCACTGCCAGGCAATCAAATGCTAATTAAGGTGGTCAGTTGAAATATTCACACCTAGCTCCAGCAGACAAAAGTCCTTTGTCCCACCCTGGTCATTCCACAGATATATAAACCCCTTTTTTCTAGTTCCAACAGACCTCACTACCTCTGAGGATGCTTGCCATAGATGCAGGCGAAACGTCAGGAGAAAATGCCTCTAGACCATGGCCATATATCCCCAAAAAACCTACAACAACCCAGTGATTCCGGCCATGAAAGCCTTCGACAATACAGATCTCAGCTTCTTTTAGTGGCTTACCGCAAGTTGTCATCTTTTCCAGCTGGACTGAAATAAAATACCTCGGCGGCTTTCTCTTCAACTTGGTGAGATTTTTTGATTGGGAACATTGGGTTTAGCTTCTTTGTCTCACCAGGTACATGGATCCACAGGCAGCCTGCTGCCGATACCGGCTACCCACTTAAAGGGACTTTGTATCCACACCTCGGGTTTCGCTATCCACGGCCAGGCTTTCACTATCTGTGCCTGCTTTAAATTCATTGCAAAGGTTTCTAGCTTGAAAGAAATAATACAGGAGTAATTTTATTTGTTTGTTTGTTTGTTTCCTGCCTCGTGATGGCTCAGTATTGTAATATGGGCCATACCTTGCTGCAGGTAAACATTTTTGGCAGTTCAGGATGCTTCTTGTTTATGTGTATAGTATTAAATGACATAAAATGTAACACATCACACTAGGTAGGTGTGCAAATATAAAATATACAGGTGTGTTGTAGCGACATATGCTGCTCATCTGAATTATACTTAACAGTTTTGAAGCTCTTTCAGTGCCGCACCCCAGAAAATTGCCTAGAGACACCACTTTTAATTCAGTCAATTATGTTTACGATGGGGATGGTGGTAAGATTTGTAGTTAAACAGACACCTGCAGGGCCGTAGGTGAGGGAAGCCTGGCTTATCTATATGTATAAAAGTCAAAGAATGTATGTTTGACAATCCCACAAAGGCTGTTGCTAGGTGAAGTGGCCCTTTGTGATGTCACATGGTCCATGTGTATGAAGGGGAGGAAGGAAGGAAGGAAGGAAGGAAGGAAGGAAGGAAGGAAGGAAGGAAGGAAGGAAAGAACTAGGAAGAGAGCCATGTTACCATGGAAATATTAGGAGGTAGACCTCCTAAAAGCTAGAGAAGGGAGAAAGAGGAGGGGGAGGAAAGAAAGAAAAAGAAGGGGAAAAAGGAAGGAAGGGGAAGAAAGACAAAGGAGGGATGAAAGAAAAGAAACAAAAAATAAATAAATGCAGAGGGACAGCTGCACCCCTGACACCCAAGGGATGCTGGGTGTGGGCCCCCTGGAAGTCGAGGTGCTTCCTGTAGCTCATGGCTTTGGAGTTGGCGGCAACAACAGGGGTGGCATCGGGGAGCCAGCTGGGCTCCATGTTGAGTTTATGAGGGCAAAAAGGGATATTCCCCGGGGCGGAGAGGTTAGCGGAGCAAAAGCAAGATAGCCATTAGTCTTAGAATTTGCCCAGAAGAAAAATGGCACCGATTTTGAAGCGATCAGTTGACTCGCGGATACGGGGACCTGATGGGTTTCCGTATCCGTGGTTCAGAGGAACGCAGTTTTGGCCGGCCCGGGAGGCAAAAATCACATCCTGGGTGGGCCAGCAGCCATCTGCAGCCTGGCAGAGGGAAAGCTCATGCAGGGAAGAGTTTGGAGGCAGTAAAAGACACAAAGTAACACTAGGAAGAGGAAATAGTTACAATTAATTGATACTTTATTGGGGGGATGAATTACAATATTAGAAGGGGGAAGAAGATGAGGCAAAAATAAGGTTTCTTTGTTGTAGCTGCTGCTGTGGTCACGTTTCATAGAAGCTGCCCAAAGCGGGCACATAGAGAACTGTGAACTTCCTACTGCAGGTCAGATTAGCTGGAAGGCAGGGAGTTCTGGGTTCGTTGACCTCAATTCCATCTGAACATGAGGAAGAACTTCCTGTGAGAACTGTTCAGCAGTGGAACTCTCTGCGTGGAGTGTGGTGGAGGCTCCTTCTTTGGAAGATTTTAAACAGAGGCTGGATGGCCATCTGTCAGGGGTGCTTTGAATGCAATATTTCTGCTTCTTGGCAGGGGGTTGAACTGGATGGCTGCGAACTGTTCCGCAGTGGAACTCTCTGCTTCGGAGTGTGGTGGAGGCTCCTTCTTTGGAGGCTTTCAAGCAGAAGCTGGATGGCTATCTGTCGGGGGGTACTTTGAATGCAGTTTTCCTGCTTCTTGGCAGGGGGTTGGACTGGATGGCCCTGACCGTGAGAACTGTTCGGCAGTGGAACTCTGCACTGGAGTGTGCTGGAGGCTCCTTCTTTGGAGGCTTTTAAGCAGAGGCTGCAGTGGCCATCTGTTGGGAGGTGCTTTGAATGCAATTTTCCTGCTTCTTGGCAGGAGGTTGGACTGGATGGCCCATGACGTGAGACCATTCAGCAGTGGAAACTCTCTGTGCTGGAGTGTGGTGAAGGCTCCTTCTTTGGAGGCTTTTAAACAGAGGCTGGATGGCCATCTGTCGGGGTGCTTTGAATGCAATTTTCCTGCTTCTTGGCAGGAGGTTAGTCTGGATGGCCCTGACTCTGAGAACTGTTCAGCAGTGGAACTCTCTGCGTTGGAGTGTGATGGAGGCTCCTTTTTTGGAGGCTTTCAAGCAGAAGCTGTATGGCCATCTGCCGGGGGTGCTTTTGAGTGCGATTTTCCTGCTTCTTGGCAGGAGGTTGGACTGGATGGTCCTGACTGAGAACTGTTCAGCAGTGGAACTCTCTGCAGCGGAGTGTGGTGAGGCTCTTTCTTTGGAGACTTTTAAGCAGAAACTGGATGGCCATCTGTCTGGGGTGCTTTGAACGTGATTTTCCTGCTTCTTGGCAGGAGGTTGGACTGGATGGCTCATGAGGTCTCTTCCAACTCTATGATTCTATGAGTTTGTTTTTTTTTGTCATGTCAGTAGCGACCTGAGAAACTGCAAGTCGCTTCTGGTGTGAGAGAATTGGCCGTCTGCAAGGACGTTGCCCAGGGGATGCTTGGATGATTTGATGTTTTATCATCCTTGTGGGAGGCTTCTCTCATGCCCCCACATGAGGAGCTGGAGCTGATAGAGGGAGCTCATCCGCCTCCCCTGGGTTCGAACCTGCGACCTGTCGGTCTTCAGTCCTGCCAGCACAGAGGTTTAGAGTGTAGAGTTGTTTAGGTTGTAGAGTGTGTCTACAGCAGTGCTTTCCAAATATTTAATGTTGGTGATGTGGGCATTCATACAGTAGAATTAATGCAGATTTGATACCAGTATGAACTGTCATGTTTTGGAATCAAGGTGGAGTTGTGCAAGGTCTTGGGCCTTTTCTGCCAAAGAGTGCAAACCAAAGCACAGCTCCCATAGGGAAACCCTAGGAAGGTAAGAAGTAAACACAAGCAGCGCCGCGCCTGCGTTGCATAAGTGAAGGTTCAGTGGAAGAGGGGGGCGGGGCCCAAAGGGCTTTGGCGGCTTCCTATTGGCCCTGGGCCTCTTGGAGCTGAACTCCGATTGGGTGTGGCTTGGAGCCGGTGCAGCCGGGCGGGGAGAGTGTCAGCGCCGGAGGGCAGAAGGGGCGGGGAATGGGGAGCCGCGCGAGCGTGAGGGGAGAGCGCCTCGAGGAGCGGACGCAAGGAGAGGAAGCGGGTGAGCCAATGGGGGAGCCGGGCGGGGGGGAGGAGGGGGAAATAAGGAAGTTACCCGGATGTACGCCCACCCACCCCCTTTTGGAAATGGGACCCTTAAGGCAGGGCTTCTTCTCTCCCTGTGGAAAGTAGTGAGGAAGGGTCAAGTCAGGGGGGGATGAACCTGGATCTCCCACAAGGGCTGGGAGAAGCATCTACACCCCAGGATTGGAGACCCCTTGAACTTCCCTGGCTCAAGGCCTCCTGGGCCAAAGACTACAAATCCCACAAAGACTACAAATCCCACAGCCTTGAGCCAGGGCGGTGAAAGGGTGCGTCTGCACTATACAATTGATGTGGCTTGATACCATAATAACAGCCATGGCTCAAGGCTAGGGGATCTTATGAGGTGTAGTGTGGTGAGGCATCAGCACTCTTTGGTAGAATTATTATTATTATTATTATTATTATTATTATTATTATTCCATCTTCCTGATTGTGAGAGCTGTTCAGCAGTGGAACTCTCTGCCCCGGAGGCTCCTTCTTTGGAAGCTTTTAAACAGAGGCTGGATGGCCATCTGTCGGGGGTGCTTTGAATGCAATTTTCCTGCTTCTTGGCAGGGGGTTGGACTGGATGGCCCGTGAGGTCTCTTCCAACTCTATGATGCTATTTATTTATTTGTACTCTGCTCAAGAAGAGGCTCAAGACTTTGTAGAATCCAGAAGAGGCTCAAGATTGTGTGAAATCCAGAAGAGGCTCAAGATTTTTATAAAACCCAGAAGAGCCTCAAGATTTTTATAAAATCCATAAGAGCTTCAAGATGTTTACAAAATCCAGAAGAGACTTGAGATTTTTATAAAATCCAGGAGAGGTTCAAGATTTTGTAAAATCCAGAAGAGCCTCAAGACGTTGCAAAATCCAGAAGAGGCTCGAAACAATGTAAAATCCAGAAGAGGCTCAAGGCTTTGTAACATCCAGAAGAGCCTCAAGCTTTGTATAAAATCCAGGAGAGGTTCAAGACTTTGCAAAATCCAGAAGAGGTTCACGGCTTTGTGAAATCCAGAAGAGCCTCGAAACTTTGCGAAATCCAGAAGAGCCTCGAGACAATGTAAAATCCAGAAGAGGCTCGGGACTTTGTAAAATCCAGAAGAGCCTCAAGACTTTGCAAAATCCAGGAGAGGTTCAAGGCTTCGTAAAATCCAGAAAATGCTCAAGACTTCGTAAAATCCAGAAGAGCCTCAAGACTTTGCAAAATCCAGAAGAGCCTCAAGCTTTGTATAAAATCCAGGAGAGGTTCAAGACTTTGCAAAATCCAGAAGAGCCTCAAGTCTGCGAAATCTAGAAGAGCCTCAAGATCTTTATAAAATCCAGAAGAGGTTCAAGACTTTATGAAATCCCAATTGCTATGATTCCATGGCATTGAAGGATGGCATATCAATCTACAGTGCAGATGCACCCTTGCACTGAGAATGTGGGGCAGCTCCTTTTCCCCTGGCTCTGAGGCTGGATCTACATTGCCCTGTATCCCAGGATCTGATCCCAGATGATCTGCTTTGAATTGGATTATATGAGTCTACACTGCCAGATAATCTGGGATCAGATCTTGGGATATAGGGCAGTGTAGATCCAGCCTGAGGTTCTGGAGTGAACCCATGCCAGACCCTGGGTGTGTGGACAGAGCATTGCAGGTCAGGAGGTTGCTCTGCCCCAGTTTGGGAGCCCAGGGCCAGACCTGAATGACTGGGCAAAATGCTTCAGTTTTTTCCTTGTCTTGTTAGCTTCCCCTTTCTCTTCCCTTGGCACTTCTGCTTAGGCACTCTGCAACTTCCTATCTTATGCAAGTCTGAAAAGATCACCATCCTTCTAAGCTGTAGATCCATCTTAGAGGCAGAGTGTGCAAAAGTTTTTGACTACAGAATATCTGGAAATATTATTATTAGGGCTTATTTGTTAGTGTTATTTGGCAGGGATAGAGGAAAGTAATGGGGTGGGAATATTTTATGGGGTTATTTTTTTGTATTAGGATGCCTTTGTTTGGGTTGCTGTGAGTTTTTTTGGGCTGTATGGCCATGTTCGAGTAGCATTGTCTCCTGATGTTTCACCTGCATCTGTGTCAGGCATCCTCAGAGGTTATGCCTTTGCTCATAACCTCTGAGACCTCACAACCTCTGAGGATGCCTGCCATAGATGCAGGCAAAACGCCAGGAGAGAATGCTTCTGGAACATGGCCATATAGCCCAAAAAACCTACAACAACCCAGTGATTCCAGCCATGAAAGCCTTCGGCAAAACATTATTCCTTTGCTTGTTTGTTTGTTTGTTATTTGAGTGTCTGTGTTTGTTTTTTTTTAAATGTGTCTGAAAAATATCACAAAATATTAATTTAAAAGAAAGAATACTTGGCAAATGATCATCATGGAATATATAGTCCAATATGTGTTTTTTWAAAACTTTTCAGGAAATTCTAATAAAATGTTAATTGACAGAAGAATATTGGCACATGGCCATCTTGGAATATGTAGCCCCAAAAAGTTACTTTTGCCGCCTCGGCTGGTGACTCAGGCCATCCCTGAGTTGCGAACATCCGACTTACAAATGACTCATAGTTAAGAACAGGGCTCAGACAACAGGAAGTGAGACAGATCTACCCCTTGGAAGGGGAATTCACTCCTGAAAGAGTTATTATCATGGGAAAAAGATATCTCCACTGAAGCTTTATCACCAATCCTTGCTTCCACAAGAAGCCAAGTATTATTATTRTTRTTGTTGTTGTTGTTGTTATTATTATTATTATTATTATTATTATTATTATTATTATTATATATAAATTCAACTTAAGAACAAACCTGCAGAACTGATCTTGATTGTAACTAGAGAACTGCTTGTCCACTCAAGGCTATATTTTCTGAACATTTGCCTTTCTTCTTCTTCTTTATATCTCCTCCGTTTTCCCTTCTGTCTTTTTTTGGGTCGTCCTTTAGAAAATAATTTGTGTGTAAAGCACTCCAAAAGGCCTTTTTAAGATGAAGCATAGAGTTTTTAAAAATCTATAAATGTAAACACTAAAAAAAATGTGTGCTGCTTCCTCTTGAAACTCCTTGGTACAAACTAAGCGGAGCTGTCTTGCAAGCTAGGACTTGTGCCTTGGAGACCGATGGAGCTTTGCTGCCGCCACTTAAGTGATGCTACCTGTGCCATGGAAGGTGCGCTGCTCACCCAGGCAGCACCTTCAACCAGGGCTGGGCAGGGAGGGCAGAGAGGGCACACAGTTGGGAGGAGCCTCACCTGGCCTGCCCTTTTTCTCCCCAGGAAACAACAAAGCTGCCAACATGAGTCGGAGCCCTCGTCAACCGCAGGAGGAGCTTACCCAAGCAGACATCTGTGGGATGCTGCGAGAAGAGCTGTGCCAGGGGAATGACTTCCTCAAGTCATATACCCACATCTTCATCATCTTGGGGGCTTCGGTGAGTTTCCTCCTTCTGAGCCGGGCTGGGCTTCATGGAAAATGGGTACGAGCTTGAGACCCCGTCTTCGGGCAGGGGTTAGAGATGCGTGGCCCTCTAGTTGTTGTTGGACTCCAATATCTATGCCCAGATATTGGTGAATTTAATTTCAACAATACCTAGAAGGCTAAACAATTTCTGTCATTGGGTTGTTGTAGGTTTTTTTCGGGCTATATGGCCATGTTCTAGAGACATTTTCTCCTAATGTTTTGCCTGCATCTATGGCAAGCATCCTCAGAGGTAGTGAGACCTCACAACCTCTGAGGATGCATGCCATAGATGCAGGCAAAACGTCAGGAGAAAATGCCTCTACAACATGGCCATATAGACCGAAAAAACCTACAACAACCCAGTGACTCCGGTCACGAAAGCCTTCGACAATACAATTTCTGTCATTGTTTCAAGTTTGGTATTTTGAATTTTCTTTATAAATTATCCAGCATAAATTAAGAGAACCAGTATGGTGTAGTGGTTCAAGCATTGGATTACAACTCTAGAAACCAGGGTTTGAATCCCCGTTCAGCAGTGAAATGCACTGGGTGACTTTAGGTAAGTCACAGTCTCTCGGCCTCAGATGACAGTACTAGCAAACCTCTTCTGAAATCTTGCCAAGAAATCCCTGTGATAGATTTGCCTTAGGGTCACCATAGGGAACACAACACAACAAAGTGCATTAGAGCTTAAACCCTGCTCCCCACAGAGAGGGAATCTGGGTGTCAAAGCTATATAATCTGTGGGGGAGGCTCTTTCTTTGGAGGCTATTAAACAGAGGCTGGATGGCCATCTGTTGGGGTGTTTTGAATGGTGAAAGGGTGGCCTGCACTGTACAATTGATGCGGTTTGATACCATAACAAGAGCCATGGCTCAAGGCTATGGGATCTTACGAGGTGTAGTGTGGTGAGGCATCAGCACTCTTTGGTAGAATTATTTTTTTATTATTATTATTATTGTATTTCCATCTGAACATTAGGAAGAACTTCCTAACTATGAGAGCCGTTCAGCAGTGGAACTCTCTGCCCTGGGGTGTGGTGGAGGCTCCTTCTTTGGAAGCTTTTAAACAGAGGCTGGATGGCCATCTGTTGGGGGTGTTTTGAATGCAGTTTTCCTGCTTCTTGGCAGGGGGTTGGACTGGGTGGCCCATGAGGTCTCTCTTCCAACTCTATGATTCTAAGGCAGATAATCCACAATATCTGCTTGGAACTGGGTTATCTGAGTCCACACTGCCATATAATCCAATTCAATGTGGATTTTATACAGCTGTGTAGAAGGGGCCAGAGTGTTATATAGTCACCAGTTAAAACTACATAGGATTAAAGGATAGGCTCAGAATAGATGGTGGTGGCCAGAAGAACAAAGAATTTCCCTTTGAGTGGATCATATGAATCGAAGCGATCGAGATGGGTTCCCAGCTCCATGTCATAAATGGTATTCATGTTAATTTCTTATCCATAGGTCTGAGGTGCTTTTCTATTTGAGATGCTCAGAGCATCTCATGTTCAGTTTATTTGGAGTTTTTACTCTGTTAGTCAGCTGAACAATAAAAGGAATGAATTATAAAGGGACAGGCAGAGAAAAATACGTAGTCAGGCTTTTGACATGAAAAGATTGACACAGAGTGTAATGTCTATTTTGACTCACTGGCATTTATAATTATGTTTAAAGTGTTTGAGTCACTCTAAGCTGGTACAAGAGCATCTCTTCTTTCTCGCCTCATATTTCTCCCTCTTTCACTCATCTTGATGGGGAAAACAACCCTGAATAGCTTGGATTGTACCTTGGATATTCAAAACAAAAGCTGAATCATTTCATAGGATGGATATTGCATTCATCTAGATAGCTTTAGATATGGTTATAAATTTCTACCATACAGTACCAGGAATATTGTATTATTCGGCAAGGAGTTCAGAAAATAATCGTTTCCTCTGGAAGTGAGTTTTCTGGGCTCTTTAAGGCAGAATTTCATGTGGCTGCTGTTGAAAATGGCATATTTGTATCATGTTTTCCCCCTTAAATGTTGGCTCATTTGTGCTCTTATGACTGTATATGTTTTCCTGCTAGCAACACCAAACTATATGGGAGGTACAGAGGTATGTGATCATGTTACATAGGAGAGTTACATATTACAGAGGATATATTCACAATAATAATAATAATCTTTATTTATACCCCACCACGATCTCCCCAACAGGGGCAGCTTACATGAAGCCAAGCCCAGACAACATATTACAGCAAAATAAAACCAAAAACATAACCAACAAGCAACAGCATCATAATGGCATAAGAACATATGAATACAATCTATATAAATAAAAATGTAATGTTCGTTTGTGGGATTAACAGAACTCAAAAACCACTGGATGAATTGACACTAAATTTGAACACAAGACACCTAACAACCCAATGTATGTCCGTCACTCAAAAGAATTGATTTTGTCATTTGGGAGTTGTAGTTGCGGGGATTTATAGTTCACCTACAATCAAGGGTTTGGTGGGCAGTGTCCTTTAGTTTTGGAGTTGTAGTTCACCTACATCCAGAGAACACTGTGGACCCAAACAATGATGGATCTGGACCAAATCCTACACAAACACTCAATATGCCCAAATATGAACACTGGTGGAGTTTGGGGAAAATAGAATCTTGACATTTGGAAGTTGTAGTTGCTGGGATTTATAGTTCACCTACAATCTAAGCCCCATCAACAATAGAATTAGGCCAAACCTCCCACACAGAACCCCCATGACCACCAGAATGGGCCACAGCAACGCATGGCAGGGGACGGCTAGTAACAATATAACATTACAATACAGTAAAACGTGGTGAATAAGGAATGACCAAAAAATATGGCTTTTTTTCTCTTTTTGAAATTTTTCTTATCCCTTTTGGTAGCTCCTGTTTTATGGTGGGCAAGCAAAGAAACAAGTCAGGCAAGCCCTCATTGTACATTCAGGAGTCACAACAAGGCATACTTCAAACACAGGCCATAAACAGATTATAGATTCATATCATGGTGTATGGCTGCTTAACAAACTGTAACTAGTTGCCTAGGTGGGTTGGAAAGCTCCATAAAGCGGATTACATTAAGGCGTTAGTGTAAAGGAACATGGTTGGGAGGGAGAAATAATATTTTCCTAGACAGATTCTAGTTACAGAGAATTATCTTTTACATGTCATTCCTTGACTGAGCTCTTTCCTATCTCTCTCTGTTGATCTGTCTTTTGTCCCGCTCCTACATCATTTTTGTTCTCACTGTGGTACCCAGACTGGCATCTTCCTGCCAAGTGCTGAGTTACTCAGTGATGCAGACCTTGTGCCTGGTGACAGGATGCTGGTATGGCCTGAATACCAGCAACAGGTTGATCAACCATGCTGGCCTGAAGCAACCATGATTTGCCTTCTTTCCATTTGTGTCAGTGTCTCCTTGAGGTTGGGCAACCCAGCTGCACACAGTGTGTAATCTACCTTCCTTCTGGTCAAAGGGTAGGGGTGTTTCTGAGCATGCTTGAGGGGGTAGGTAGCTAATCCTGAGATATCTTCTTGGGTTTAGTAATGTGTCAGTAATATGGTGCCAGTAAAGATCAGCCTAAAGAAGCTTGGATCCCCGCAGAGCTTTGTTTAGTACTTTTTGTAATTGCAAACAGCTCTCTGCAGACAATGTGGAAATTTTTATCTGATGGGGAGCAATTCATGTGGAAATACCAACCCATTACACTCACAAAATTGTGGAGGTGAGAATGTGCTCTTGAGTCATTTCCTGCATTGTATATTTGTGTAATCTGATTTGCATTCATAAGTAGGGCCACGTGCATTTTTTAATATGAGACACAGTAAAGAAATTGAATTGGTACCATCTTGTCAGAATAAAGTTCAGTGGCATTCCAGAGATCACTATAAAATACAGCTTTAGGTGTATTTTCATTGTGTCCCAAAGAAGATGTGTACTATCTTTAATGTAAAAAAGAGAGATACTGAAGATTGGGGTCCTTCCACACAGCACCCTATCCCAGAATATCAAGGCAGAAAATCCCACATTATCTGAGTGTGGACTCAGATAACCCAGTTCAAAGCAGATATTGTGGGATTATGGTCTGTGGGTTTTTTCGGGCTATAGGGCCATGTTCTAGAGGCATTTCTCCTGACGTTTCGCCTGCATCTATGGCAAGCATCCTCAGAGGTAGTGAGGTCTGTTGGAATTAGGACAATGGGTTTATATATCTGTGGAATGGCTGGGGTGGGGCAAAGAGCTCTTCTCTGCTGCAGCTAGGTGTGAATGTTTCAACTGACCACCTTCATTAGCATTTGAAGGCCTGGCTGAGCCTGGGAAAATCTTTTGTTGAGAGGTGTTAAGATGTGCCTGGTTGTTTCCTCTCTGCTGTTTTGCTGTTGTAATTTTAGAGTTTTTTAATACTGGTAGCCAGATTTTGTTCATTTTCATGGTTTCCTCCTTTCTGTTGAAATTGTCCACATGCTTGTGGATTTCAATGGCTTCTCTGTGTAGTCTGACATGGTGGTTGTTGGTGGGATTTTCTGTCTTGATATTCTAGGATATAGGGCTGTGTGGAAGGGCCCTGAGAGGCATCCTTCGATGGGTTATGGGTTGAAAACACTGTTTTATGTTTTGTTTTTGGGGTGTATAGGCAGTAGTTTTTCAATGCTGAGTAAAATGCACTTTTCACATAGTCAAAAGTATTTAACATGAATAATATTTAATGTGATATTTCTGTTTAATGAAAGGAATAGGCCAGAAATTAGAGGGGTGACACTTAAGTTGGAATGGTTGAGAGATAAGAGGCGAAGTCCCAAAACAAAGACCTTCACCAGGTAGTATTTTGTGGCATTTACAGTATATACTCAAGTATAAGCCGAGCTGAATATAAGCCGAGGCACCTGATTTTACTACAAAAAAACTGGGAAAACTTATTGACTCGGGTATAAGCCGAGGATGGGAAATGCAGCAGTTATGGGTCAGTTTCAAAATAAAAATAGATATCAATAAAATTACATTAATTGAAGCATCAGTAGGTTGAATGTTTATTAATATTTACGTAAAACTGTAAGATGAGACTGTCCAACTCTGACTAAACCATTACTCTAACCTTCTTCAATGTACATGTGTTTATGTATCCTTCCAATAATAATGGAATAAAATAATGAATGAAATAATAATAATAATAATAATAATAATAATAATAAAGTTAACCTATAAATGTGACTGGACTGACCTTGAAGGAGCTGGGGGTGGTGACGGCCGACAGGGAGCTCTGGCGTGGGCTGGTCCATGAGGTCATGAAGAGTCGGAGACGACTGAACGAATGAACAACAACAACAACACACTCTTCTTGCAGACTAATAAATGTAATAAAAATAATAATAACAGAGTAAAATAATAAATAACCTTGACTCGAGTATAAGCCGAGGGGAGCTTTTTCAGCAAAAAAAGGGGCTGAAAAACTAGGCTTATACTTGAGTATATACAGTAATTAAATAACTTTGGTTTTCCTTTAGTCTTATGCATGTCAGTGACATCTATGGGCCCTTCCACACAGGGCCCTTCCACACAGCCATATAACCCAGAATATCAAGGAAGAAAATCCCATGATATCTGTTTTGAAATGGGTTATCTGAGTCTACACTGCCATATATTCCAGTTCAAAGCAGATAATGTGGGATTTTATTCAACTGTGTGGAAGGGGCCACAGCCATGTAACCCAGAATATCAAGGCAGAAAATCCCACAAGATCTCCCCAGAAGATCTTAATGTCCTTTATTTATTTATTTACATTATTTTTATCCTGCCCATATCAGCCTGAAGGCGACTCAGGGCGGCGTACAAGTCGGCAACAATTAGATGCCATATATAAAAATACAGACATCGGTAAAAAGCAAAAACATCACAATACATTTGAAAACCATAAAAGCAATAAACAGTAAAAATTATAAAAACAATGTCTTCTTGTTCAAATCCTCAACCGTTCCATCGTTTTAGCTGTTCCTAGATCATTTTCTGATTTAAGTTTATCTGGTCATGCTGAGGTTCCAAACACAACCACAACATTTCTGGAATATAACAACTTCCATCAATGTAAGTACCACAATTAAACAGGAAATAACACTTTCAAACCAGGAACAGAAAATCTTTCAATTTTTGTTACATAATGTAATGCCGTGGAAAGAGGCTGTAGAGTTTGGTTTGGGTTTTTGAGACCGAGAATTGTCCGAAATCCACACCCCTCCTTGGGTCTCCATTCCCCAGTCTGATGTACTGGCTGAACCCCCTCTTGTAGGCCTTGGAGAAGACTGATGATGAGACATATAATTCATCTCTTGCTTGAAAAAAATAGCATCATTTCCCAGCAGAATGAGAATGCCTCCTCCAAAGAGCCTGGTTTTCACTCTTTTTTGAAAGGTCAGGAGGGAGGGGGCCGATCTAATATCCCTAGACAGGGAGGTCCACAGCCGAGGGGCCACCACAGAGAAGACTCTGTCTCTCATCCCTGTCAAATGTGCTTATGATGGGGTTACACTCCCCTGAAGGCACAGGTTCGCAGTCTGGGAGTTCTCCTAGATTCATCGCTGAGCCTGGAGCCCCAGGTTTCAGCGGTGGTCAGGGGAGCTTTCGCACAATTAAAACTTGTGCGCCAGCTGCGCCCGTACCTTGGGAAGTCTGACTTGGCCACGGTGGTCCACGCTTTGGTTACATCCCGTCTAGATTACTGCAACGCTCTCTACGTGGGGCTGCCTCTGAAGACTGCCCGGAAGCTGCAGCTAGTCCAACGCTCGGCAGCCAGATTTCTAACGGGGGCTGGGTACAGGGAGCATACAACCCCTCTGTTACGCCAGCTCCACTGGCTGCCGATTAGCTTCCGAGCACAATTCAAAGTGCTGGTTTTGACCTACAAAGCCCTAAACGACTCTGGCCCTGTTTACCTGTCCGAACGGATTCTCCCCTATGAACCATCAAGGTCTTTAAGATCTTCCGGGGGGGGGGGGGGCTGCTCTCGATCCCACCACTGTCACAATCACGGTTGGTGGGGACGAGAGACAGGGCCTTCTCGATGGTGGCTCCCCGGCTTTGGAACTCCCTCCCACAGGAGATTAGAACTGCCCCCTCCCTCCTGACGTTCAGGAAGCTAACAAAGACTTGGCTATGGAATGCGGCCTTTGACAACTGAGTCAACTTTGGTCCATATGGAAGGAGAATGAATAACTGTGAATTATGACCAGGAATGCTTTGACGACGTGGCTATGTGATTGTGATGATGACGATGTTGTATTGTAATATGTTTTTAATTGTGTAATGATGATGCATTGTGTGGTTTGTATTTTTGTATATGAACACATGTTGTGAACCGGATCTGAGTCCCTCTTGTAGGTGAGAAGATCGGTATAGAAAACTTTTAAATAAATAAATAATAAATAAATATGAAGCAGGCGGGATTGAGAGCAGGGCCTCCTCAAACGATCTCAAGTTCCTGGAAGGTTCATAGGGAGAACCTTCCAGGAACTTGAAGGTACTCTGTCATGGCTTAATGGTATGGAATCGTGGGAGTTGTAATTTGGTGAGGCACAGGCGCTCTTTGGCAGAGAAGGCCAAAGATCAAGTAGAACTCCCTTGGTACCATAGCATTGAGACATAACAGGTAAAGTGATGATAAAATTGCATTAATTCTATAGTGCATATGCATATATTGTAGAAATGTGTCCACATAGAGCAGCTCTTAATGTATGTAAGTGGAGGCAGGGAGCATAGCTTCAGCAAAAGCAGAAACAGCAGCATTTGCTGAGTCACTGGAGAGGAAAGTGTGGTATTTTGCTAAGGTGAAAAAGGGAAGGTACTAGCTCTCCCTGGTCCTCCGTCAACAGATACATGTAATTCCACAGAGCTTATAACTGGAATAACAGGTACCAGTACTTGTCCTTGGGGAAAAGCAACTGGCTAGTTGAGTCAAAGCAAAGTTTTTGCAAATTCTGATAAATAAAGGGAAACAATCTCTTTTCCTATTGCCACTAAACTACAGGGACTAACATCGAATTTCTATAATATAATACCCATTAGCAAGTGCAGTGCAAAGCTGTTTATGGACTATAAGCAATACTTTTCAAATGAAGCATTTCCTGATTTGGAGGATGACTCTACTTGTTGTCACTCCTATCCAGGATGGTGGCCTACTTCTTACTAAAATAATAAGCGTATATTTAGCTCGAATCATTTCACTGAGGCCCCTTCTACACTGCCCTATATCCCAGGATGTGACCCCAGATTATTTGCTTTAAACTGGATTATAAGAGTCCCTACTATCAGAAAATCTGGGATAAGCAGATTATCTGAGATCAGATACAGTGTGAAAGGGGCCTGAAAGGGTTCACATGATCAAATGCTGAATTCACATAAACATACATATATACACATATGGATGATTCCTGTATAAAGAAAATCGACACGTAAGGAAGAAGGATAAACTAGAACGCTTTGTCCTGACTTGCTATATGCCAGTGTTTCTCAACATGGGGATTGGGACACCTGGGGGAATCATAGGGGGGTGTCAGAGGGGTCACCAAAGACCATGAGAAAACACAGTATTTTCTGTTGGTCATGTGGGTATCTTGGTCCAATTCTATTGTTTGTGGGGTTCAGAATGCTCTTTGATTGTAGGTGAATTATCAATCCCAGCAACTACAACTCCCAAATGTAAAGGTCTATTTTCCCCAAACTCCAGTAACGTTCACATTTGGGCATATGGAGTATCCGTGCCAAGTTTGGTCCAGATTCATCATTGTTTGAGTCCACAGTGCTTCCTGGAGGTAGGTGAACTAAGGGATAAGGGATAGTTGATCTGTACTTGTCACTTAATCAATCATTCTTATCAGATACATCCTACCTCTGCTCATGCCCAGCATTTATTTTTTAAATTTTAAACTATTACATCTGGCCCGGCCATAGGTTTTTAAATCTTTGCATGTTATTGTTTATATGCGAGTTCTATTAATTGTATTGTTTTATTTGTTTATTGTTTTTGGTTCTATTGATGTGTTGTCGGGCTTGGCCTCATGTAAGCCGCTCCGAGTCCCCTTGGTGAGATGGTGGCGGGGTATAAATAAAGTTATTATTATTATTATTATTATTATTATTATTATTACTACTACTATTATTTATTTATTTAAAAGTTTTGTATACCGACCTTCTCGCCTCTCTTGAGGGACTCAGACCGGTTTCCAACCATAATATCACATACAATCAATAAAACATCATAATACATATTACAGTAAAACATTAAAACAGCAATTACAATCAATAACTATAATGGTCAGTCGTCACACTAAAATCGTTGCTCATCATCCTCCATCCATATCTCAGGGTGTTGGCTCACTCGTCGAATGCCTGTCTCCATAACCAAGTCTTCACCTGTTTCCTAAATGTCAGGATAGACGGGGCGGTTCTGATCTCCAGTGGGAGAGAGTTCCAGAGTCGAGGGGCCACCACCGAGAAGGCCCTGTCCCTCGTCCCCACCAGACGCGCTTGCGAGGCCGGTAGGACTGAGAGCAGGGTCTCTCCAGACGATCTTAATAATCTTGATGGTTCATAGGGGAGAATATTATTATTATCACTCTTTATGGAGAATTTATCTTTAATATTTCTCTTTTGTGTTCTTATTTCAATTTTATGGCGTCATACAAGGATTAAATAGCAAATAAACAATCAGGCTAACTGGTTAAAATTGGCCTCTTCCCCTAATTAGCAATTAAACCGATTAAAGCTTACAGCCCTGGTATTCGGCTGCTGAACTTCAGAGCTGGCTCTCACTAGGGAACTATGCAGAAGCCGCAGTGACCAGCAGGCTAAGCTGCTGGTGGCTATCCAGGAGCTTCTTAGTGAAGGAATTAGAAAGGTTCCCTGACCTGTGCGGGCAACAACTACACCTAGAAGCGGAGTAACACATATACCCCATCCAGCCGCAGACCTCATGTAGCCTCGATGTTTCACACCCTTTTCACCTGGTCACTGCTGACTTATCAGTGTTTGCATTAGATAAAAAGCTATCATCCCTGGATAGAGATAGGCAAAGCTGGAGGTTTCTACAGGTCACTCCACCTCTAGCGAGGGAAGTAGAATATGATGAGAGATCTGGGTTGCATTAGGGGTCAGGAAAGGACTTGAGTGTAGATGTTTCAGGATCCATTGGGAGCCAAAAGGGACAAAAGATGGGTCAAGAAGTTGTACCCATCCACTTCTACACTCGAAACAGTAAAAATAGTCATAATAAAATTCTAAAGACAATTAAAACCAGATAAAACAATTACAATCTCTCTCTCTCTCTCTCTCTCTATATATATATATATGGTTAGGTTAAGGTAAAGGTTTTTCCCTGACATTAAGTCCAGTCGTGTCCAACTCTGGGCGTTGGTGCTCATCTCCATTTCTAAGCCAAAGAGCCGGCGTTGTCCGTAGACACCTCCAAGGTCACGTGGCCAGCATGGTTATAGAGGATAAAATTCTTCCTCCTCCTCCTCTTCGTCTTCTTTTTTATTTGATACTAGCCATCTCCTGCCATGTGTTGCTGTGGCCCAGTCTGGTGTATATGTGTGTATATATTTGTGCATATGTGTATATACATGTGTTTGCGTATGTATGTATGTGTGTGTGTATATATATATAGTTTTGCACATACGTTGTAATGTAGTTTTATTTTTTTAAATTTTGCTTTTTAAATCTCTTCTGCTGCGTTTTTCAGTGTTTTTTTGAGTGGTGGTTACTTGTTGGCCTGATACCTGCATTGTGTCCAAATTTGGTGTCAATTCGTCCAGTGGTTTTTGAGTTATGCTAATTCCACAAATGAACATGACATTTTTATTTATGTAGATCAGCCTCTACTCATGGATTGAGACTGAGCGTAACACAGTTATAATATATCACCACAAATACATGTACCTATATATACTTAAGTAGTTAAAGCAATGGTATTCCCCGTAGTCACCTACGGATGTGAGAGCTGGACCATAGGGAAGGCTGAGCGAAGGAAGATAGATGCTTTTGAACTGTGGTGCTGGAGGAAAGTTCTGAGAGTGCCTTGGACTGCGAGAAGAGCCAACCAGTCCATACTTCAGGAAATAAAGCCTGACTGCTCATTGGAGGGAAGGATACTAGAGGCCAAGATGAAGTACTTTGGCCACATCATGAGAAGAAAGGAAAGCTTAGAGAAGACAATGATGCTGGGGAAAATGGAAGGAAAAAGGAAGAGGGGCCAACCAAGGGCAAGATGGATGGATGGTATCCATGAAGTGACTGGATTGACCTTGAAGGAGTTGGGGGTGGTGACTGCCGACAGGGGGCTCTGGCATGGCCTGGTCCATAAGGTCATGAAGAGTCATAAACTACTGAACGAATGAACAGCAAATAAGATGACCTGAATATAAGCTGAGGCACCTAATTTCACCATAAAAAAACTGGGAAAACATATTGAGTATAAGCCGAGGATAGGAAATGCAGCAGCTACTGGTAAATTTCAAAGTAAAAATTGATACCAATACATTTACATTAATTGAGGCATCAGGAGGTTAAATGTTTTTGAATATTTATTTCCAAGAAAAAACAGTAAACTAGCTTTGTAAGTGGAAAAGAGGGTCAACAAAAACAATATGGTATCAACAATAACTTTAAGAGTACATAAACATTAGCTCAATCAGCAACCAAGCTAGAACACAAGAGTTAAAATCCTTCAAAACTGGATTCCTCCTCCTCATCCGTATGTCCAAACAGAGCTTCGGCTTTAGCTGGTGTGAGGTTATCAACATAGACATTATCATCATCACTGAGTTCGCAATCATCACTATCATGCTGTCATTCTCATACAAAGTGGTCTTCACTGACATCCATAGCATTACTAATGCCACATTTCTTGAAGGCACATTGCACCATTTCCTCTGGAATGTCTTCCCGTGCATCACAAATCCACTTTGCTTTCAATTCTATGTCAGGCTACATATTAAAAGCTTGCCTGAATAGGAATATCTTCACCTGTCTAATGGGGTAGATAACTTTGGCCCCTTCTACACTGCCATATAATCCAGGTTTATCAAAGCAGATAATCCACATTATCTGCTTTGAGCTTGATTATATGAGTCTATACCAGGGGTCCACAAACTTTTTAAACAGAGGGCCCGGTCGCAGTCCCTCAAACTGTTGGAGGGCCAGAATATAATTTGAAAAAAGCATGAATGAATTCATATGCACACTGCACGTATCTTATTTGTAGTGCAAAAAACACTTTAAAACAATACAATAATTAAAATGAAGAAAAATGTTAACAAATATAAACTTATTTGTATTTCAATGGGAAGTGTGGGCCTGCTTTTGGCTGATGAAAAAGGGTTGTTGTTGTTATTATTGTTGTGTGCTTTCAAGTTGTTTCCGACTTAAGTTGACCCTGAGCAAGGGCTGTGTAAATTACCTTGGAGGGCCGTATTCGGCCCCCGGGCTGTAGTTTGAGGACCCCTGGTCTATACTGCCATAAAATCCAGTTCAATGCAGATAATCTGGATTTTATTTGTCAATGTAAAGGGGCCTTTGTCTCATTAGGAAGGATTGGAACAGTGTGCTTTGGTGACATGGTTTGGGACTCGGTGGGAAGTAAAACTAGCAAAACTCTCCCCAAACCCACAGTGTAAACAGTGCAGTCAAATCTAGAAGCAAATCTACTTCCTCAAAATGATAGATCACTCCAGTGCAGCATTATGCGGTGGTTTAGCTCGCGTCACTCCCCTGTGTGCCCGTGCCGTTGCCCCATCCCACAGGCTTTCTTGTAGGGCATATCAATGTATTTTTAAAATACATTATCTGCCACTCCTTTGGCAGATAACTCAGCTTTGGGTTGCGGTTGCCAGGAACAGTTGGTTGGCCATATTAAGTGAGGAAACAGCCACATCTGGCTGACTTAGGACAGTGTTACCCAAACTTTGAGCTTCTAGGTGTAGTTTTACAAGACATTTAGCCTGCTCTGGCAAACAGTGCTGGTGTCTTTCCAAACTATAGGTCCCAGGATTGTATAGCATTAAGCCATGGCAGTTCAAGTGGTTTCAAACTACCTTAATTCTAAAGTATAGATTGATCCATAGAGAAAAGATTGCACAGAGATAGGGAAAAGCTGTAAAAGAGATAGGGCATTCAGCCAGGGTGATGGACTGAATAGTGTTTTGTGGACCGTGAATGATTGAATAGTTCAGTGGTTAATATGTTATCTAAATGTGCCTTAATTTGCCTTTTACTTGTTTGTTCTTTTTTTACAACTGTCTGGCTGTTCCTGTTAAGTTTGATAGAGGATCTAAATGCCCTTACCATAGTAAACCCAAAGAACAACACATCTACTGGGCCACACTGGGATTGCCTTGAGGGCCAAGTGTCCCAATTGGGAAAGGGATTAAGAGTGGGAAACATGAGTGACAAGAAGCCAAAGGTTGGAACTGTGGGGTCAGCCTGGAGAGAGGATCTGTCCCAATCTAGATACAAGGTGGTGTGAACAAGGATATTACTTAGGCGATCCCTCGTTGGACGAGTAAGATGGTCTTCCATGATGGGTTTCCTTGTGGATTCGTAGGTGGCTGTGGAGCCCTATTCTTGACCCGCATCTTCTCCCACAGTGAAGGCATTGGTTTCCAGGTGGAAAGCGGTCTTGGTCAGGTTGGCTTGACGCGTCTTCCTCCTGGCACGTTTCTCTCTTTCACCCTCTACTCGTGCCTCCTTGAATTCTGCAGCACTGCTGGTCACAGCTGACCTCCAGCTGGAGTGGTCAAGGGCCAGGGCTTCCCAGTTCTCAGTGTCTATGCCAGAGATTTTAAGGTTGGCTTTGTGGCCATCTTTAAATCTCTTTTCCGTTGGATATTATACTTCCTATCAGAAGGGTCACTGCCATGAGCATCTGTCAGGGGTGCTTTGAATGCAATATTCCTGCTTCGTGGCAGGGGGTTGGACTGGATGGCCCATGAGGTCTCTTTCAACTCTAGGATTCTATGATTCTATGATTCTATGGTATTTGGGTGCCAGCAAGATGTGAGACAAGTATGATCCATTGAGTTAATACTGGTGGGGGAAAATATTTCACCTGCTTTTCTATTTGATGAGGTTTTTTATTGGATTGTATTCTGATTTATTTAATTTGCAAGAAGGAGGGGCTCTTTAGATTTTTTCCAACAATGGACTAAAGAATTGTGGTCCTGAATTGCTTTTATAGACACAGAAAATGCAGTTAAATGCTTTAAAAAGACTAAAGATGCAAGAGAGAGAAGGCAGTGAGTTAACTTTATCCTTCACAATGAAGTCTTATGTAACTAAGGATTGATGAGCATATATAGCTGTTGTGCTCACTGACTTGGCTTCACTTGCATGCGTCTCTATATCAGCATTTCTCAGCCTGGGGGTCGGGACCCCTGGAGGGGTCGCGAGGGAGTGTCACAGGGGTCACCAAAGACCATCAGAAAACACAGTATTTTCTATTGGTCATGGGGGTTCTGTGTGGTAAGTTTGGCCCAGTACTATTGTTGGTGAGGTTCAGAATGCTCTTTCATTGTAGATGAACTTTAAATCCCATCAACTACAACTCCCAAATGTCAAGATTCTATTTTCCCCAAACTCCACCAGTGTTCACATTTAGGCATATTGAGTATTCGTGCCAAGTGTGGTCCAGATCCATCATTGTTTGAGTCTACAGTGCTCTCTGGATGTAGATGAACTACAATTCCAAAACTCAAGGTCAATTTCCACCAAACTCTTTTAGTATTTTCTGGTCATGGGAGTTCTGTGTGGTAAGTTTGGCCCAGTACTATTGTTGGTGAGGTTCAGAATGTTCTTTCATTGTAGATGAACTATAAATCCCAACAACTACAATGCCCAAATGTCAAGGTTTATTTTCTCCAAACTCCACCAGTGTTTACATTTAGGCATATTGAGCATTCGTGCCAAGTCTGGTCCAGATCCATCATTGTTTGAGTCTACAGTGCTCTCTGGATGTAGGTGAACTACAACTCCAAAACTCAAGGTCAATGTCCACCAAAATCTTCTAGTATTTTCTGTTGGTCATGGGAGTTCTGTGTGCCAAGTTTGGTTCTATTCCATCATTGGTAGAGTTCAGAATTCTCTTTGATTGCAGGTGAATTATAAATCCCAGCAACTACAACTCCCAAATGACAAAATAAATTCTCCCAGCAAACACCACCACTATTCAAATTTAGGCGTATCGGGTATTTGTGCCAAATTCCGTCCAGTGATTGAAAATACATCCTGCATATGAGATATTTACATTACAACTTGTAACAGTAGCAAAATTACAGTTATGAAGTCGCAACAAAAATAATGTTATGATTGGGGGTCACCACAACATGAGGAACTGTGTTAAGGGGTTGCGGCATTAGAAAGGTTGAGAACCACTGCTCTATATGAATGTAAACATAAGCAGTTGGCAATACCGGTTTTAGTATCTATAGGTGAAGGAACTCAACTCGAACTTTGATTCATTTTACCTAAACCAATCCTCTTCTCCATACTTACAGGGAATGACACAAGTGATCTTTGTGAAGACAGGGTGTTGTGTAAGAGACGCAACAACTCTTTGTGCAGTTAAATCAGAGAGGACAGGAGTAATTCATATCCCCTCGTAAATACAGATTAGGGCGGGTTGGGACTTGGCTGAATAGAGAGAGATTAATCTGTTGCAGGTTGCACGGTTGACATAACACAATAGGGCAAATAGGGAGTTGCCTTTGGGGGCGGGTTGATCTTGCCCTGCAGCTGGGTGATATGGCATTTTTCAGATGGCACTTTGGTTGGTAGATGAAGTGAAGAAACAGTGCATGGAGAGTGCAGCAGAACATTTCAAACAGTTGGTCTTAAAGGGGAGAGATTGTCCATTGTACTCTATGCAGCAAAATATGTACACTGAGTTGGTTATGCTTTGTGCGCTACCGATGCACAAGTGGTTCAGTGTCAGTTTTGGTAGTGACAGTGATGGCCTGTGGGCTTACATCAAACCAGTGCTTGGTGGAATGGAAGTATAGAAACTCCCCTGCCAGCTGTTCAGGTGTGAAACATGGGATTCATTGAAAGGGAAATTGAGGCCCCTTCTAGACTGCCATATAATCCAGTTCAAAGCAGATAATCTGGAGTTTATATGGCAGTGTAGAAGGGGCCTTATTTGATGTTTTCTTGCCGTTGTAGTGAATATATGATTGCAGTTAACCATCTGGAAAAACACAACCGCAAACTTGAAATAAATTGATGTTAATTTTATGTGTACCCAGCAATGTGCTCCAGTAGAGTTTCCCATAATCCCTTTTGCACAATTAAAGCTTGTGCGCCAAGCTTTGCACCCGTACCTTGGGAAGTCCGACTTGGCCACAGTGGTCCACACTCTGGTTACATCCCGTATTGACTACTGCAATGCTCTCTACGTGGGGTTGCCTCTGAAGGCTGCCCGGAAGCTGCAATTAGTCCCACGTTCGGGAGCCAGATTACTAGCGGGAACAGGGTACAGGGAGCGCACAACTCCTTTGTTGCGCCAGCTCCACTGGCTGCCAATTAGCTTCCGAGCACAATTCAAAGTGCTGGTTTTAACCTACAAAACCCTATACGGTAACCTACAAAACCCTATATGGTACCCGTCTGAATGTATTCTCCCCTATGAACCACCAAGACAATTAAGATCTTCTGGTGGGGCCTGCCACTTTCGCAATTACGTCTGGTGAGAACGAGAGACAGGGCCTTTTCTGAGGTGGCCCCTCTGCTATGGAACTCTCTCCCGATTGAGATCAGATCTGCCCCTCCCTCCTGTCCTTCAGGAGGCTGGTGAAATCCTGGCTATGGAAGGAAGCATTCCCAGAGTAGTGGTTGAAACCAGCTACAGAACAATGTTATCAACCACACATGCGGACTGAGTTGGACATGATTTTATCTTGGCGATTTGGCTTATTTGTAATTTTAATCAATATGTATTTTAACTCATTATTATATGATGTTTTTCGATTGCACTATTCGCATTGAATCCTTGCTGTAAGCCGGTGTGAGTCCCTCTACAGAGGTTGAGAAGATTGGGATATAAAAGTTTTAAATAAATAAATAAATTTTGTAGCAAACTCACAAAGGAAAGTATTTCTGATTCTCCTCCTATGGCAAATTGTATTCTGTTGTGATTTTACACCGGCTTATATTCTGTTGTGATTTTACACCTGTTCATGTTGTATGCTGCTAGTCGTGTACTTGGTGCTTTATTTCCACAGAATCTTGTTGTTCTTCCAGTCTTTTACCTTTTCAATGTTTTGTTCTGCATGCAGTCTTGTTAGAAATCCTGGTGTTCCAAATCACTATCCATCCGTCTTTTCAGACTTCTACTACAGATTTTGGTTCTACCTACAGTGTCATATAATGCAGTTTGGAACTGCATTATATATGGCCAATGTAATAATAATAATAATAATAATAATAATAATAATAATAATAATCTTTATTTATACCCCGCCACCATCTCCCCAACGGGGACTCGAGGTGGCTTACATGAGGTCGAGCCCAGACAACATATTACAGCAAAATAAAACAAAAAAACATAAGCAACCAGCAACAGCATCATAATTACATAAAAACATATGAATACAATAACAATATAACATTACAATAAACACAATCACAGTGACAGTGGGCAGGCCACATATGCAGGATAAAATGTTAAAAAAAACTTGAATGAGATAAGAAGAGGAGCAAGTTATTTGCAAGAGGGAGCTCATAAAAAACACAGGGTTGTGGAACCAAACTTTCCCATGGGGGGTGTAGTCCAGTGACCGAAACATTGAGGGGAACAGTAGTATCATGTTGTGCACCTACTCACCAAAGACTCAGCAGAAGAGCCAGGTTTTAAGGTTCTTTTTAAAGGTTTCTAGGGTAGGAACTTTCCTGAGCTCTCCAGGTAATGAGTTCCAGAGTCGGGGGGCCACAGAGGAGAAGGCTCTCTCCCTTGTTCCCACAAGACGAGCTTGAAACTGTTCGGGGCGGAAGGAGGGCCTCCCCCGAAGATTGAAGGGCCCGGGTTGGTTCATGGAGAAAGACTCATATAATGCAGTTTAACTGCATTGAGCTGCATTAAATGAGCTTACACTGACCATATTGAACTATATGTTGGTGTAGATGGGGTGTCAGATGAATTCTATCTAGATACTTCAGATGTTAGAATAATGTTGCCAGCAGTTCTTCGTGACAGGTGTTTTGCTGGCTATTATTCCCCTGTGCTCAGCTGTGCAGGATATAAATGCTTCCTCCCTGTGTCAGCCTGGGATAAATATTAAGAAGAGTGGTTATAAATTCCATAGATAAATAAGCGGGTATTTTAATGCATTAAAATACCAAAGTGTGTGTGTGTGTGTGTGTGTGTATTAAGATTTTATTTACATACATTAACAACTTACAGTGTAAACAAAACACAAAACTGAACATTTTACAAACACATAGCCCTACCACCAAGGCCTGAATAAGTATCCTTTCCTTCGCCATATATGTAAAAATCAACCATTAATCAAATGTCATATCTGAAATTATTGACCAATGAGGTTATGTTGTTTTCCATTTTCACTCCATTTAATAAAGACCGACCAGTATGTATCAAAATCTGATCTGTTAGTTTCCCCCCTGAATACCCTCATTTCCATTGATAGTTTATCATTTAAGGCTACATTCCAAATCTCAAAATATTATAAAAATGCATCAAACAAATGCTGGAAGTACAACCAACAAACAGGCACCTTTTTCCACACTTGGTGGACCTGCCCAAAGACTAAAGATTATTGGAACATTATCCACAGTAACATTCAAAAGATCTTAGAAGTACAAATTAAAAAAGAGCCAGAGTTCTTCCTGCTAGGAATGTTAGACTTTGGAGGTGACAAAAATAAGGAAAAATTATTTAACTTCCTAACTATTGCAGATAGAATTGTCTTTACTAGGAAATGGCGAATGGAAGGAACACCCCAAAGGGAAGAATGGCTCAACAAAATCTTAAACATAATATGTATGGACGAACTAACATACTGGTTAACGTCAAATCAAGGAACACCGATGAAACGTACGAACTGGGACCCGGTGAAAGAGTATCTTAGACAATGGAAAATAGAGATTATTGCATAAAAAAGAAAATAAACAATAATTAAAGAAGATCAGCGGGGGAGTGAACTATATTTTTTAAAGTCAGAAAAAGACACTAAAGACCAATGAAGATAATAATAATAATAATAATAATAATAATAATAATAATAATACTTTATTTGTACCCCGCTAGCATCTCCCCAAGTGACTCGGTATGGCTTACATGAGGCCAAGCCCACAGCACATCAATAAACAAAAGCAATAACAAATAATCAATACAAACAGTTGACATAAAACTCAAAAACAAAATAATAAGCAATAAACAATAACAATAACATACAGCATTTAAATCAGATGGAAAATCAGATGGAAGTCCTTTTTTTTCTTTCCTTTTTTTCCACCATGTTTTCAATATTATTATCATTAGTTTTGAATATTTTTTCCTATTTTTCTGGTGGGGCTCCTGCCCACCCCCCCACCTCCTCATTTTTTTCTTTTGTCTCTCTTTCTTTTCTTATTCTTCGCTACTTTTCTATCAAAAGCAATAATGTTCTCCCACTTTCGATGTACAAAAACGTATAATTCTTTTTTTCCCCTCCTTTTTCTTAACCGCATAATAATTATCAGTAAAAACATTTCTTAAAAAAAAGGCTACATTTCATACCTCCCTATACCATGCAAAGTTGAATTTAGAAATGCATAACACAGAATTGGTGATTATTTTACTCACAGTGGCAAGAATTATAATTGCAAGGAATTGGAAAATAGTAACTAATCTTACACCGGAAGCATAGCAGTACCAAAGTATATTTATGGCATTTGGATACTGGCTCTCATGATCAGGGGCACAGAGAGCAAAACAAACACCATAGGGGTGTTATCCCTTCCCTAAGCTATCCAAATGTACCAAATGTACATTTGGATAAATGTACCAAAAGGGGAAAAGAAAATATACATTACAGTCTCTGGTTGTCTTGGGTCCAAGGGGTTTTCCAGCTGAGTAGCTTCCAAGTTCCCTCTTTCTCAATGGCTATAAGGTCTGAACACTCACAGCCCCAGTCCAATCACCTATATTGAAGGCACAAAGTCTTCCTCTTGATGTCAAAGGACTGGTTTGAAGGTGCTTAAGATTCCTCAATGTCGTCCAGATGAGCTGGGCATGAAGTATGAATCTTAAGGGTATAAACCTGAGAATTGTACTTAAATAAATGTACCTAGCATCATAGAACAATAGGGTTGGGAGCAGGCATGTAGGCATTCTCATGGTGGTTCGCAAAAAGGCCTTACTGTTGCATTATTTAAACTGTTATGTTTATTCATATCATGATCTGATCACCATACTCAATATATCCCATATGCATGGGGGTATTGGGGTAACGATACAAAAGGTTTGCTAGGGTAGACCCTCTTTCACTCAGACTCAGCCCCCCCCCGAAACTCAGCCCCCCCGAAACCCCCCCTGAAAAAGGCCCCCCCCCCCCGAAACGAAATCCTGGCTACGGGCCTGGTTGGGAGAGACCACATGGGCCGTCTAGTCAAACCCCCTGCCATGCAGGAAAAGCACAATCAGATCACCCCTGACAAACGTGATCCGACTTCTATACAAATTCAACTTAAGAACAAACGTACAGAGCCTATCTTGTTTGTAACTTGGGGACTGCCTGTAAACACTTGCACAGAATATATAGCTACTCACACACATACATTACATGAGCATGTTCACTATGGAACTCTATACGAAACTAATTATAGGGCTATGTATTCGTTTTGCACAGCTCCTTGGTTTACGTTTTCAGTGACATTAATGGCTAGTTTCTAAAGAAGTGGCTGCATTATTCTCTTGCAGCATAAAAAGGAGGAAGGAAGATGGAGAGGAAAACAGAAATGTGGCAATATTTTAAAAACTAACTGGTTTTTGTTTTCATCTGAGTCTCATGGATATAAACCCACTTCTTCAGATGCAGTAAAGCAGATACACTTGGACAACAGCATCACCATTGTTTCTCAAATTGTGGGTCTTGACACCAAATGGGATCCCCTTAGCTCAATGCTGGTTTCGCAAATAATTTGTCAACAGTAAAATGTTTCTAAACCTAGATATTGAGACAGATCTATTACCAACAATATGCAGGACTTTACAACAGACCCTGCAAACTTCATAAAAAGGAAAATTGGCCTGTTTAGCAAACTGTGCAAGTGCTGATTGATTACACTATGTAACAAAATTTGAAAAAAAGATACGTTCCTAGTTTGAAAGTGTTATTTCCTGTTTAATTGTGCAATACTTACTTTAAAACTAGTTGTTATACTCCAGAAACGTTGTTTTTGTGGCTGCCACAAACAGTGTAATATATTGTCCGGGCTTGGCCCCATGTAAGCCGCTCCGAGTCCCCACTGGGGAGATGGTGGTGGGTTATAAATAAAATTGTTGTTGTTGTTGTTGTTGTTGTTGTTAAATTGGTTGAGACTCAATGAGATATTCATGGAAAAAAACTATAGCAAAATGTGCTGCAGTATGTTCCGCAAAAACAAAGATTTTGCAGTGTAATACATTTTTCCATGTTTTTATGATAAAACCCAATATAACCCAGGAACAAAAATTGTGTTACATAGTGATATCAGTAAATGCTTGATTTTTTATACCTCTTTTATATACCTACCATATATACTTAGGGTCATGTCAGACTTTTTCCAGACAGAAATGGTCACAAATGGAAAAGGTTTTAGAAGTCCCATCTACTTTGTTATCACATTAAAATAAAATAAAATAAATTGAAAGGCGGCGGTGGGGGGGTGTTAGATGATTCCTGATCCCTACCAGTTGCCCTACCAGTCGCAAAGAGCCCCCAGTGGCGCATTGGGTTAAAGCGCTGAGCTGCTGAGCTTGTTGACTGAAAGGTCGCAGGTTCAAATCCAGGGAGCAGCATGAGCTTCTGCTGTCAGCCCCAGCTTCTGCCAACCTAGCAGTTCGACAGCATGCAAATGTGAGTAGATCAATAGGTACCACTCCGGTGGGAAGGTAACGGCGCTCCATGCAGTCATACCGGCCACATGACCTTGGTGGTGTCTTTGGATAACGCCGGTTCTTCGGCTTTGAAATAAAGAGGAGCACCACATCCCAGAGTCGGACACAACTGGACTTCATGTCAGGGGACAACCTTTACCTTTACCTTACCAGTCACAAGCCCGTCTGGTGGGAACGAGGGACAGGACCTTCTCGGTGGTAACCCCCCACTTGTGGAATTCGCTCCCCAGCGAGATTAGATCCACATCTTCCCTCCTTTCCTTTAGGAAAAATGTGAAATTGTGGTTTTGGAACTAGGCTTTTGGCTAGCAGGCATAACGGCACTTTGGACATTGAACTGGACCATATGATTGCTATAATAATGGAAACGGCTATATGACTATAATTAATGTTATTGTTTTTAATCTATTGTGTATTTATGGTTTTATATTGTTGTTAGATTTTGATAATTTGCAGCATCGAATTGTTGCCAGTGTTAGAGTTGAGAAGGGCGGGATAGAAATGTTGTAAATAAATAAATAAAATTAATATCACAAGTAGACAAAATAGAGGATTTGCATTCCTTTTTTGTGGCCTCTCCTGCTCTCTCCCTTTTTACTGGAGGCTGTTGTGGGAAACCTTTCTCTGGCCCTAATGGATTTGTGCCTAGTTCTCCAGCACCTCCTTGCTTCAATCTGTTCTGTTGCTTATCCATGCCCACTCACTTTGCCTGGTGGCGTGAGGAGCTGGGCTCAAGTCCTGGGCGTGGTGCCGTTCGGGATGATAATGCACCATGACTAGGCATGTTTGCAGTCGGGCCCTGAGCCAAGGGTAACACGGCTTCCCACCCGCATTTCATTCAAGGGACAAAAGCCAGGGCCATTCAGGCAGTCAGCATGGTACTGCCAGCCACAGGGAGAGAAGGACTCAATGGAATGGAAGGCTGGCCAAAGAGAGAAGGCAGAACTGAGCTGAGACTTGGGTGCATCTACAGTAGCGTAAATTCCGGCATATAAGACGACTGGGCGTATAAGACGACCCCCAACATTTCCAGTTAAAATATAGAGTTTGGGATATACTCGCCGTATAAGACTACCCCTCTTCCAACGCACACCAAATAAAAATTTAAAAAGCATCAGATCTTATTTAATTTTGTAATATTCCTATTACTGTACCTCCTTCTCTGCCTCTCAGATCTCGCATGTTCCCAGTTCAGTCCTTCTTTGCAGGGAGCCTTCATCTGTTCTAGGAGTGATTGATTAGTTTTTCTTCTTTTTTGTCTTGTATTTGCAGGGTGATCTAGCCAAGAAGAAGATCTATCCCACCATCTGGTAAGTCTTGTTTGCTGCCCTCCTTTCCCTTTGCCCCCTCCCTGTTCTTGCTTCAAGACCATTGTGATCTCCTGTACAGGTGGCTATACCGTGATGGGCTGCTCCCCGATGACACATACGTGGTAGGATATGCCCGATCCCAACTGACAGTTGCCGACATCCGCAAGCAGAGCCAACCCTACCTCAAGGTGAGTGCCACCATCTGTTGCCTCCACAGTCCCAAATATCTCAGGATTTTGCTTGGTTTTGTGTTTGGTGGTTTGCCCCATAGGAGTGACATTTGATAAGCTGATCTTTCCTTCCTTTGTAATATGAGTCAGACATGTGCTTTCTTTGGGAACCCTGGAAGGAGGGGGTACGCTGAGGGTGTGAAGGATAACAAAGAGAGCTCACTCTACTTTTGTAGGATAACAAAGTTACAGTAAAATCCCTGTATCCATGATGAATACGTTCCTGGATGTACTGCAGTTACTTGAAACCATGGATATGACTGACTTCCAGTCTCAGCATACAGAAGATCAGGCCTGCACAATCTGTGGCCCTTCAGGTGTTTAGGCCTCCAACTCCCAGAAGCCCTAGTCAGCTTATCCAGTGGTCAGGAATTCATAGAATCCTAGAGTTGGGAAGAGACCTCATGGGCCATCCAGTCCAACCCCCTGCCAAGAAGCAGGAATATTGCATTCAAAGCATTCCTGACAGATGGCCATCCAGCCTCTGTTTAAAAGCTTCCAAAGAAGGAGCCTCCACCACACTCCGAGGCAGAGAGTTCCACTGCTGAACGGCTCTCACAGTCAGGAAGTTCTTCCTAATGTTCAGATGGAATCTCCTTTCTTGTAGTTTGAAGCTGTTGTTCCATGTCCTAGTCTTCATGGCAGCAGAAAACAAGCTTGCTCCCTCCTCCCTATGACTTCCCCTCACATATTTATACATGGCTATCATGTCTCCTCTCAGCCTTCTCTTCTTCAGGCTAAACATGCCCAGCTCTTTAAGCCGTTCTTCATAGGGCTTGTTCTCCAGACCCTTGATCATTTTAGTCGCTCTCCTCTGGACACATTCCAGCTTGTCATTATCTCTCTTCAGTTCTGGGAGATGAAGTCCAAAACACCTGGAAAGCCTCAGGTTGTGTTGTAGAGTATTCTCTCTTATCAATTTTCAAGGTCCTCCAGTACAACTAAGTTCTGGGGGAAGCATATCAGTAAATCACATCGAGAACTTTGCAGATTCCCAAAGAAACAATTTTATTCTCAGAGTTGGTAAGCAAAATGTTGGATATGGGTTCTGTAGTCTTACTATAGATCATTTCATTCCAGGCCACCCCCGAAGAAGAGCAGAAACTGAATGATTTTTTTGCCCGCAACTCATACATCTCAGGAAAGTATGATGACCGGGCCTCCTTTGAACGGCTCAATGCTCATCTGAATGCCCTTCACAATGGGGCTAAGGCAAATCGTCTCTTCTACTTGGCCCTGCCGCCCAGCGTCTATGAGCATGTCACCGCCAACATCCGACACACCTGCATGAGCGCTGTGTAAGTTTCCGGGCCTGGCAGATGGATTTTGGAGGAAGAGTGGAGTGGAATGGAATGTGCTTGGCTTTGTTTAGGAACACAGATTGCTCTGGGCACCACTTAAAAGACAGGACTGCTTCTCTCATTGTACAAACAGAAAGCAGTTGCCTGATGCTCTCTGGTTGTTGTTGTGTTTAGATAGTAAGGACTGAGTGAGCATGATTGGTCTAATCTGTATAAATAAAAATGTAATGTTCGTTTGTGAGATTAACATAACTCAACAACCACTGGACGAATTGACACCAAATTTGGACACAAGACATCTACTAACCCAAGGAATGACCATTACTAAAAAAAATGATTTTGTCATTTGGGAGTTGTAGTTGCTGGGATTTATAGTTAACCTACAATCAAAGAGCATTCTGAACTCCACCAGTGATGAAATTGAACCAAACATGACACACAGGACTCCCATGACCAACAGAAAACACTAGAAGGTGGGCACTGACCTTGAGTTTGGGAGTTGCAGTTCACCTACTTCCAGAGAGCACTGTGGACTCAAACAATGATGGATCTGGACCAAACTTGGCACAAATATTCCATATGGCCAAATATGAACACAGATGGAGTTTGGGGAAAATAGCCATTGACATTTGGGAGTTGTAGTTACTGGGATTTATAGTTCACCTACAATCAAAAAGCATTCTGAACCCCACCAACGACGGATTTGGGGCAAACTTCCCACACAGAACCACCATGACCAACACAAAATACTTAAGGACTTCCAGTCCCACTCCCTTCACCAGGGCAAGAAAACATAATCAAAGCCCTCCCGACAAAGTGCCATCCAGCCATAGATATAGATAGATATATATGATTCTCACACACACAGATATATTTGAAAGGGACCCCTAAAGAAGGACAATTATATGTTGCATGTTCCAGAGCAGGCAAACCAGACAATCTCCACAGCAACACTGACAAAGAAACAAGAAAGCATAAAGAAATTACATAAATTAGAAACCAACACTTTCTCATTACTTTATTTTCCAAATCACCAGACTGGGCCACAGCAACGCATGGCAGGGGACAGCTAGTATTATAGCTAAATTTTTTCTGGTGGCACCAGGTGAACCTTGGAGTGAAGCAAGCTGCTTGCTTACGTAGTGGTAGTAGTGGTGTAGGAATTCATTTGTTTACAAAGCACCCCGAGGCTTTCCCGAGGCTAGCAAAAGCATCATAAATTTTACACAGCACTTATGGAAATGGGCTTGATTTGCATCTCTTTTAATTCAGGTGTGTGTGTGAGGGGGAGGGGGATTAAGTACGATATATGTGTGTGAGTCTTCAAATCACTTGTGAAATAAATAATAACAATAATGTAGTTCTTAGTCACCTCCCCTCAAGGGGAGGTGCAACATAGAATTAAAATGCAACATATAACTAAAAGCACGTAATACTCTTTATAACATCTAGATTAAAAACACAAACATATGATTAAAACACCAACAATTACACATTATTTTCAATTTTAATCTACTACATTTGGCCCAGCCATTTTAAAACTGTTTATATGTCACTATTGATAGTTGTTTTGTTATGTGATTTATATGATTTGTATTTTATTGATTGTTTATTAATTTTGTGTTATTGATGTTATTTGATGTATTTTGGGCTTGGCCTCATGTAAGCCACACTGAGTCCCATGGGGAGATGGTAGCGGGGTACAAATAAAGTTATTATTATTATTATTATTATTATTATTATTATTATTAAAATAATCCATATCTATAAAGATGTCAATTTAAAATTCACAATTTAAAATCAGCTGGGTAGGCCTGCCGGAAGAGATAGGCCATTTGTTTGTTTTAGATTTCAGACAGCATGTTTCGCTGTTGAATCTCTTCCGGTAGGATATTCCACAATCAGGGCAGCTGACAAAATGTCCTTTGGGTGACTGTTGCCAGTATGGTCCTACTTGGTTTGTATGTCCTTCAGGAGAACTAACTATATGGGGCTAATTGTATAGGAGGAAGTGACCCTACAGGTATCCCAGACCCAAACAATRTAAGGCTTTAAGGGAAGACTTGTAGCAACACCATGRCACTTAAGGGAAGACACTTAAGGCAGTGTTTCTCAACCTGGGGGTCGGGACCCCTGGAGGGGTCACGAGGCAGTGTCAGAGGGGTCACCAAAGACCACCAGAAAACACTGTATTTTCCATTGGTCATGGGGGTTRTCTGTGAGAAGTCTGGTCCAATTCTATCATTTGTGGGATTCAGAATGTTCTTTGATTGTGGGTGAACTATACATCCCAGCAACTTCCAACTCCCAAATCTCAAGGTCTATTTTCCCCAAACTCCACCAGTGCTTACATTTGGGCATACTGAGTATTCGTGCCAAGTTTGGTCCAGATCCATCATTGTTTGAGTCCACGGTGCTCTCTGGATGTAGGTGAACTACAACTCCAAAACTCAAGGTCAATGCCCACCAAACCCTTAGAGTATTTTCAATTGCTCATGGGAGTTCTGTGTGCTAAGACTGGTTCAATTCCATCSTTGGTGAAGTTTAGAATGCTCTTTGATTGTGGGTGAACTATAAATCCCAGCAACTACAGCTCCCAAATGACAAAATCAATCCCCTCCCCAACCCCACCAGTATTCAGATTTGGGCGCAATGGGCATTTGTGCCAAATTTGGTTCAGTGAATGAAAATACATCCTGYATATCAGATATTTACATTACGATTTATAATAAAAGTAGCAAAATGACAATTATGAACTAGCAACAAAAATAATGTTAAGGTTGGGGGTCACCACAACATAAGGAACCTGTAATAAGGGGTCGCAGCACTAGGAAGGTTGAGAAATACTGACTTAAGGGAAGACTTGTAGCAACACCATGAATTTCACATGGCTTTCTTAGTTGAGGAATACTCAGAAGTGGTTTGCCAATTTTCTCCTCTGAAAATGGCATTTAATTAGGTGATCTCTTGACTGTTACCCCCTATTGCCTTTTAAGCCCCTGTGTGAAACCTCACCTTTCTTCCCTCTTCCTTATCGCCAGTGGCTGGAATCGTGTCATTGTGGAGAAGCCTTTTGGCAAAGACTTGGAGAGCTCCAACAAGCTGTCAAATCACATCTCAGGACTTTTTAGGGAAGACCAGATTTACCGCATTGACCACTACCTGGGCAAGGAGATGGTGCAGAACCTGATGGTGCTCAGGTAAAGTAGGAATTGGGGTGTTGCCATGAGAGATCTAAGCTGGTGAGCCCATGGAGGACATATTTTAATTTATTTATTTATTTACATTATTTATATCCCGCCCATATCAGCCCACAGGCGACTCAGGGCAGTCTACATATCGGCACAATTCGATGCCATCAATACATACATTCAAAAAGCAAAAACAATTAAGAACTTGAGGACCAAGAAAGCCTCCATGGTGCTTAGGTAAAGGTAAAGGTTTTCCCTTGACATTAAGTCCAGTTGTGTCCGACTCTGAGGTGTGGTACTCACCTCCATTTCTAAGCCGAAGAGCCAGTGTTGTCCATAGACACCACCAAAGTCATGTGGCTGGCTTAAGCCTAGTGCTTAAGCTTGGTCATTTTGTTAATTCCTTCGCAGCTCTATTCAAGCTTTCTTTTTCCTATGCACATTCGAAGCACATTTTGTCCTTGTTCCCACAAACCTTTTTAACAAATGGGCGGGGGGCAAGATGTGGTCTCAGTGGAATAGAGCACTTCTCTGATGTTGGCTTTATCCTGTTTGTTTCTGCAGGTTTGGGAACCGGATCTTTGGCCCTATCTGGAACCGTGACAATGTGGCCTGTGTCATCCTGACTTTCAAAGAGCCATTTGGCACTGAGGGTCGGGGTGGCTATTTTGATGAGTTTGGCATCATCAGGTGAGCATGTGAATGTGGTGTTTTTTTTTGCCCATGAGATGTGTGTGGCAACCATTGAAGCATTGCAGTGAACAGATATGACACTCAAATGCTGTAGAAATCTAAATTCACTTAACAGCATAAGAGGCGGTAGACCTATGTCTGAAACGTGCCATTCAGGATTGTAGGTTTGGGGACCTGAATGTTTTCCTGTGATGCACATGGAAAAACAGTATGTCAGAGAAAAATGTTTCTGTTCAAGCCTTTTCTTCAGTATGCTAGTATTCTGTGTATAATAGTGTAGTTAGTGCAAAGAGTATATAGGTAAAATGGGATAGGTATGAAAGAAACAGCAGGGATGGAGAAGTTTCATGGGGTATGCTTAACACCTCTCACACTCCCAGTATTCTGCAAATTGTCTGCCCCTTGCTTTATTTCAAGCAGATGGCGACTACTGGATGGCATACGTTCTGTATCAGAAACTAGAGCTGATGTGGTCTATCCAATGCAGTTTTCTGAATCGGCACTCCAAATAACCAAACTGAATCTAAAGTTGACCAAAAACCATCCGTAACCCTTTTTGTACTAATGTTGGAGAGTGGTCCCTGGTCAAAAAATATTGGGAACCACTGATCTACACAGCGTAGAATTCATACAATTTGACACAGTTTTAATTGCTGTGGCTCAGTGCTATGGAATCCTGCGATCTGTAGTTTGTTGAGGCACCAGTACTCTTTGGCAGAGAAGAATGAAGACTTTCTAAAACTATAGATTCCATGATTCCATAGCAGTTAAAGTGGTGTCAAACTGCATTAATTCTATACTATAGACATACCCTAGGAGGGTAGTCCCTGCAAAATATCCTCAGAAGCACTTTAAATACCCGTTGGGTTGCTCTCCCAACATTTCCTTTAAAACCCTCCTGCTTAGATACATCCTATCTCTGTTCATGCCCAGTGTTTATTTTTAAAATTTTAAACTATTACATCTGGCCCAGTCATAGGTTTTTAAATTTTTGCATGTTATTGTCTATATGTGAGTTATATTAATTGTATTGTTTTATTTGCTTATTGCTTTGTTGTTTTACTGATGTGTTGTTGGGCTTGGCCTCAAGTAAGCCGCTCTGAGTCCCTTAGGGAGATGGTAGCGGGGTATAAATAAAGTTTTATTATTTGAAACACAACAAGATGAGTCCACAGCAGACACAGTAGACACTCTGCTGGCTGTTGAATTGGATCTGTTCTATGTGGTTATGTATATGATTATGTAATTTTAATTAATATCACTGCTTAATTGTTATGTAATGGATTTTATATTGCTGTTTTATATTGTTGTTTTGATACTGTTGGCATTGAATAGTTGCCTGTGTTAGCTGCCCTGAGTCCCCCCTTGGGGGTGAGAAGGGCGGGGTAGAAATGGAATAAAATAAATAAATAAATAAATAAATAACACATCAGACACTTCCCAAGTGAAGATTATTATTATTATTATTATTATTATTATTATTATTATTAGTAGTAGTAGTAGTAGTAGTAGTAGTCAGTCAGTCACAGATCAACCTCTAGAGTATTGTGCCAAAATATGATGGGAATGCTTTAGGACAGAGAGTGGGACTGTTATGACCAATAATTTGAAGTACTGCTGATATAAATTTCCTTCTGAAACCTCTTCAGGGATGTAATGCAGAATCACCTTCTTCAAATGCTGTGCTTGGTAGCCATGGAGAAACCAGCCTCTACGAACTCCGATGATGTGCGTGATGAAAAGGTAGGGGAACAGTATCTGTTTTCAAGCATTTGACTAAGACCTGGCATCTGAATTCAACTCTTCTGCTTGAATGTCTTTGGGCAAGTTTGTATTTCTCATTACTTAGCTAACAAATTAGAGTGGATAAGTTACTGCTTAGAAATATGTCATTCACTGTTAGGAAGCCCAATGTATCTCTTTGGAAGAAAAATCAAAGAGATTGGCCAAAGGCACTGAGTAGGGATGCTGCTACTTCACAGTGATGGAAAGCCTGTGCTGTTCGGTATTGGACTGCTTCTCTCTGGGAGCTGCGTTTTCCTCTTTCCTCAGAATTTTTCCAAGTGGCACCAGAGAAAGGATTTTTTTCTTTAAGGCAGTGTTTCTCAACCTAGGGGTCAGGGCCCCTTGGGGGGGGGTCGTGAGAAGTGTCAGAGGGGTCGCCAAAGACCATCAAAACACAGTACTTTCCGTTGGTCATAGAGGTTCTGTGTGGGAAGTTTGGCCCAATTCTATACTTGGATGCTCTTTGATGGAAGGTGAACTATAAATCCCACGACTACAACTCCCAAATGTCAAGGTGTGTTTTCTCCAAACTCCACCAGTGTTCACATTTGGGCATATTGAATATCCATGCCAAGTTTGGTTCAGATCCATCATTGTTTGAGTCCACGGTGCTCTCTAGATGTAGGTGACCTAACTACAACTCCCAAACTCAAGGTCAGTGCCCACCAAACCCTTCCAGTATTTTCTGTTGGTCATGGGAATTCTGTGTACCAAGTTTGGTTCAATTCCATCATTGGCGAAGTACAGAATGCTCTTTGATTGTAGGTGAACTATAAATCCCGACAACTATGACTCCCAAATGACAAATCAATCCGCCCCCCGTCCCCCCAACCCCACCAGTATTCAAATTTGGGCGTAGTGGGTATTTGTGCCAAATTTGGTCCAGTGAATGAAAATACATCCTGCATATCAGATATTTACATTATGATTCATAACATAGCAAAATTACAGTTATGAAGTAGCAACAAAAATAATTTTATGGTTGGGGGTCACCACAACATGAGGAACTGTATTAAGGGGTCACGACATTAGGAAGGTTGAGAACCACTGCTTTAAGGGGATATGGAACTTCTGACTTGCAGGATGTTGTTTAAGGCCTGCCAGCATAGGTATTGGACAGAGATGGGAACTGTAATCCAACATCTGAATCATAGCATTTAGGAGTCGGAAGGGATCACAAGGTTCTGACACAACAGCCTTGGGAGTGTCTTGTGGGTGTCTCCTAATGAGCATGAGCAAGGCAGAGCTGTGTAGTAGGGTGTACAAAGCCTAGGATGTGAAATTAGACTGAATAGAGGGCTCCCATTTCCTCATTCCTGTTCTCTGTGGTTGTTAATTCCAGTCAGGGAAATGGTTTACCTTGTAGATCAGAGCTTTCCAAACTGTGTGTCAGCTGCAGTGTGTATGTGTGTCACATAAACATAACAAGAAACCTCTGAATCTTTGTGAAATAAGCAATAAATCTATATAAAAAAATGTAATGTTCATTTGTGGGATTAACAGAACTCAAAAACCACTGAGGGAATTGACACCAAATTTGGACACAAGACACCTAACAACCCAATGTATGTCCTTCACTCATAAAAACACTGAAAAACACAGCAGAAGGGACTTAAAAAGCCCCGAAAAGCTAAACGACAATACAGAAAAAGGGAAGAAAGAGGGAGGGAAGGGGAAGAAAAAAAGAAAAGAAAGAGAAAGAGGGAGGGAGGGAAAGAAAGAAGGAAAGGGATAAGGAAGCATGGAAGCAAAGAGAGAAGGGAGGAAGGAAAGAAGTAGAGAAGGAAGAAAGGAGAGAGAAAAAGGCAGAGGGAAGGAAAGTTAGAAAAGGAAGGAAGGAGAGAAGGAAAGAAAAAAGGGAAGAAGGAAGGAAAGAGGGAGCGAAGGAAGGGGATAAGATGTAGAGAAAGAGGGAGGGAGGAAAGAAGGAAAGAGAGAAGGAAGAAAAGAGACAGCAAAAGAGAAAGAAAAAGGGGGAAGGAAGGAAAGAGAATAGAAGGAGGAAGAGAGAAGGAAAGACAGGAGAGGAGGAAGGATGGAAGAAAGAAGAGAAACAGGAAGGGAAAGAAATAGAGGAAAGGAAGGAAAGAGGGAAGGAAGAAAAGAAAGAGGGAGGGAAGTTTGGCCACAGCAACGCGTGGCGGGTACAAGCTAATCTATATAAATAAAAATGTAATGTTTGTTTGTGGGATTAACAGAACTCAAAAACCACTGGAATTGACACCAAATTTGGACACAATACACCTAACAACCCAATGTATGTCCTTCACTCAAAAAATTGATTTTGTCATTTGGGAGTTTTAGTTGCTGGGATTTATAGTTCACCTACAATCAAAGAGCATTCTGAACCCCACCAACGATGGAATTGAACCAAACTTGGCACACAGTTCTCCCATGACCAACAGAAAATACTGGAAGGGTTTGGTGGGCAGTGTCCTTTGGTTTTGGAGTTGTAGTTCACCTATATCCAGAGAGATCACTGTGGACTCAAACAATGATGGATCTGGACCAAACTTGGCACGAATACTCAATATGCCCAAATGTGAACACTGGTGGAGTTTGGGAAAAATAGAATCTTGACATTTGGGAGTTGTAGTTGCTGGGATTTATAGTTCACCTACAATCACAGAGCATTCTGAACCCCACCAACAATAGAATTGGGCCAAACCTCCCACACAGAACCCCCATGTGGGCCACAGCAATGCGTGGCAGGGGACGGCTAGTCATAGATTAAAAATGCAAATGAAAGATTTTTCATTAGATACGTTGTGTCCTCATTTGTTGTTGTTCATTTATTCAGTCATTTCCGACTCTTCGTGACCTCATACATTTCATTATTGCAGTTTATGTATGTGTCTGTATCTCTTATAAGAGGTTGGTTTAACCTCTGATTTGATAGTACTGTATTCCTGTGTCATGTCTAAAAAGTGTGTCACCAACATGAAATATTTGGAAAGCACTGCTGTAGACGCACTCATAGAATCATAGAGTTGGATGAGACCTCATGGGCCATCCAGTCTAACCCCCGCCAAGAAGCAAGAAAATCGCATTCAAAGCACCCCCAACAGATGGCCATCCAGTTTCCGTTTAAAAGCCTCCATAGAAGGAGCCTCCACCACACTTCGGGGTAGAGAGTTCCACTGCTGAACAGCATTCTCACATGAGCAGAGTTCAGAAGCAGTTTAAAATCATTCATGTGGATCGCATGAATAGTACATGCCATTTCCTTCCATTGTTGCTTCCATTCAGTGGCTTAAGTCCTATGCGAAGCACCAATAAGGTCCTTTTGCTGAGGCAGCAGCTCTCCACTCTCATTCTTCAGTCTGAGTCAATGATAGAATTGCGCCTCTTCTTTCCACATCCCACCCCTGAGCAGAGCTTCAAGTCATTTCTGCTGTTATATGAGGATCTCAGACGGTGTCCATCTCTTTCCACCAGGTGAAGGTTCTCAAGTGTATCTCAGAAGCAAAGCCTGAGAATGTGGTGCTTGGGCAGTATGTGGGGGATCCATCTGGCAAGGGGGAGGCTCAGAAGGGCTATCTAGATGACCCCACTGTCCCAGCTGGTTCCACCACCCCTACTTTTGCTGCTGCAGTGCTCTATGTGGACAACGAAAGGTGGGATGGTGAGTATGTCGGGACTGGTGTGTGGGAAAGTTGTAGGTGGGCATCATAACTGGGATGCCATATTTGCTGTGGTTGAGGAAGAGAGCACAAGTCCCTTTGTTGAGTTGTGACCATCTTTAACCATCTTAGGAGTGCCATTTGTCTTGCGCTGTGGCAAGGCACTAAATGAGCGCAAGGCAGAGGTGCGCCTTCAGTTTCGGGAGGTGCCGGGTGACATCTTCCAGCGCCAGTGTAAACGCAATGAGCTGGTGATTCGGGTTCAGCCCAATGAAGCTGTCTACACTAAGATGATGACCAAGAAGCCTGGGATGTTCTTCAACCCAGAAGAGTCTGAGCTGGACCTCACTTATGGCAATCGCTACAAGGTACTATTCTCAATGTGTTTTAGGTGGCAAGAAAACTTGTCATTCTGTAGGTTGTTAAAAGTTGCACTCCCAATTCTGAACCTTAGTAGCTGCAATTTTTTTCATTATTTGGAATACCAGTGTAGCAACATATAGATTAGATCAGGGGTCTAATCTATATGTTTAAACAGAGGGCCAGGTCACAGTCCCTCAAACTTTTGGAGGGCCGGATTATAATTGGAAAAAAACATGAATGAATTCCTATGCACACTGCACATATCTTATTTGTAGTGCAAAAAACACTTAAAAACAATACAATAATTAAAATGAAGAGCAATGTTAACCAATACAAACTTATTAGTATTTCAATGGGAAGTGTGGGCCTGCTTTTGTCTGATGAGATAGGATTGTTGTTGTTGTTGTGTGCTTTCAAGTCGTTTCAGTCTTAGGTTGACCCTGAGCGAGGGCCGGGTAAATGACCTTGGAGGGCCGTATCTGGCCCCCGGGCCTTAGTTTGAGGCCCCCTGGATTAGATAGATGAAATGAACTATGGGTGTGTGCGCGCACATACAAATGGACTTAGAATTGTCATGAACAAAGATTGCCTTCTGGGAAGTTAATCTAATGTTGATACAGGCAGTGAAGGCTAGAAACGTAGGATACTTCACAAATACTTGAACATCATTTGAATGTGTGAAGAGGATTGTTGAAAGTATTGTTTGAAGTCACATGATTTTTTTCCTTGTATGTTCAGTTTTCCATAAATACTCAAAGGTTGCCAGATCCCATCTGATTTTGAACGCTAAGCAGAGTGATCCTTGGTTAGTACTTGGATGAGAAATTGCCACTTACAATCTCTCATCCAGAAATGAGAGAAATACCAGTTGCTATTTCATAGGAAAAAATCTTCATGATCCAACTGATATAATGCAATATAATAATAATAGTAAATTATTATTATTATTATTATTATTATTATTATTATTATTATATATTTATATTACATGTAATATTACTAATAATATTACGATATAGTGGTATGGTGCAATATAGCAATGTTTAATGCTGATATTGTACTATGCTAATAATATATTGTATGTAATATATACCTTGTGAGCTGCTCTGAGTCCCCTTCGGGGTGAGAAGGGCGGCATATAAATGTTGTAAATAAAGAAATAAATAAACTCTGTGCATTCCTTGTCTAAAAAACCCCTGTGAAATTCCTTGGTCAGCATATGTTGACATGCACCTCAAAGGCATATACCAATAGTGTATGGTTTGAGATGGCTTTTTTACTTTGGCAAATCATCAAGAAAAGGACTTGAATGAGAGGATATAGTTTTTAGCTTTTAATATTGTTATTATGCACTGTCTTATGTCTAATCGCACTATAATAGTTATTTTGCTTATCAATGTATGTATTTTTATGGCATCGAATTGTGCCGATTGTGTACGCCGCTCTGAGTCGCCTTTGGGCTGATATGAGCAGGATAGAAATAATGCAAATAAATAAATAAATCAGTCAGCATTCTAACAATGTGATAGGCCAAATCATCAAATTTTTAAGCAGGGGACTGGTTCACGGTCCCTCATACTGTTGGAGGGCCGGATTATAGTTTGAAAAAAAAAAACCAAACGAATTCCTATGCACACTGCATATATCTTATTTGTAGTTCAAAAAAATTGAGAGAATACAATATTTAAAATGAAGAACAATTTCAACCAACATAAACTTACTAGTATTTCAATGGGAAGTGTGGCCCTGCTTTTGACTAATGAGTCATTAGAATTGGGTTGTTGTAGATTTTGTCGGGCTATATGGCCACGTTCTAAAGCTTCCTCAGAGGTAGTGAGACTCATGTAGTAAAAATAAAAACCTCACTACTCTGAGGATGCTTGCCATAGATGCAGGCGAAATGTCAGGAGAGAATGCCTCTAGAACATGGCCATATAGCCCGAAAAAACCTACAACAACCCAGTGATTCTAGCTATGAAAGCCTTCAACAAAGTCATTAGAATTGTTGTTGTTGTTATTGTTGTTGTATGACTTCAAGTTTTTTCAGACTTAGAACAACCCTAACTCTAAAGCAGGGGTCCTCAAACTACGGCCCGGAGGCCAGATACGGTACTCCAAGTTCATTTACCCGGCCCTCGCTCAGGGTCAACATAGGTATGAAATGACTTGAAAGTACACAACAACAACAACAACAACAACAACCCTATCTCATCAGCCAAAAGCAGGCCCACACATCCCAATGAAATACTATTAAGTTTATATTTGTTAAAATTGTTCCTCATTTTAATTATTGTATTGTTTTTAAGTGTTTTTTGCACTACAAATAAGATATGTGCAGTGTGCATAGGAATTCATTCATGTTTTTTTCAAATTATAATCTGGCCCTCCAACAGTTTGAGGGACTGTGACCTGGCCCTCTGTTTAAAAAGTTTGAGGACTTCTGCTCTAAAGTTTATGGCGGGGGTCAGGTAAATGACTTTGGAGGGCTGCAACTAGTCTTAGTTTGGGAACCCCTGTGATAGGTTATGCAATCCGCACCTGAGAAGCTCAAAGTTGTTGACGTATTTTGTATTCGGTTGACAAGCTGTCCTGTCAGATTCTTTTTTTTCCCAATGACAGTTGCGAGGAACAGAGTCACATTCTCTATCTTAACAACTCTTTCGCTGATTTCTTTTCAACAGGGTGTAAAGCTTCCTGATGCTTATGAGCGCCTCATCTTGGATGTTTTCTGTGGAAGCCAGATGCATTTTGTGCGCAGGTGTGTGGCGAGATCTTTCCAAGTGTTCTCAAAACAGAGATCGTGCAACAAAAAAGGGGGAGGTTCTTTATGTGTGTTTGTGTGGATCAAAGAGAGAGAGAATAATGAGTCTCTTTCCAAAGGCATTCTCAAACTGGAATTGCAGTGCAGATCATTAAAATGCAAGCAGAAAATAAAAATAAAATTACACAAACCATCAGTTTGGACTTACCCTGTACAAACCTGGAAAATTAAATTGTGCAATTACCTATCCCCAAACTCCTGGCAGCATGTACTATCATCATCCTAGACCTAGGCAATCCCTTGTGGCCAAATATGTTTGTCTTTCAAGAGTAAAGTCTTGGTAGTGGCTCTCTAAACAACTGTAGAGACCTATTCTGGTTCCGCATGATTTTTCCCAGTGAGGACATACACTGCTGGATGGAAGGTAGTCACAAAGATTTGTTTGATGCGCCTTCCTTTTGGCAAGTTTCTCTCTTTCACCATCTATTTGTGCCTCTTCAACATCCATAGCACTGTTGGTAACAGCTGACCTCCTGTTCAAATGCATGAGGGCCATAAGTTTTCTGCCATTATGACTGCATCTCCGTATATGAACTCACACGATCCCTCCGTTCATCTGGAGAGGCCCTGCTCACGATCCCACCTGCGTCACAAGCGCGTTTGGTTATTATTAGTCGTGTCAGGAGCGACTTGAGAAACTGCAAGTCGCTTCTGGTGTGAGAGAATTGGCCACCTGCAAGGACGTTGCCCAGGAGACGCCTGGATGATTTGATGTTTTTATCATCCTTGTGGGAGGCTTCTCTCATGTCCCCGCATGAGGAGCTGGAGCTGATAGAGGGAGCTCATCCGCCTCTCCCCGGATTCGAACCTGTGACCTGTTGGTCTTCAGTCCTACCGGCACAGGGCTTTAACCCACTGCGCCACCGGGGGCTCATTAGCGCGTTTGGTGGGGACGAGGGACAGGGCCTTCTCTGTGGTAGCTCTCCGATTCAAGCCCCAACGTTGGCAGTCTTTAGGAAGAGCTTGAAGACCTGGCTGTTTGAGTGTGCCTTTCCAGAATAGGAAACTCCCAGCATCATGTCCCAAATGCACTTTACTAGAGATTTAAGATTGCCTGCACATCGCGCCTACCCTAAAATCCTTACATTTCACCTGTCATGTCAGCACTTTTAATTTTAGTCATTACATTTGGCCTGGCCCTAGTTTTAAATGTGTCATGATGTATTGTTTTTAATGTTTTACTGTTATTGCTTTAATGTTTATTGGTTGCTTTATGAGTTTTATTATTGTATTTGTTATGCTGTTGTTTTATTGAGGGCCTTGGCCTTGTAAGCTGCACCAAATCCTTCGGGAGATGTTAGCGGGGTACAAATAAAGATTATTATTATTATTATTATTATTATTATTATTATTATTATTATTATGTGACCCTGTATGTTAAATGTTTAACATACAGGGGCACTTTATAACCACAATGTATCTAAGGGATTATGTTCAATCCCCCCTTGTGTTAAACATTTGAATGAATCTTGGAAAGGGAAGGTTTGGTCAATTGGTAGTGAATGATATCCAGTCTTCCTGTCTTGGCAGAAAACCTTTTGGTTGCTGCTCTGGATCAAACTTACCGTGTTCTTCTCTCCTCAGTGATGAGCTGCGCGAGGCCTGGCGTATTTTCACTCCACTGCTCCACAAGATTGAGACAGAGAAAACCAAACCCATTTCTTATCGCTACGGCAGGTAAGGCTAGCGTGGATTTGGGTGGGGAGAAATTTCATCTACCCAGGTGTGGAAGTGTAATAAAATTGTACTTGGTTTGAAATCAGGCTGTAGAATAGATCTGTCAAAAACATAAGAGCCATTCTCATTTTGCTTCCTGCTAGCTTTCCTATAGCTGAGGAGTATCTAGTAGACACAGCGACCTCTCTGGAAGCTTTGCGGTGGCTCCTTTCATAAAATGGTACAATGGGTTAAACCCTTGTACTGGCAGGACTTCTGCGGTTTGAATCTGGGGAGAGCGGGTTGAGCTCCCTCTGTCAGCTACAGCTTCCCAAGCGGGGACATGAGAGAAACCTCCCACAAGGATGGTAAAACATCAAACATCCGGGCATCCCCTGGGCAACATCCTTGCAGAAAGTCATTTCTTTCACAGAAGAAGCAACTCGCAGTTTCTCAAGTCACTCCTGACATGGAAAAAAAATCCTATGTCTTATGTTTTCCTTGTTGGGAAAACAAGGACATAGGCATCCCTATGTCCTTGTTTTCCCAACATGGAAAACGTAAGTTGGCCAGGCTTATATTAGTGCATTATTCCGACTCCCTACCAGAAATAGCAGAATATTAAACAAAAACAAACTAGGCAGCAAAGTTGAGGCATACTAGTTTGTCAGAGGTGTCTGACTCAGCCAGGATAATATTTTTGGAAAATGTTACACTGCCTAATTAATCCACTTTTGCACAGGAGGTGTGATAATCTGTTGTAATGGGATGTTGTAGGTTTTTTTGGGCGATATGGCCATGTTCTAGAGGCATTCTGTCCTGACATTTCGCCTGCATCTATGGCAGTGGTTCTCAACCTTCCTCATGCCGCGACCCCTTAATACCGTTCCTCATTGTATTGTCAAAGGCTTTCATGGCCGGAATCACTGGGTTGTTGTAGGTTTTTTCGGGCTATATGGCCATGGTCTAGAGGCATTCTCTCCATAGATGTAGGCGAAACACCAGGAGAGAATGCCTCTAGACCATGGCCATATAGCCCGAAAAAACCTACAGCAACCCACAGTTCCTCATGTTGTGGTGACCCCCAACCATAACATTATTTTCATAACGCAAATATCTGATTTGCTAAATGTATTTTTATTCACTGGACCAAATTTGGCACAAATACCTGATGCGCCCAAATTTGAATACTGGTGGGGTTCGGGTGGGATTGATTCTGTCATTTGGGAGTTGTAGTTGTTGGGATTTATAGTTCACTACAATCAAGGAGCATTCCCAACTCCACCAAGGATGGAATTGAACCAAACTTGGTACACAGAACTCCCATGACCAACAGAAAATACTGGAAGGGTTTGGTGGGCAGTGTCCTTTGGTTTGGGAGTTGTAGTTCACCTCCATCCAGAGAACACTGTGGACTCAAACAATAATGGATCTGGTCCTAACTTGGCACGAATGCTCAATAAGCCCAAATGTGAACAATGGAGGAGTTTGGGGGAAATAGACATTACCATCTGGGAGTTATGTTGCTGGGATGTATAGTTCATGTAGAGTCAAAGAGCATCTTGAACCCAACCAACACTAGAATTGGGCCAAACTTCCCACACAGAACCCCCATGACCAACAGAAAATACTATGTTTTCTGATGGTCTTTGGCGACCCCTCTAACACCCCCTCACAACCCCCCCAGGAGTCTCGACCCCCAGGTTGAGAAACACTGATCTATGGGAAGCTTCCTCAGAGGTAGTGAGGATGCTTGCCTCTCCTCACTACCTCTGAGGACACTTGCCATAGATGCAGGCGAAACGTCAGGAGAGAATGCCTCTAGAACAGTGTTTCTCAACCTGGGGTCCCCAGATGTTTTTGGCCTACAGCTCCCAGAAATCCCAGCCAGTTTACCAGCTGTTAGGATTTCTGGGAGTTGAAGGCCAAAAACATCTGGGGACCCCAGGTTGAGAACCACTGCTCTAGAACATGGCCATATAGCCCGAAAAAACCCTACAACAACCCAGTGATTCCAGCCATGAAATCCTTCGACAATATCTGTTGTAATGTTGCTCAGGAATCCGTAGAAGGAAGTATTCAGACCAAATTAGTTAATTAATTAATTTTATTTATACCCCGCCTTTCTCACCCCGAAGGGGACTCAACCGTTGTGCTTCATTTCACTGATTTTGACTAAAAAAACAAACAGCACCAACACAAAACAATCTATGCGTAATTGTTTCGTGTTTGTGCTGACACCTTACAAGTACTCTGGGATATTATATAGTAAAAAAAACAAAACAAACAAAGGCAGAGAACAGCATGTTGGTCAATTTGTAATAATTTAATGTGCTTCTTGGCCAACAATCAGTCCGTATGGCAACAAACTGTAATTCGCCTAAACCTGTGAAAAGTTATGAAAGAGAAAAACTAGTATTTTTATGAAAGAGAAAAACTAGTGTTTACTTGTGCCCCCACTTTTCAGTCCTATTAACTTGGAGTCTTTTTCTTTTCTAGCCGTGGGCCCACAGAAGCTGATGAGCTGATGAAGGAGGTTGGATTCCAGTATGAAGGCACTTACCGCTGGGTCAACCCTCACAAACTGTGAAGGCAGCCGGCAGGGGTGGTCTCGCTTAGGGTGGTGACACTTCCTTTCTTCTGCTCCACTCCTTTCTGCAAAAGCCAAAATGGTTCTGCCAGCCAGTGGGCTGTCCTGCGGATCACATCTGCAAAGTGGGTCTTTCGTCCTACTGAGTACCTACTGAGTGTTGGCTCCAGTGCACTCCCCAGTATCGCTTGGGTTTCTTTGTGGGTGGTGAGGGCTGGCTGCCAGCCATCTCCTTTCTCCTCCTCATGGACCTTGAACACGGCAGGTACCTCCGTTGTCCAGTGTCTCCTACAGAACTGGCAACAAGTGGACCAGATGCCCCATTCCAGCCTCTGCTTCTCTAAGGAGTGTGGAGACGGGTTCCTCTCAGACCCACACCGGTTTTCCCAGCCGCTCTGTCAATTGCACTAGTTCTGCTGTTGCTGCATTTACTTGTTACATTCCTGTTTGTTCTGCTTTTCAATTTTGTACGCAATGCTGTTCTGTAAATGGAAACATTTACCAATATTCCTTGTCATTGTATTTCTTTGGATTAGCCAAACCTGACAGAAGACTGCTCTGCTCTGCCTGCAAACCCAACATCTTCATTTAGACTGGCACCGGAGTCCCACTATGGCTGAATAGCTGGTATTGAAAACCATCAATAGTGAAACCCTTCAGGTCTTTAGAGCCACACAGCTGCCCCTTTTCAGATGAGAACAAGTAAAATAAGGGATGGTAGTTGGCACTTCTACAACCGGATAGGAAAGTCCAAGACTAGTCCCTTTGCTTGTGTAGTTTTGCACTCGCTGGTGCAGACATAGCATCCTGGCTGGGCCTTTGGCGATTTATACCTGAAAGATACTCAGGTAGTGGCTTTCTTATGGCGGATGCCTCATGGATCCTCTGCCGCAGCCACACTGTTGTGCTACCTTCCTGTTCAGAAAGGCTCTTCTGATCAGACGCTTCTACGAGATGCAGGGTGCCCGTTCAATGCCCCGGGCAAAGAGGTGGATAAGGCTCTTGTGCACTCTGAGGAGAGAAAGAACAAATAGGACTTGAAGCAGGGACTTGCAATCTATGTCATAATTTCTAGCCCGACCCAAGTCCTTGGGGAGAACTTGCTAACCATATCAAGTCTTTCTCTTAATAATAATAATAATAATAATAATAATAATAATAATAATACTTTATTTATAGAATCATAGAATCAAAGAGTTGGAAGAGACCTCATGGGCCATCCAGTCCAACCCCCTGCCAAGAAGCAGGAATATTGCATTCAAATCACCCCTGACAGATGGCCATCCAGCCCCTGTTCAAAAGCTTCCAAAGAAGAAGCCTCCATCACACTCCGGGGCAGAGAGTTCCACTGCTGAACGGCTCTCACCCCGCTCCATCTCCCCCAGGGGGACTTGGTGCAGCTTACATGAGGCCACGCCCAACAATACAGTAACACAATATAGCACAAAAGCATAACAAAACCAGAAAATAAAATACATAAATGCAAAACCAATATAATAAGCGGAACAGCAAAAGCAAGTCAAGTCTTTAGCAGAGGATTCACCAGGATTCACAAGGATTCACCAGGGGCTGCAGTGGGGTGCACTTTTGCCTATCCTAGAAGTATCAACAGCAGAAACAAATGGGGACCAGGACTGCCACTGCAGTAGGCAGGGTACCCTCCAAAGAGGCAAAGGAGTTCGGTGCCACCTCTATGCGGATGATGCCCAATTCTACTACTACTTTCCACCTAATTCCAAGGAAGCCCCTCGGGTGCTGGACAAGTGCCTGACCGCTGTAACAGTCTGGATGAAGAAGAATAAGCTGAGGATCAATCCTGACAAGACAGAGGTCTTCCAGGTCAATTGTAGGCTGGATCGAGGTGTAGGGTGGCAACCTGTGCTTGACGGGGCTGCACTCCCCCTGAAGTCACAGGTCCACAGCTTGGGTGTCCTCCTAGATTAAGCACTGACGCTTGAAGCTCAGGCATTGGTGGTGGCTGAGAGGGCCTTCGCACAATTGAAGCTTGTGCACCAGAGTTGGGGCATGTCTGATATCCTTGGGAAGTGAGTTCCAGAGTCAGGGGGGCACCACCAAGAAAGCCCTCTCCCTCATCCCCACCAATCACACCTGCGAAGGAGGTTTGAGCGACAGCAGGGCCTCTCCAGATGATTAAAGAGATCACGTGGGTTCGTACACAGAAATGTGGGTTCATACATCATACTCGTAATGAAGATCCACATAGTTAAAGCAATGGTATTCCCCGTAGTAACCTATGGATTCGAGAACTGGACTATAGGGAAGACTGAGCGAAGGAAGACAGACGCTTTTGAACCTGTGGTGTTGGAGGAAAGTTCTGAGAGTGCCTTGGACTGCCAGAAGATCCAACCAGTCCATACTTCAGGAAATAAAGCCCGACTGCTCATTGGAGGGAAGGATATTAGAGGCCAAGATGAAGTACTTTGGCCACATCATGAAAAGAAAGGAAAACCTGGAGAAGACAATGATGCTGGGGAAAATAGAAGGAAAAAGGAAGAGGGGCCAACCAAGGGCAAGATGGATTGATGCTATCCATCTTGCTTGACCTTGAAGGAGCTGGAGGTGGCCATGGCCAACAAGGAGTTCTGGTGTGGGATGGTCCAGGAAGTCACGAAGAGTCTAAACGACTGAACAAATAAACAATAGTAACAATTGGTTCAGATAGCATTGTACGATGCTTTTGTTAGGCTGCCCTGAGTCCCCTTTCAGGGGGAGAAGGGTGGGGTATAAATAAAGGAAATAAACAGATAGATAGATGGGTGGGTGGGTGGGTGGAGGCTGAAGGTGACATGATATCACTTCTGTTGTGTTGAAACACAATGACCCAGCTCATTCTGCAGATACCCATCATTGTCCAGAGTCCCCAAACCAAACTGGAAGGAGCCACAGTTCTTCATTCAGATCTCGTCTACCAACTCCATTCCTATGGGGCATTGTACCTCCATCAGTGTCCCACCAATTCAGCAGCACAATGCTTGCCACACTCAATCAGAGGCCTTACCTGATGCTGATGTCCGGATAAGTCAAGGTCTCGCCATCACAGGTCCAGCAGCTCACAGGCGCCTTCACTTGACACGCTTTTCTGCAGAGCCCCTTGGATTCTTGCACAGCTACCTCCCCTTCCTCACAGTCCTCTACTTTTGAGGAGGTAAAGCGAACAGCCCGGACTCGATACACACTCACAAAGGGCAGGTCAAACTGAGGAAAACATAAAAGCATATTCAACAAAAGAAACTCAGATTGGAATAGTTCTGATGTTGTTAGATGTTGCACCATTGTAGGAAATCTCTGTTACAGCTGCCTGCCACAAAGTGATGTGAGAAGGCAAAAGCATTAGCACTATCCTACCCACCAACACCTTGGAAGTCCTTCTTTGGGTGCTGCTGGAAAGGTATTTTTTGGGGTGGGTGAATGGCATTGCAAGACATGGCTACAACAATAGACCTCTTTCGTTGTAGCTACATCTCCTGGTGCGCTCTCTAATTCTGCTTATAGCACATATGACCAAAATCTCCTAATTCTTGCTCTCCAAATGTTCCAGACCACAACTCCCTATAGCCCTTACTACTAACTATGCTATGTGGATATGATGGAACTTGTATGTCAAAGCATTTGGAGTTCTCATCCCCTTCCTAACTACTCCAACACAAGAAGAAGAGGGAGGAGCTGATCTATTGCATTACCAGAAAACCTTTTCCATTTTGCTTAGTGCAAGGCCTACCAGTCTACACAAAATACCTGCATACAGTTTACATTGAGACAAGGCTTCTAACTCAGCTGCGGAACTAAGATTTCTATTTCAGGGAGGTGTTTGGGGGAAAGGTGGGTGTACAAGTGAATGAAGAGTAAAGCGAGAGGGGGGCAGAAGACAGTTCCATCTTGTATCCTGTGCTTTACTACTAATATAATATAATAATATAATATAATATAATATAATATAATATAATATAATGTATATACATATAATATTATAATGTAATACAATAATAATACAACATTATAACTATATATTTTATATTACATGTAACATTACTAATAACATTACAATATACCTATATATGTAAAAATGCTCTGTCCGTAATGAGTATCTTAAAAACAAAAAAACGACAGGGCCAAATGACCCCAAATTTGGCAACAAAACTCACAATCCAAGGAGTGACCATCACTGAAAAAAACCCCCACAAAACCACCTTTAAATTCGAAAAAGGAAGACGACAACACACCTCCCCTGTCCCCCCACCTCGCGCTGAGGACACAGAATGAGGGTTCCAGAGCAGCGGCAATGGTTGCTGCTCCCTTCATGTCTCTCGGCCCCTAACTAACACTAAGGCAAGGGATGAAAGGGCAGAGGCTGAGGAGAAGGAGGAGGGAGAGGAGAGAGAGAGGAGGGGGGAATGAATAGAGGGAGGTGGGCCACACTCTGTGCACACACTCTGACTCTCTGTCCCTCACACACTCCGACAGCACAAGAGAAAGAGGAAGGTGCCATGATGGGGGTAATAGGGACACAAAACTGACATTGCTTGGAAAGGAGCCCCAAAGACCATCCAGCCCAACTCATTTGGCAGTAAAGGAAGACACCATCAAAGCCCTCACAACAGATGGCCAACCAGTTGGAAGGGAGCCCTAAAGGCCATCCAGTCCAACCCCCTCCTTCCCCCTTCCTTCCCTTTCTCCCTTTCTCTACTTCCCTTCCTTCTCCTTCCTTTACTCCTTCCCTCCCTTCTTCCTTCCTTCCCTCCCTCCCTTTCTCTACTTCCCTTCCTTCTCCTTCCCTCCCTTCCCTTCCTCCCTTTCTTTCTTTCCTTTTTCTCCTCCCCTCACCAGCTTCATCCTCCTTTATTAAATCTACAGTGTAGATGCACCCAAAGTCAACCCTTCCACACTGCCATGTAAAATCCAGATTATCTACTTAGGACTGGATTATATGGCAGTGTAGACACACATGCATGCACACACACACATATGGATGGATGTTGGATCACTGGTTGGTGTGTGTATGTGTGTGCGTATTTATATATATATACACACACACACACACACACACATACACAATACTTTATATATTAATATTATATATATTGCTATATAATACATATATATTATTGTTATATATACTACTATATAAGATAATGTTAGAATAGAGTTAGAAGGGACTCTACCATGGTATTGGGGGAGAACAGACAGGAAGGAAGGAGAGAAGAAAGGAGGGAGGGGAAAAGGGAAGGAATGAAGGAGGGAAAGGGGGAAGGAAGGAAAGAGAAGGAGGGAGGGAAAGAAAGAGGGAAAGGTGGAAGGAAAGAAAGAGGTATCGAAGGAAGGAAGAAGAGAAAGTAGAAAGGAAAGAAAAGGGAGTGAAATGCAGTAAAGAGGTAAAGAAAGAAGGAAGGAGAAAAGGAAATAAAAAGTGAAAGAAGGAAGGAAACAGGGAGGGAAGAAAGGAGACAAAGGAAGAAGTAGAGAAAGGGGGAGGGAAGGAAGGAAAGAGAGAAGGATGAAACCAAAGAGCGAAAGAAGGAATGAAAGAAAGAGGTAGAGAAGGAAGAAAGGAGAGAAAGGGGAAGGGGAAGAAAAAGGGGGGAAGGAATAATAGTCCAGATATCTACCTCTACTTCGAAAATTCTTACTATAGGCCACAGCAACGCGTGGCAGGGCACAGCTAGTTGTATGCATATATATTTTGTAAGCCACTCTGAGTCCCCTTTGCGGTGAGAAGGGCGGCATATAAATGTCATAAATAAGTAAATAAATGTGTTTTCAGTAAAAGACATTCAGGTTATAGGACGAAAATAGGATGCTTTCCTTCCAGATGGGAACATAAATATACATGCTCAACTTTGTTTTGAAACTGCAGGCAACTCTGTGCAGAGTTGTGGCTATGAGGGTGCAATCATAGGTTTTTGGAGACTTGCTGACCACTCGAGAGGTAAAGAGAAGGGGAGTCTCTTTGGAGACAGCTCGCCATACCTGGTCTGAGCAATTGGTGTGGCGAGTTAGATGCCGCAAGAAGGAGAACGTGGGGCATTCGTGCACCAGGATGAGGTCGGCTGTTCCGTCAGCCAGGTGGGCACAGGGCGAGAGACCCTCGGGACTCTTCGGGCAGGCGCTGCTCATGCTTGTCAAATTGACGGCTAGGAAGCGACCTTGGACTCGCTGCCATTCACCATCTGCAGAAGGAGACCAGCAAGGAAGAGAGTACAGGAAGGGAGTGCTTATACTGCCTGGGTTTTAATGCGATTGATGAGCTGCTTAGACAATAGAGCTCCAATGTAAGTTCCCTATCCTTGTTATTAGGTAAGGAGGCCTTTCTTCTATTACTTCTCAGGTGCTGCAGCCAAGCCCTGGCATTTAAAGGCTATTTTCAGGAATAAGCCCTGGCTCGTTTATTAAACCCTTCTGGCAGGAGATTAAGAACAACAACAACAACAAAATCCCCATGCACATAGAACAGGCAATTAATTCCTACTGTGAACTGTCATAGGGGAAGTACTGCATCACAGTCTGCTCAGCCCAGAAATGGGGGTACTCCAGTAATAATAATAATAATAATAATAATAATAATAATAATAATAATAATAATTTATATTCCGCCCTTCTCACGCCGAAGGGGACTCAGGGCGGATCACAGTACACATACACGGCAAACATTTAATGCTGCTTTGTATAGATCAGGGGTTCTCAAACTACGTCCCGCGGGCCGGATACGGCCCTCCAAGGTAATTTACCCGGCCCTCGCTCAGGGTCAACCTAAGTCTGAAACTACTTGAAAGCACACAACAACAATCCTATCTCATTAGCCAAAAGCAGGCCCACACTTCCCATTGATAAGTTTATATTTGTTAAAATTGTTCTTCATTTTAATTACTGTATTGTTTTATAGTGGTTTTTTTCCACTACAAATAAGATATGTGCAATGTGCATAGGAATTCATTCATTTTTTTTCAAATTATAATCCAGCCTTCCAGCTGTCTGAGGGACTGTGATCTGGCCCTCTGTTTAAAAAGTTCGAGGACCCCTGGTATAGAAAATACACAGACAGAACAGAAGGAGGTGTCATGGAAGGTTGGGCTCGAGTCCAGGGGGTGATGTTGCTCTTTCCTCTATGACAAAGAGCCATCAGGACTTCCTCCTTCCTTTTGGTCGCCCAGCATTTTCTGATCTTTCTTCATGGCATCGTAAAACACCTCCCCTGCTATTTTCAGCGTACCTAATTTCTCTAATCACAGCTAAAGCTATTTTCGGATTGCTTAGGCAAACAATGAGCTAGGCTGAGAGTTGGCAGCTCACGCCAACCTGGGGCTTCGAACTTGAAATCTTTTGATTGATTGATCTTATAATTGCTGATGATTTACCAGCTGTGCTAAACCTCCGATAAAGTCTCTTCCTCACCTTCCTGATTAATAAAATTGTAATTAATAAAAGTGTAATTCCTTTGTGTTTTAATGTTTGATTTTATAGCGCTTGTCGTCTATTATATTGGATTTGCATTTTATGTATTTTATTTTCTGATTTTGTTATGCTTCTGTGTAATATTGTGTTTATTGTACTGATGGGCGTGGTCTCATGTAAGCCGCCCCAAGTCCCCCTGGGGACTATTATTATTATTATTATTATTATTATTATTATTATTATTATTATTCTACATTGGGTCTTCCAGTCCTATTACCTGGAGATTGCTCCAGCACAAGTAGGTTTTCTTCCTTGCTTCCAGATAACAGGTTTTTACTGGAGTCTGAGCACACCATGCAGCTGGAAAAGAAGGAGACGCAGATGTTACAAGATGCTCTAGTCCTCCCGTCACTTTATTTTTTCAGCTGCTCCAATTGACACAGTTCCCTCCCCTCTACTTACCCCAGTGTCTCTCAACCTTCCTAATGCCACGACCCCTTAATACAGTTCCTAATGTTGTGGTGACCCCCAGCCATAAAATTGCTTTCGTTGCTCCTTCATAACTGTAATTTTGCTACTGTTGTTAAAGGTAATTTAAATATCTGATATGCAGGATGTATTTTCATTTACTGGACCAAATGTGGCACAAATATACCCAATACGCCCAAATCTGAACGCTGGTGGGGTTGGGGAGGGATTGCTTTTGTTATTTGGGAGTTGTAGTTGCTGGGATTTATAGTTCACATGCAATCAAAGAGCATTCTGAACTCCACCAATGATGGAACTGAACCAAACTTGGGACACAAACTCTCATGACGAACAGAAAATACTGGAAGGGTTTGATGGGCATTGACCGGGAGTTTTGGAGTTGTAGTTCACCTACATCCAGAGAGCACTGTGAACTCCACCAATGATGGAATTGAACCAAACTTGGCACAAATACTCAATATGCCCAAATGTGAACCCTGGTGGAGTTTGGGGAAAATAGACCTTGACATTTGGGACTTGTGGTTGCTGGGATTTATAGTTCACCTGCAATCAAAGAGCATTCTGAACTCCACCAATGACAGAATTGGGACAAACTTCCCACACAGAACCCACATGGCCAACAGAAAATACTATGCTTTCTGATGGTCTTTGGCAACCCCTTTGATGCCCCCTGGTGACCCCTCCAGGGGTCCCGACCTCCAGGTTGAGAAACACTGACTTACCCTGAACGACAGCGCTGCTGATCCCGTGGGTTGGACTCCTCTGTCCTAGCCAACTGGAACTCTACTGTGCCTTCATAGCTGCGGTTGCTTAGTACTGCCTTGGCTCCTGGGAGAATTATAAAGACAGGCTGGTAGTTTGCTGGTAGTTTCGCTTTATTCTGGAGATCTCTGACAAATACCATATTCTCCTAAGGATCTCATTCGCTCCCTAGCTACACAAACTTTGTGACAAACAGTAAATTACCCATCAATCACATTTATTATCATAGACATAAGTGCATAAGGAGTGTAATTTGAATTTTCAAAGATCCTTCCACAACTGCCAACGGTTAGAAAATAATAATAATAATAATAATAATAATAATAATAATAATAATCATCTTTATTTATACCCCGCCACCATCTCCCCGATGGTGACTCGGGGCGGCTTACATGAGGCCAAGCCCAAACAACAAATTACAGCAAAATAAAACCAAAAATGAAAACAATAAACAACATAATTACATAAAACATATGAATGCATAACGATACAAAATTGCAGTAAACACAATCACAGTGACAATAGGCAGGCTACACGTAATGATTAAAAGAAAAACTAATTAAAAACTGATTATACCAGTAAAACAGCACTCAAACACAGGGAACTCCAGACAAGAAACAATCAGGGACAGCTAATCACCTCTCAACAAAGGATTCCCCCAGGCACTAACAAGCCACACCTAAAAACTGTCAGGCCATCAAATGCTAATCAAGGTGGCCAATTGAAACATTTGCACCTAGCTCCAACAGACTAGAATCATAGAGTTGGAAGAGACCTCATGGGCCATCCAGTCCAACCCCCTGTTGAGAAGCAGGAAAATTGCATTCAAAGCACCCCCGATAGATGGCCATCCAAATTCTGTTTAAAAGCTTCCAAAGAAAGAGCCTCCACCACACTCCAGGGCAGAGAGTTCCACTGCTGAACAGCTCTCACAGTCCAGGACATCCAGTCCAACCTCCTGCCAAGAAGCAGGAAAAAAAGCACCCCTGCATTAAAAGCACCCCTGACAGATGGCCATCCAGCCTCTGCTTAAAATCCTCCAAAGAATGAGCCTCACCACACTCCAGCGCAGAGAACATTCAGATGGAATCTCCTTTCTTGTAGCTTGAAGCCATTGTTCCATTGCGTCCTAGTCTCCAGGGCAGCAGAAAACAAGTTTGCTCCCTCCTCCCTATGACTTCCTCTCACATATTTATACACGGCTATCATGTCTCCTCTCAGTCTTCACGTCTTCAGGCTAAATATGCCCAGCTCTTTAAGCCGCTCCTCATAGCGCTTGTTCTCCAGACCCTTGATCATTTCTTTTTCCCACCCTGGACATTCCACAGATATATAAACGCAATTTTCCTAGTTTCCAACAGACCGCATTACCTCTGAGGATGCCTGCCATAGATGCAGATGAAACGTCAGGAGAGAATGCTTCTAGGACATGACCATATAGCCCGAAAAACCTACAACAACCCATCTGTCATATTACTGAGCTTGCTGTTGTTATTATGTGCCTTCAAGTTGTTTCTGAGTTATGGTAACCCTAAGGAGAACATATCACAGAGTTTTATGGAGCCGAGAATGTGTGAATTTCCCAGGTTTACCATGGCTGAACGGGAAATCAAATCCTGGTCACCAGAGTTGTAGTCTTAAACCACTACACTACACTGGCTCTGCTACTGAGCTGTTGGTCCCTTTCATCACTAACGAAAAGGATTTCAGTCTGCCACAGTTATTTATTCACTGCACACTCATCCCTGCATCACTGTACACTTTTCTCCTCATCCAACTGTACCTGCATATGTGTAGCGCACTGGACCCATCCAACGGTGCTTCTCGCTAGTGCTGACAACATCACCATAGAAGCCATAACCAACGAGGGAGACTGAGTAGCGCAGGCGCTTTCCATTGTGCCAAATGCTGCAAACATCAAGAGGCTGGGCGTCTCCTGGAAATCATAAAGAATGGCTGCTGAAGACTAAAGATTACAAAGTGAATGCCTCCTTCCCCCAAAGCAGCGCAGTTTTCGGGACATGAAAGGCTTTTCATCAGAAAAAAGGGAGAAAAAGCATGCATCTTTACTAACAAAGGAGATCTTAGATCTGGGTTTGCATTTCTCAGCAAAACCTGGTGCTCGGCAGCACAGTTCTGTCTCCCACATCCTTACAAACTCATATGTGTATGTGAAGGTGAAATTGCTAAAGGAGACAAACAAGTTTCTCTCTGGTCTCCTGAACCAGGCAAAGCAAGCAAAAACTCTGTTTTAGTAGAGGTATGTGCAGCTTTGAACTGAGCTATCTGAGTCCACATTCAGATAATGTGGGATTTCCTGCCTTGATATTCTGGGATATAGGGCTGTGGGGAAGGGCCCTACACGCTTCCTATGCAAGAAGATCTTTGGGTTGGCCTTAAAGTTCCTCCCAAATCCCTTTGCCTTCTTCTGCTCCTCCTCGGCATTTTACTTTACTTCCCAGCGACATCTCCCACTTACTTTCCTCCAGCATCCATTCATTCCCCTCCTTCAGGAAATACTCCGCCCACAATCTCTGCTACTGCGCGGCTCCCTCGGAGTTGGGAGTCCCGTTGCTCAGCGGCCACCCTTTGCAAGTGGCCGCCAAGCAACGGGACTCCCAACTCCCAGCATCCCTTTCAGCCGGCCTTGCCCCCGTCTCCCCCAGCTGGCTCGAAGGCTCTGCCTGTTGTTGTTGTTGCTGGATGGTTAGCGAGTGGACCAGCTGGTTGCCCAGGAATGCCACTCCAGCACTGAAAGCTTTTTCAACACCATTTTTGCCCCACATCAAGGCATTCCCTTTGCCCCTGGGGGTGCCTCAAGAGCGCCCCTTGAGGATTCGCGCTCTACGCAAATGCGTAGCTTGCCTATTGCTTCAGCTGCCCCTGGGTATGTGGTTATCTAGCTCTGAAGCAGGATCTTCAGCCTAAGAAGATCATCTTAATAATCCATGTTACAATTTGCCCTGCAAAGACAATGCCAATGCCCCATCCTCTACTGAGCTGAATATTATGGAATTTAGTGGGAAGGTTGGATAAGTGGTAAAAAGTGAAGAACAAGCACCTATGATGATGTGCAGAGCGGAGGTGACAGGGTCGTTTGTTCCTACCGTAGCAAAACACACACAGTCTGTAGAACCTGGAGGTAGAAATGAAAGACAACATAAAAAGGACAGCTTGCACTTCTGTCTGCATTTCTGTTTTTTTCACAAACGGGAAGAGCCAAATCTTAACTATGTCCCCGTCCTGCTTCTGCTTTCCTGCACTTCACTGTTAATTTTGGTCCACAGCCTTCAAAAGTAAAGTCCCTGTTCCCAGTCTCCTTACCTGCAGGTATGATCCCAATTCTCAGTCTTGGGGACAGTAGCTCGGCCTCAATGTCATCATCTGGAACTCCTGCTTTTCTTTGTGTCCGGTCAAGCAAGGCATGCATGATCTCATTGAAAGTACCATCGCCCCCGACACTCACCAACCTGTGGGATTCAAGAATGTAAGGTGGACTAAGCTTCCCTTGTGGCTCCTGGAAATCAAACAGATCAATTCGGAGACTGTTTTCTCCACCAAGCGAGTAGAACTGTTAATAGGATACTGCATGATATAGAGCTACATCCAAGGAAAAATCCCCTGGGATAAATCAGGAGCATTTTATATGCTTTGTAGAATCAAGGGGCAAATGTGTTCTTGATCTGACTCTTAAGATCCTACGAGGGTTGAATGAAAAGTAATGCCTCCACCTTTGTTACTTGAGTTTGGATGGGAATATTTTAATAAATCAAATGCAGAAATAATCCAAAGAATGTGCTCTTTAACTACCACTATTCATTTTCCCACATAATCACCAGACAATTGGATACATTTCTGTCAACAATGAAAAAGTTTTCTGAAGCCGTCACGGAAGAAGTTGACACTCTGTTTCCGCAACCCATTGTGCACAGATCCTCCAATAGCCAAGCAAAGCAATAATGTGACCCAAAGGTTCTTGTGGAATGCTTGTAATTTCTCTCTGAGTGATAGTAGAAAGAAGATGCAAATACTATTTTTGACGGATGAATTAAAAGACAGAACATTAGGTTCTAATGGGAACTGAGGGAAGGTCTGATGTCAACTTGGAAAGGAGTGAAACATTGGATAACATCAGAAGCCAAAGCGAAATTATTTTGGGAAAAATATATAAAAAAGAAGACAAACAAAACAAGGAAAAAGGTAAACAAGAGAAAGATGAAGAGAGCCAGCAAAAGAAAGAATACAAAGAAAATGAATCAAGAAAAGAGATCTCACCAAAAGACGGAAAGGAACTAATTAAAAAGAAAAGGAAGAGACCAAGGAAGAAGTCCCCAAAAGATTACACTTTCTACTCGGATATGGCAATGGAACACTCGGGAACGGAAAAAGAAACTGAAGATGCATATGATTCAGAGAATTAAAATCTTCTCAAATAATGTAAATGGATTAAACTCTCCGAATAAAAGAACAAAGATTTGGCACCACATAAAAAAAGGTCATTATGATGTTATTTAATTACAAGAAACACACATCACACAAAAACACACAGCGCACTTAGTTAATAAAACACTGGGGAAGATATATTATGCATCTGGTCTGGAGAAAAAGAGAGGGGTTGTAATGTATATAAATGAGAAACTAACATCATCACTAGCCTTCAGAGATCAAGAGGGGAGAATGTTGGGAAGTAACATAGATATAAAAGGTTGCAAAATTTTACTTGTCAACATTTATGCTCCCAATTGCACCAAAAGTAAATTTGTAGAGACATTAAGACAGAAAATAATAGAACAAGAATTCGAGTACTGCCATCTGTTGAGGAGTTACAAAGGTGGAGGCATTATTTTTCATTCAATCCTTGTATATTGTTGCATGGTTTCAAGTTATTTCTGACTTATGGTGATTCTAAAGTGAACCAGCCACAGAGATTTCACAGCAAAAAACGGAGTTTGCCATTGCTTTTCCTCTGAGGCTGAGAGAGTGTGACTTGGCCAAGATCACCAAATTGGTTTCCATGGCTGAATGGGGACTCAAACCCTGGTCTCCAGAACTGAGAGTTCAAAATTCAAGCCACTATATCATGCTGGCCCTCTTTTTTCAGTATGCAGAATATTTATTGTAGGGAAAAAAGTTCAGCATGCAAGGGGAATGTGTTAATTTTTTTCACATTTCTGTCATATCGTTTTTTTTTTCTGTGAAGGCACTGAAGGCAGTTTTTGTTGGAAATAGCAACCTCCCAAGCCTTTCACTATGCATTAATGTATATATTTGCTAACCTGTATTCTATGTATATGTTGATTTGCCAGTATGACTGACTTCTTGGGTGTGGGAGGAGCTATAGACATGTGATTTTAATGAGTATGTTCAGACTCAGGACTCCATTTTTATTCAGTCTGCTCACCACCTCATTGGAGGTGGATGTATGTGTTGGTTCTATGAAAGCAGGTTATTGTTTGGATTTTAATGGATATAGTATGACTTATGGACTTCAATGAATACAGCTATACTAATTAAAAACTAGCCGTCCCCTGCCACGCATTGCTGTGGCCCAGTCCTGTGATCTGGAAAATAAAGTAATGAGAAAGTGTTGGTTTCTAATATATGTAATTTCATTCTGCTTGTGGGTAAACAGTATTTCTTGCTGTTTCTTTGTCAGTGTTGATGTGGAGAGTGTCTGGTTTGCCCACTCGAACATGCAACATATCATTGTCCTTCTTTAGGGGTCCCTTTCAAATCTAGGATACTATATCTGTGTGTGTGTAAATTTATTTATTTATTATTTATTTATTACTGCGCTTGTATACCGCCGTTTCTCAGCCTACATTGGCGACTCAACGCGGTTTACAACATTACAATAATCAACAATATTCAAGATAAAAAGCATTAAAAAAAGCATAAAAACACATACATAATATACAACATTGGGCCACCAATATCGAACCAATGCATCTCTTAGTTAAAAATGCAGTCCAATTTCATCGTCTGTGATTACCAGTCCTTGATCGTCAGATTCGTTGCACCGTGTTAACCGAATGCTTGTTTGAACATCCATGTCTTCAGTCTTTTCGAAACACCATCAGCGAAGGGGCTGATCTTACCTCTATGGGGAGGGCGTTCCAAAGCCGAGGGGCCACCACAGAAAAGGCCCTGTCTCTCGTCCCCGCCAGCCGCACCTGTGAAGCAGGCGGGATAGAGAGCAGGGCCTCCCCAGAAGATCTTAGGGTCCTGGTGGGCTGATAGGCCGAGATACGTTCGGATAGGTAAGTTGGGCCAGAACTGTTTAGGGCTTTAAAGGCCAACGCCAGCACTTTGAATTGAGCTCGGTAGCAAATCGGCAGCCAGTGGAGCTGGTACAGCAGAGGAGTTGTATGCTCCCTGCGCCCCGCTCCTGTTAGTAACATGGCTGCCGCCCGTTGGACTAATTGGAGCTTCCGAGCCGTCTTCAAAGGCAACCCCACGTAGAGAGCATTGCAGTAGTCAAGACGGGATGTAACCAGAGCGTGGACTACCGTGGCCAAGTCAGACTTCCCAAGGTACGGTCGCAGTTGGCGCACAAGTTTTAATTGTGCGAATGCTCCCCTGGTCACCGCCGAAACCTGGGGTTCCAGGCTCAGCGATGAGTCCAGGATCACACCCAAACTGCGAACCTGCGTCTTCAGGGGGAGTGTGACCCCGTCTAACACAGGCTGTAACCCTATACCCTGTTCGGCCTTCCGACTTACCAGGAGTACCTCTGTCTTGTCTGGATTCAATTTCAATTTGTTCGCCCCCATCCAGACCGTCACAGCGGCCAAGCACCGGTTCAGGACCTCGACAGCCTCCTTAGTAGCAGGTGGAAAGGAGTGACAGAGTTGGACATCATCTGCGTACAGATGACATCGCACTCCGAAACTCCGGATGATCTTGCCCAGCGGCTTCATGTAGATGTTAAACAACATGGGAGACAGTATTGAACCCTGAGGAACCCCACAAGACAAAGGTTGTGGGGTTGAACAGGAGTCTCCCAGTAACACCTTCTGAGACCGACCCTCGAGGAATGAGCGGAGCCACTGCAGAACAGTACCTCCAAGACCCGTCCCCGCGAGGCGTCCCAGAAGGATACCGTGGTCGACGGTATCGAAGGCCGCTGAGAGGTCGAGCAGCACCAAGAGGGACACACTCCCCCTGTCGAGCTCCCGACGCAGATCATCCACTAAGGCGACCAAGGCTGTCTCGGTACCATGCCCCGGCCTAAAGCCAGACTGTGCCGGATCCAGATAATCCGTGTCTACCAAGAATGCCTGGAGGTGTGAGGCCACCACACGTTCCATGACTTTGCCCAAAAAGGGGAGATTGGAAACAGGCCGATAGTTGACGAATTGAGTGGGGTCCAGTGATGGTTTCTTCAACAGCGGTTTTATCACAGCTTGCTTTAAGCTGGCTGGAATTTTGCCCTCCCGAAGGGAGGCATTAACCACCACCTTCAGCCACTCTGCCAAACCCCCTCTGGCTTCTTTTATCAGCCAGGATGGGCAGGGGTCTAGGATGCATGTGGTAGCTCTCATTCCTCCAAGCACCTTGTCCACATCCTCGGATTGAACCAATTGAAATGAATCCATCAAAATTGGACAAGCAGATGCTCGTGTTACATCCTCAGAGACTGCCGTTAATATGGTATCCAGTCCAGAGCGGATCAAAGCGACTTTGTCTGCAAAGAACTGAGCAAAGGCTTCACAGCGAGCTGCCGAGTCATCAGGGCACCCATCCTGAGTGGTGGGTTTTAACAAGCCTCTGACAACTCGGAACAGTTCAGCCGGACGGTTCTTTGCAGACGCAATAGTGGCCGCAAAGAAAGTCTTCTTTGCGGCTTTTATTGCCGCGGCATATGCCCTTAAAAAGGACACAAACCGTGTTCGATTTGGCTCGCTCGGATCCGAACGCCACACGCTCTCTAGTTCCCTCTTCTTTCGCTTCAACGCTGCCAGCTCCTCAGTGAACCAAGGGGCTGGTTTAGCTCGGCTACTTGAGAGGGGACGTTCTGGAGCGATCGTGTCTATTGCCCTAGTCATCTCCCCATTCCAGAGAGCGACCAGGGCATCAACAGGATCACCAACCGAGGTGGCGGGAAATTCCCCAAGAGCCGTCAGGAATCCATCCGGATCCATAAGCCTCCTGGGGCGGACCAACTTAATGGGTCCTCCACCTCTGCGGAGGTTAGGGGGTGCAGTGAGTCTAAAGCTGACCAGGTGGTGGTCGGTCCATGGCAACGGAGAGATGGATAACTCCTCAACACCGCCACCTTCCTCCCATCCCTGGCAGAAAACCAAGTCCAATGTATGTCCAGCACTGTGGGTGGGGCCAGATACCTGTTGGGACAGCCCCAAGGTTGCCATGGTAGACATGAAGTCCTGAGCCGCTCCCGATAAGGTAGTCTCGGCATGGACATTGAAGTCCCCCAGCACAAGCAGCCGTTGGGACTCCAATGCCAGGTCCGAGACCACCCCCGCTAGCTCAGGCAGGGAGACTGTAGTGCAGCGAGGTGGACGGTACACTAACAGAATCCCTAATCTGTCCTGGTCACCCACCCTCAGGTGGACGCATTCAAAATTTGTTGACTGCGGGATGGGGGCCCTGGTCAGAAGAATGGAATCTCTATAGACCACTGCAACTCCGCCTCCCCGCCCTCCAGAGTCTCGATTGGTGCTGTATGGAGAATCCTGGTGGACAAAGCTGGGTCAAATTTACTCCTCCAGCTTCATCCAGCCAGGTCTCCGTAATGCACGCCAGATCTGCCCGTTCCTCCAGAATTAAATCTTGGATGAAAGGTGTTTTGCCATTGACAGATCTGGCGTTCAACAGCACCACTTTCAATTCGGAGGGACCGCCATCCTGGTTACACCAACTTGTCATATCAGGAGACCGACTTGGAATTACTAATGTTGTTCCACGTTCCCTAGGCCGAATTAGAGGTCTCCTTTTCCCGTATCTCCCCCTCCCCACCACGACTTCTATGGGGGCTCCCCGGTTAACGGAAGCCTCTCCCTCCTCCATGACGCATTCAGCAGCCATAGTATCAACCCATAATTCATTGTTGACTGTTTGATATATTATAGCTTTAAATTGCCATAGTCTTGCCTTCCATTCATTTCCCGCTCCTATTATGTTATACTCGGGACTTTCTGAATTACTCCGTTCCCTATATGTCTATCTGTATCTATGGCTGGATGGCTCTCTGTCAGGAGGGCTTTGATTACATTTTCTTGCCCTCGTGAAGGGAGTTGGACTGGATGGCCTCAAGTATTTCCTGTTGATCATGGGGGTTTTGTGTGGGAAGTTTGCTCCAATTCTGTCATTCATGGGGTTCAGAATGATCTTTGATTGTAGGTGAACTATAAATCAAAGTAACTACAAATCCCAAATGTCAACGTCTATTTTCCCCAAACTCCATTTATGCGCATATTTGGGCCTATGGAATATTCGTGCCAAGTTTGGTCCAGATCCATCATTGTTTAAGTCCACAGTGCTCTCTGGATGGTGAACTACAACTCCCAATCTCAAGGTCAATGCCCACCAAACCCTTCTAGTGTATTCTGTTCAGCATGGGAGTTCTCTGTCCCAAGATTGGTTCAATTCCATCATTGGTGGAGTTCAGAATGCTCTTTGATTGTAGGTGAACTATAAATCCCAGCAATTACAACTCCCAAATGACAAAATCAATTTTTTGAGTGATGGTCACTCGTTGGCCTGATAGGTGTATTGTGTCCAAATTTGGTGTCAATTCGTCCAGTGATTTTTTAGTTATGTTAATTCCACAAACGAACATTACATTTTTATATATATAGATGATATCCTTTATTTTATTTATCGTATCATAAGTGTACCGAGGGTACAGTTGTAATGTATTTTTTTTAAAAAGAGTTTAAAAACTTAGCATTATTCTAAATGTCCTTTGACCAGTGGCTGGTCACTTGGAGTGCTTCTGGTGTTGCTGTAAGAAGGTCCGGCTGGATTCGGTCCGCAAGCCTTGAGTTTGATACATGTGCCCTAAAGGCATCAGATCCTGCCTGAGTTTGGGAGCTAAGCAGGGACAGCCCTGGTTAGTATTTGAATGGGAGATTGCCAACAAATACCAGGGACTGTAGGGTATATTTCAGAGGAAGTGTCATATGTTCTGCAGTTGATGGTGGTTGGTGATGGAAGGGTTAAAGTGAGTATTAGTTCTAGAGGGTTTGGTAATCTGTAAGTGGGAGTTAATGGGTGAAAGCAATTAGGGGTGGAGGTGTGCAGGAATTGGGTTGCAGCTGGGTGTTACTGGATTTAAGGAGCTAACCTTGAGACTGATCTTTGGGAGAAAAGTATCTGTTGTATTTTGGTGGTGGATGCTGCTGGTTTTTCCCCCAGGTCTGTTGGATTTTTCGGTATCCTGATCTGTCTCCTGTAATCTTGGAATCCTTGAACCTTTGGACTGACTTTTGACTACGGTATAGACTCTTGATCCTTGGACTTTGTTATTGAACTCTCGCGTTTGACCACTGGACTGGACCCTTTTCACTACGGCATTGTTTTTGCTAACAGTTTTTTTTTTATTCTGTGGCTGGGTGCTATCTTTATGTTTTATGTTTTGGTCTATTAAAACAGCCAGCAAGTAAGTGTTGTTTTAATTAAACTGTTTGATAAAATTGGGAGTTTGATTCATCTCTACCTAAATAAGGCAGAGCCCTGGCAAGGTGACAGGAAGGAACTGACAAAATCACCTCTTGCCTTAAAAAAGCCATCTGAAATTCTTCAGGTCAACATAAGCCATCAGATTACTTGAAGGACATACACAAAGGGACATAGACAGGGTGGATGAGGAATGTGGAGCGTAAAAGATGCCACAGGAGAAGCCCACAGAAGGAATCCCTTACCCATCAAAGTCATTGAGATCTTGCTCCAGGATGTAGTCACGAGCCTCTTTAGCACGGCAGGTCTCTGAGAAGATGGGAAGAAGAAGAAAAGAGAAACATGTTCATTGTAGGATTATAGGAGGGTGTCATGTTGCAAGAAAATGTAGAGGAAGATGGGACTGGTGGAGAAGACAAATGGGACTCACCCACAACTTGAACATAAACCCCAGCCAGAGTGAAAAGCGGGGCCACCTGAGTTTGATAGATCTCCACTGCCCGCTTACGGCCTCCAACTGGGTTGATGAAGACAAGAAGACTCCTGGGACGTGTAATCCCTGAAGCAGAGGGAAAGAAAACATAGGAGCTGTACACAGAATATCACTAAGGCCCATTGAGTGCACTATCGTAGTGAATCACCTGTCTCTGTGAGGGTCATTCGGGATATGCAATAGTGTGGCCCCTTCCACACAGCTGTAAGAAATCCACATTGAACTGGATTATATGGCAGTGTGGCCTCAGAAAATCCATTTCAGAGCAGATATTGTGAATTATCTGCCTTGAAATTCTGGATTACATGGCTGTGTAGAAGGGCCCTGTGTAATTCTTAATTAGTAGACACAAATGTCTTATGTTTTTATTACTTTTGTTGGCTTTTATACTATGTATTAATGTTTTAAATGTTTTATGATGTTCTTGGGCATCGAATCGTTGTTCTTGGGCAGTGAATCGCCGCGCACTCTGGACCATCCTCCAAAAAATCGGGTGCCATAACAAATTTGTGAACATCCTGCGGCTCCTCCATGATGACAGCATTCTTGGACAGCAATGGCTCTCAAAGTGACACATTTAAGGTGGAATCAGGTGTAAAACAGGGATGTGTTATTGCCCCAACTCTATTCTCCATCTTCATCGCTATGCTACTTCACCTTGTTGATGGGGAGCTTCCCACCGGAGTGGAAATCATCTATCGGACAGGTGGCAAGCTATTCAACCTCAGCAGACTGAAAGCCAAAACCAAGGTTACAACAACATCTGTTATAGAACTCCAGTATGCTGATGACAACGTCGTCTGTGCGCATTCAGAAGAAGACCTACAAGCCACTCTAAACACCTTCACAGACGCATATGAGAAGCTTGGCCTGTCATTGAACATTGAGAAAACCAAAGTGCTGTTCCAGCAGTCACCAGTCCATTCCTCTCCAATGCCAGAAATACAGCTTAATGGTGTAACATTAGAAAATGTTGACCATTTCGCTACCTTGGCAGCCACCTCTCCACAAAAGTCAACATTGACACTGAAATACAACACCGCCTGAGCTCTGCGAGTGCAGCATTTTTCCGAATGAAGCAGAGAGTGTTTGAGGACTGGGACACCAAGGTGCTTGTTTATAAAGCTATTGTCCTCCCAATCCTGCTATATGCCTGCGAGACGTGGACAGTCTACAGGCGTGACACGCAACTCCTGGAACGATTCCATCAGCGCTGCCTCTGAAAAATCCTGCAAATTTCTTGGGAAGACAAGCAGGACAAACGTCAGCGTGCTGGAAGAAGCAAAGACCACTAGCATTGAAGCGATGGTCCTCTGCCATCAACTCCGCTGGACCGGCCACGTTGTCCGGATGCCTGACCACTGCCTCCCAAAGCAGTTGCTCTACTCTGAAATTAAGAATGGAAAACGGAATGTTGGTGGACAGGAAAAGAGATTTAAAGATGGGCTCAAAGCCAACCTTAAAATCTCTGGCATAGACACTGAGAACTGGGAAGCCCTGGCCCTTGAGCGCTCCAGCTGGAGGTCAGCTGTGACCAGCAGTGCTGCAGAATTTGAAGAGGCACGAATGGAGGGCGAAAGAGAGAAACATGCCAAGAGGAAGGCGTGTCAAGCCACTCCCGACCGGGTCCGCCTTCCACCTGGAAACCGATGCCCTCACTGTGGGAGAAGATGCAGATCAAGAATAGGGCTCCACAGTCACCTCCGGACCCACTGCCAGGATACTACACTTGGAGGACCATCATCCTCGGACTACGAGGGATCGCCTAAGTAAGTAAATAGTAATCAGGCGAGACACCAACCGTGGTAGTGAATCCAGATCTGGAGAGAATTGACCCAGCGCACTGCCAGCTGAGACTGAGGCGGAGCAGTAAACTGCATTGATGCCAGGCTCCAACGCTCTTGCTTCTCCCGCTGGACAAAGAATACTGTGAGAACAAGGAGGAAAGGGTTGACAAGAGAACTGGAGGGGAATCAAGCAACACAAAACAATTCAAAAAGCTTACGTGAAAGAATTGCCCAGTTTTTTTAAAAAATGCTCTGAAATGGTTCACATATTGAGTTTGCAGATATCTATACTAACACTATTGCATGTTCTTTGTGGCATCTGTGGAAAGTCGGATTAGGACTCTACATTATCTTAATTATCTTCCTTCAGCCAATAGGTACAGTGAGATGCAGAGGATAAGGATTGGGGTGTTGTGTGATTTCTGGGTTGTATGGCCGTGTTCTAGCAACAGTTTCACCTGTATCTGTTGCTGTCATCTTCAGAAGACCTGGTGGTGGTAAAGCAAGTGAAGTATATATACTCTAAGATCTTCCATGGAGGCCCTCCTTTCGCTCCCACCACTGTCACAAATTCGGTTGGTGGGAACGAGAGAGAGGGCCTTCTCAGTGGTAGCCCTCCGCCTCTGGAACGTCCTCCCCAGGGAAATTAGACAGGCCCCATCCCTCCCCTCCTTTCATAAGAGCTTGAAGATCTGGTGGTTTCAACAAACCTTTGAGACTGTCTAGTTCTAGCTCAGCCCTAGACGTTGTTAAATATGGCCATACACCCGTACCTATTATTGTTGCCTGCTATAGCACTGCACTTAATTCCTGGGCTCCCTAGGATTTTTGAGCTTGCACTAATCTCAGTCCGGCCTTTTAAATTGCCTTGAACAGGCAGGATTATTTTTGATATATATGTGTTATGGCGACAATTTTTATGCTTATATTGTTTTGTTAATCTTATGGTTATGTTGTTACCTCTATATATTGATGATGTTACTTGGAAACCGCTCTGAGTCCCCTCGGGGAGATAGATAGAGTATATATTATTATTATTATATTATTATTATTATTATTATTATTATTATTATTATTATATTGTATACTAGCCTTCCCCTCACCATGTTGCTGTGGCCCAGTTGGTGATCTGGAAAATAAAGTAATGAGAAAGTGTTGGTTTCTAATATATGTGATTTCTTAATGCTTGTGGGTACACAGTATTTCTAGCTGTTTCTTTTTCAGTTTGATGTGGAGATTGTCTGGTTTGCCTACGCTGGAACATGCAACATATAATTGTCCTTCTGTAGGGGTCCCTTTCAAATCTATGATACTATATCTGTGTGTGTGTGAATCATATATATCTATCTATATCTATGGCTGGATGGCTCTTTGTCAGGAGGGCTTTGATTACATTTTCTTGCCCTCGTGAAGGGAGTTGGACTGGATGGCCTTAAGTATTCTGTTGATCATGGGGGTTTTGTGTGGGAAGTTTGCCCCAATTCTGTCGTTCGTGGGGTTCAGAATGCTCTTTGATTGTAGGTGAACTATAAATCCCAGTAACTACAACTCTCAAATGTCATAGTCTATTTCCCCCAAACTCCACCTGTGTTCACATTTGGGCATAGTGAGTACTTGTGCCAAATTTGGTCCAGATCCATTACTATTTGAGTCCAAAGTGCTCTCTGGATGTAGTTGAACTACAACTCCCAAATTCAAGGTCAGTGCCCACCAGACCATTCCTGTATTTTCTGTTGGTCATGGGAGTTCTGTGTGCCACGTTGAGTTCAATTCCATCATTGGTGGAGTTCAGAATGCTCTTTGATTGTAGGTTAAATATAACTCCCAGCAACTACAACTCCCAAATGACAAAATCAATTTTTAGTGATGTTCACTCATTGACCTAGCAAGTGTCTTGTATCCAAATGTGGTGTCAATTCATCCAGTGGTTTTTAAGTTATGTTAATCCCACAAACGAACATTACATTTTTATTTATATAGATACCCATGGTGGGAGAAAATAACAATTGTGTCGACTGAGATCCACCCATTAGCATGTGAGTAACCATGAAGATAGCATCGTCAGTTAGTGAGGGTATCTGCAAAGAAGTAACCTGGCCTTTGTTCCCTTTGAATTGCTTGCTGCCTCTGCCTGGGTAGTGTTCACTAGCCCTGGTTGCTTACTACCCGGGGATCTCCTATGTCTGGGTGGTGCTCAATAGTCATTGTAAGGGATAAGAATTGTTTGAAGCAATAAATTTAATATCTACCCTTTAGTATTCTATAGAAACACACTTATGCCCTTTCCTTTTTGCTCTGATTTTTCATGAAGACTACAACTTGAAGCCAAGGGTTAGAGGTTCCTAGTTGGCACCTGATTTGCTTAATTTGTAATGATTTATAAGGCTTTTAGCTTAATGACTCTTGACTAGAAACAACCTTTAACACATTACCAATTCTTGGCAGATCCAATCTTATTTTACTGCAAAGGACTAAGATTCGGAGGCTGCTATTAGAAGTGCATTCCATTCTTGGCAATTCTGCTTCAGATTTAACTTTACTGTTTGACTTTCAAGCCACATGTATGTTCCTTAGTATGGCAACAGACCATGCAGACTCCCACAAAACTACCTGCTTTGACATATCCTGCTTACCAGTAAAACAATTATCATCTTTTTCTTGGACGGTGGCTTCCTGTCCGTTGCTGGCTGCTCCAAGTCTCACAGTAACCATCTCCTGGATGGGAATCGAGAATCCCTGGACTGGGAGATAGGAAGAGGAGGAGGAGGAGGAAGAAGAGAAAAAATAAATATCTTTACAGAGTGGGTAACATCCGTCTTCTTAACTCCTTTTTAAAGAAAAGCTAAATTTTAAAAAATGTACATTTTTGAAGAAAAGCTACAAGAAGACCTACAATCCTCTGTAAACACCTTTGCAGAAGCATATGAGCAGCTCAGCCTGTCATTAAACGTTGAGAAAACCAGTGCTCTTCCAGCAGTCACCAGCCAATCCCTCTCGAATGCCAGAAATACAGCTTAATGGTGTAACATTAGAAAATGTTAACCATTTCCACTACCTTGGCAGCCACCTCTTCACAAAAGTCAACATTGACACTGAAATTCAACACCGCCTGAGCTCTGCGAGTGCAGCATTTTTCCGAATGAAACAGAGAGTGTTTTAAGGACTGGGACATCCATAGGGACACCAAGGTGCTTGTCTATAAAGCTATTGTCCTCCCAACCCTGCTATATGCCTGCGAGACATGGACTGTCTACAGACGTCACATGCAACTCCTGGAACAATTCCATCAGCGCTGCCTCCGGAAAATCCTGCAAATCTCTTGGGAAGACAAGCGGACAAATGTCAGCGTGCTGGAAGAAGCAAAGACCACCAGCACTGAAGCGATGGTCCTCTGCCATCAACTCCGCTGGACTGGCCAAATTGTCCGGATCCCAGGCTTTCGGTTTATCCCAGAGTATCTGGAAGTGTGGACTCATATAATCCAATTTAAAGCAGAAAACCTAGGATCAGATCCTGGTATATAGGGCCTGTCTGGAAGGGCCCCCAATCTATATGGAGCAAGATGTTATCAAAAGTTATGATGGGTGCTGAGTTCCGCCATTTTCCCAACAGCTTCCTCTCCTTTTCTTAAACTTAGTGCATGTACATAATCAGACATGTGCATATATCAATCTTTCTATAGATCTATTGGACAAATAGATTTGTCCAATAGACACACCATCGTTATTTATTTCATTCAGAAACCATCTTGTATTAACCAAAACACAACATCGCTCTCTGAGGTATTCTTAATTTACACCGAGCACCTTTTCCCTGTGTAAAAAAAGTTGTTGATTACCTAATAGGTTCTTCTGAGCATATCCAAAATATATTTCCCTTTGGAAAGCTTAGAGAAGACAATTATGCTGGGGAAAATGGAAGGAAAAAGGAAGAAGGGCCGACCAAGGGCAAGATGGATGGATGGTATCTGTTCTGTCGCATGCTGGGCTTGAAATTAAGTGCCTTTAAAACAGGACGTGCAGCTTGAGCCCAGCGGAAAGCCAGGGCCCCCGAAGAGAAGCTCTTAGGGATTTTCCACCACAAACAGTCTTTAGAGGGCTTGTGAAATATAACAAAGTCTTTTATTGAGGAACAATCAAACAGAAACTTCTCTTGTCTTCAAAAGGTTAAACAAATGCTTCCAGGCTTTTGTGCAACTGGTGGCTTCTAACTGTTACTTTACTTTAAAGGAAAATCCCTTTCTAACTTCTCCCAGGCTGACTGTGAACCTAAACCTAACCGATGTGTGCTCCACTACCGGTTTGAACTGCGTCTCAAAGCACCGAGTGGACCTACCAGCGAGGCCAGTAGTCTCTTCAGCTGGAGTTCTTTGATATTCAAAGCTGTTTTTCCCTCCAAAATTCATCAGAGCTTTAGGGCTGTTTCCCTGGGAATCTTTGGGAATCTTTGGATGCTCTTAAGACTGTTTCCCCCCGGAAAGTCTTATGGGTTGAAGCTTTTGTGCAGGGGAAGCTTGCACACGTCCTGTACATTAGCTTTCCTTGCTGAGACTAACTAAAAATGGCTCCCTTCCCTTCCCAATTACCCTGAGCAAGGGGCGGAACCAAAACTTAACAATGATGGACAGGTGACTAGCCCTATAACTGCAACCAAAAGAAGCCACCTATCTGCAGAGTCCCTGAAACCTAGGGCTGCAAGCAAACATTTAATACAAAGCAAATAAAGTTGGAGGTCTTGGTACAGCTGTACCAGAACAGTATCCTTGAAGTGACTGGATTGACCTTAAAGGAGCTGGGGGTGGTGACGGCCGACAGGGAGCTCTGGCGTGGGCTGGTCCATGAAGTCACAAAGAGTCGGAAGCAACTGAACGAATGAACAACAACAACAATTTCCCTTTCCTCTCCTAGGGAATAAAAAGCAAAGGCAACTTCTGTAGACTGCATTTTCCCCAAAGTCTTCTTTAAAAAGATTTTTTTTTACAGAAAGCAGGGAAACTGAATATATATATTTATTTTGTTTTTAACATTTTCTGAGTCTCACAAATAATTAGGAGGCTAGGAAAATTCCCATCAGTTTAGTAAAATTCTAGGTGGGTAGCCCTTTACAGAGGCCTATGTATTTGTTGAACAAGTTTATTTTTCCTCAAATTATATAAATCTGTCATCATGGTGTTGCCTTGAGAAGGCCTCAACCAGAAGAACCAGCTGAATCATCTGTGACCTCTTTGCTTTAGGGGAAGCCGGTGTGACAGGGAACTATGCAGAACCGGTCACGTATGTATGAATTGTTAGGGGACACATCCTCTTTCTAAGCTCCAGGTTCCTCCTCGTACTCCTATCTACAAAGTAAAAGGTCCAAAATCATTAATTCCATGCACTCTCTGTACTTTTACGCATCAGAGCATCTAAGGCAGCACAACCTCGGGGGAAGTACAACGCGCAAAAGCAATATGCTTTTAGGTTAGTTCAGTTGCAATGCTTGCCAGGCAAACTTTTTTACCATAGCAGTAGAGCAGGGCTCAGTATTGTCCCCCATCTTGTTTAACATCTACTCAGGGGTCCTCAAACTAAGGCCTGGGGGCCGGATACGGCCCTCCAAGGTCATTTACCTGGCCCTTGCTCAGGATCAACTTAAGTCTGAAAGCACACAACAACAACAATGCTATCTCATCAGCCAAAAGCAGGTCCACACTTCCCATTGAAATATTAATCTATCTATATAAAAATGCGCTGTGCATAATGAGTACCTTAAAAACAAAAGAACCAATGAACAAAATCACACCAAATTTGGCAACAAAACATCTCACAACACAAGGAGTGACCTTCACTCAAAAAAATATGATTTTGTCATTTGGGAGGTGTAGTTGCTGGGATTTATAGTTCACCTACAATCAAAGAGCATTCTGAACTCCATCAACGATGGAATTGAACCAAACTTGGCACACAGAACTCCCATGACCAACAGAAAAAATTGGAAGGGTTTGGTGGGCATTGACCTTGAGTTTGGGAGCTGTAGTTCATCCAGAGAGCACAATGATGGATCTGGACCAAACTTGGCACAAGCACTCAATTCGCCCAAATATGAACACAGATGGAGTTTGTGGAAAATAGACCTTGACATTTGGGAGTTGTAGTCACTGGGATTCACAGTTCACCTACAATCAAAGAGCATTCTGAACCCTACAAATGACAGAACAAACTCAAGTTGAATCCTGACAAGACAGAGGTTCTCCTGGTCAGTCACAAGTTTTAATTGTTCAAAAGACCCCTTGACCACCACTGCAACCTGGATCCTCAGGTTGCAGTGGTGGTCAGGGGGTCTTTTGAACAATTAAAACTTGTGCGCCAGCTGCACCCATACCTTGGGAAGTCAGACTTGGTTACATGCTCTCATTACATCCAGGATAGACTACTGCAACGCACTCTACGTGGGGTTGCCTTTGAAGACAGTTTGGAAGCGTCAAATAGTCCAACGAGAGGCGGCCAGGTTAATAACTGGGGTAGCATAAGGGAGCATACAACTACCATGTTACACCAGTTCCACTGGCTGCCTGTTTGCTACCGATCACAATTCAAAGTACTGGCCACAATGGTCCACGCTCTTTTACATCCAGGAAAGACTACTGCAATGCACTCCACGTGGGGTTGCCTTTGAAGACAGTTCGGAAGCTTCAAATAGTCCAACGAGAGGCAGTCAGGTTAGTAACTGCGACGGCAAACAGGGAGCATACAACTCCCATGTTACGTCAGCTCCACTGGCTGCCTGTTTGCTACCGGGCACAATTCAAAGTGCTGGTTTTGGCCTATAAAGCCCTAAATGGTCCCGGCCCAGTTTACCTAACTGAACACATCTCCCTTTATGAACCATTGTGGAAACTAAGATCTTCTGGGGAGGCCCTGCTCTCGGTCCCGCCAGCATCACAGACGTTTGGCAGGGACGAGAGACAGGGCCTTCTCAGTGATTGCCCCCTGGTTATGGAACTCCCTTCCTGGCAATATTAGATCAGCCCCCTCTCTCAAGTGGTAATGGTCCCATCTCAAGAGTAAGGTGGGATAGAAATAAATGAAACAAGTAAAATATGTTGAATCTTTCCAGGGGAAAGATCATTCTCAGTACAACAGTTTGACACTATGAAAGGATCATGATGGGACTGAGGTATTTGCTGTTCTTGTGTTTCTTCAAGTAGTTAATGATTAATGATGGGTTCTTGTAGAAAGATTTGTTCAGAGAGGATTTGTTGTTGCCTTCCTTTGAGGAAGTATGACTCACCCAAGGTCACCCAGTGGGTTTCCATGGCCAAGCAGGAATTCAGGTCCTGTTCTCCAGAGTCATAGTCCAATTCTCAAACCATATAAATAAAAATGTAATGTTCGTTTGTGGGAATAACTTAACTCTAAAACCACTGGACGGAATGACACCAAATTTGGACAGCATAAACCTAACAACCCAATGTATGTCCTTCACTCATTTTTTTTAATTTTGTCATTTGGGAATTGTAGTTGCTGGGATTTATAGTTCACCTACAATCAAAGAGCATTCTGAACTCCACCAATGATGGAATTGAACCAAACGTGGCATATAGGAGTCCTATGACGAACAGAAAGCACTAGAAGGGTTTGGTGGGCATTGACCTTGAATTTGGGAGTTGTAGTTCACCTACATCCAGAGAGCACTGTGGACTCAAACAATGATGGATCTGTACCAAACTTGGGACAAATATTCCAAAAAACCCAAATATGAACACAGATGTAGTTTGGGGGAAATAGACATTCACATTTTGGGAGTTGACGTTACTGGGATTTATAGTTCACTTTCAATCAAAGAGCATTCTGAACCCCACCAATGACAGAACAGGATAAAACTTCTCACACAGAAACCCCATGAGCAACGGAAAATACTTAATGGCCATCCACTCCTTCACCAGGGCAAGAAAACGTAATCAAAGCCCTCCTGACAAAGAGCCATCCAGCCATAGATATAGATAGATATATATGATTCACACAGAGAGAGATATAGTATCATAGATTTGAAAGGGACCCCTAAAAAAGGACAATTATATGTTGCATGTTCCAGAGTAGACAAACCAGATAATCTCCACATCAATACTGACAAAGAAACAGTAAGAAGTGCTGTTTATCCACAAGCATAAAGAAATTGCATATATTAGAAATCAACACTTTATTTTCCAGATCACCAGACTGGGCCACAGCAACATGTGGCAGGGGACGGCTAGTAGTATATAAATATCAAGAACTGGGAAGTCCTGGCCCTTGAGCATTGTAGCTGGAGGTCAGTTGTTACCTATGATGCCATGGATTTTGAAGAGGTACAAATAGAGAGTGAAAGGTAGAAACGTGTTAAGAGGAAGGCCTGTCAAGCAAAACCTTGTCGTGACAGTCCTCCATTTGGAAACCTATGCCCTTATTGTGAAAAACCATATGGATCCAGAATAGGTCTTCACAGTCACTTATGGACCCATCACAAAGACTTGGCCTCAGGGGATCATCTATGATAATGACACCACGTTGGCTCAAGAGTGAAGAATATTATCATACATCAACTTCAATCTCCATCTGCAGGACGGCGATAACTCCAACCCTACCTCACTCATCTCTTTCACAAAACAAGAATACTTCTCATTACACACCCCCTCCGTTGCAGACATCATTTGAAGGAAAGATCAAAGGATGCCCAAAATCTGAATTTGTTGCTGAGAAGCCGGAAGAGCAGCTACGGGGAGTAGAACTGGCTACTACAACTTCCAGGCCTTGTTGGGTCAGTTGAACTATTTGTGTGAGTTAGGGAAGAGGACTGACCTGTTCCACCCGGATGTGAAGAAATACTACAGCCAGCAGGTTTGTATAACCCTTGGGCAGCCCAGGGAGGAAGGGATCGAGACCACCAGAAAATACTGCAATTAACCCCATGGCTTTCACTATGCTAAAACACCGTGGCTGAAGAGGTCAGATTTCAGAGCAGTCCTGAGGTTGTTGTAAACAACATACTATGGAAATATATTGCAGGAGCCTGTCTTCAAATTATTTTGGATTCATGGCAATCTTATCACATTGACAAGATATGGTCAGAGGGGGTTATGAGGCTGAGTGTGTGGGATTTGTCAAAGGGCACCCAGTAGATTCCCATGGTTGACTGTGGAGTCAAACTCTGGTCTCCATAGTTATAGTCCAATGCACAAACCACTACACACAGCATGAGACAGGGATGTCCTCTCTCACCCCTATCTATATACATATATATACTATATATATACTATATACTATATACTATATATATATATATAAAAATGCTGTGTGCATAATGAGTACCTTAAAAACAAAAGAACCAATAAACGAAATCACACCAAATTTGGCAACAAAATAACTCACAACACAAGGAGTGACCATCATTCAAAAAAATATGATTTAGTCATTTGGAGTTGTAGTTGCTGGGATTTATAGTTCACCTACAATCAAAAAGCATTCTGAACTCCATCAACAATGGCGTTGAACCAAACTAGGCACACAGAACTCCCATGACCAACAGAAAATACTGGAAGGGTTTGGTGGGCACTGACCTTAAGTTTGGGAGTTGTAGTTCACCTACATCCAGAAAGCACTGTGGACTCAAACAATGATGGATCTGGACCAAACTTGGCACAAGCACTCAATATGCCCAAATATGAACACAGATGGAGTTTGGGGGAAATAGACCTTGACATTTGGGAGTTGTAGTCACTGGGATTCACAGTTCACCTACAATCAAAGAGCATTCTGAACCCCACGAACGACAGAATCGGGGCAAACTTCCCACACAGAACACCCATGACCAACAGAAAATACTTAAGGCTGTCCAATCCAACTCCCTTCATCAGGGCAAGAAAACATAATCAAAGCCCTCCTGACAAAGTGCCATCCAGCCATCGATATAGATAGATATGATTCACATACACACAGATATAGTATCATAGATTTGAAAGGGACCCTTAAAGAAGGACAATGATATGTTGCATGTTCCAGGGTGGGCAAACCAGACACTCTCCACATCAACACTGACAAAGAAACAGCAAGAAATACTGTTTACCCACAAGCATAAAGAAATTACATATATTAGAAACCAACACTTTCTCATTACTTTATTTTCCAGATCAACAGATTGGGCCACAACAATGCGTGGCAGGGGACAGCTAGTTATTTATATTCACAATAGAAATCTTAACAAGGTAATTACGTCAAGATGAAAATCTAACAGGAATAAAAGTGAAAAGCCAAAAATACCAAATAATTTGCGGATGACATTATCCTAATGTCGGAAGACCTGCTGAAGGAATTTCCCAAAATGATACACAATGTTCACCAATTTGGACTAGTTTCTGGACTCTCGATCAATTTAGGCAAAACAAAATTATTAGCAGTAAAGCTAAATAACAAAAAAAAGAACTAAGGCAGAAAAAAGGAATTGAAACAACCCCCAAGCAAAATGTTTAGAAATCAATGTAACAATGAATAATAAGGATGTATTGCAAACTACAAAAATCTTTTAACTACAAGAAAATCTGGAATAATTTTTTTAAAAAGACTTGAAAAAAAATGGATGAATTTGGCGATCTCTCTTTTAGGATGGATAGCTACAATAAAAATGAACCTCCTACCCTAATTATGTTTCTTGTTCCAAAATATCCCAACTGATATTAAGGAAAAAGAATATTAGAACTGCAATGCTGAACGCACAAGATTTGTTTGGAGTGGAAAAAACCTAGAATAAAGAAGAAAAAAATTACAAGATACTAAACGACGAGGAGGACTTGCTCTCCCAACTTTAAAACTATACCAAGAAGCAGTTATATTGAATTGGTTAAAAGAAAGAATCCATCTTGATAATCAGAGCAGATTTAAAATTTAGCTTAGATGTATTCCTAAATTATGGGAAAATGGCTGAAGACCCAATTAGGAAAATTCTGATGGGAATTTGTTCCAAGCACAAAAGAAAATTTTATACAAAAATACCACAACAGTCTTCAATTCAGGAAGCCTTTAAGCAACATGGAAATCCCAAGGATAACAGAAGATTGTTAACCTATGCAGATTTACACGAGGAAATCTCCAACTAAAAACAAGGGCAGAACTGAACCAACCTGAACTGCTTTGAATGTAAACAAATATAACATCAACATCAAAAGGATTTGAGGAAGAAAAGGCTGATTTTGACAAAATATTACAACAAACAACTATCCAAAATCTACACCCTGCTGTCAAAACTACGCACAGAAGATAAATAATGTCGGAAATGTAAACAATCAGTGGGATCATTTTTTCATATGTCCAGCAAGAAAACAAAAAAATGGATTGAGATCCAGAAAACTACAGAAAAAATACTAAAACTAAAAATACCCATGCCTCTAGAGGCATTCTTACCAGGCATAATAAATATATCACTGCTGAAGCCATACAAGTCTTTTCATTCTGCTAACAACTGCAGAAAGAATTGTATATGTGCAGATGTGGAAATTAGAAGAAACACCAAAAATAGAAGAATGGATAGTAGCTGGAATAGCGGAAACGGACTCTTTGACAAGACATCTTCAATTTCCTAGAAGAAAAGAAAATTCCAACAAGGGGATTTTATCTTTAAAATTTTAATCTATTACCTTATGTTTTATACAATGAACTAAATAATATGGAAACAACAAAAATTCTTATGTATATGAAAGAAGGATATGTAAAGGCTGGGTGGTGGTGGTGGTAACTGTGACCTAACTAGATTTACACTAACTGTGGATGTAGTGTATCTGGACTTCAGTAAGGCCTTCAACAAGGTCCCCCATGACCTTCTGGCCAACGTGGACTAGGCAAAACTATGGTTAGGTGGATCTGTAATTGGTTAAGTGGACGAACCCAGTGGGTGATTCTCCCCAGTGCTTCCTCTTCATCCTGGAAAAAAGTGACGAGCGGAGTGCCACAAGCAGGGTCCCGTCCTGGGCCCGGTTCTGTTCAGGATCTTTATTAATGACCTAGACGAAGGGTTAGAAGGCATGATCATCAAGTTTGAAGACGACACCAAATTGGGAGGGATAGCCAATACTCCAGAAGACAGGAGCAGAATTCAAAATGATCTTAACAGATTAGAGAGATGGGCCAAAATTAACAAAATGAAGTTCAACAGTGACAAATGCAAGATACTCCACTTAGGCAGAAAAAATGAAATGCAAAGATACAGAATGGGGACGTGTGGCTCGAGAGCAGTACCTGTGACAAAGATCTTGGAGTCCTTGTGGACAAGTTAAACATGAGCCAACAATGTGATGCGGCAGCAAAAAAAGCCAATGGGATTTTGGCCTGCATCAATAGGAATCTAGTGTCTAGATCCAGGGAAGTCATGCTACCCATCTATTCTGCCTTGGTTATCCCACACTTGGAATATTGTGTCCAATTCTGGACACCACAGTTCAAGAGAGATATTGACAAGCTGGAAAGTGTCCAGAGGAGAGTGACTAAAATGATCAAGGGTCTGGAGAACAAGCCCTATGGGGAACGGCTTAAAGAGCTGAGCATGTTTAGCCTGAAGAAGAGAAGGCTGAGAGGAGATATGATAGCCATGTATAAATATGTGAGAGGAAGCCACAGGGAGGAGGGAGCAAGCTTGTTTTCTGCTTCCTTGGAGACTAGGACGCGGAACAATGGCTTCAAACTACAAGAAAGGAGATTCCACCTGAACATGAGGAAGAACTTCCTGACTGTGAGAGCTGTTCAGCAGTGGAACCCTCTGCCCCAGAGTGGCAGGCTCCTTCTTTGGAAGCTTTTAAACAGAGGCTGGATGGCCATCTGTTGGGGGTGCTTTGAATGCAATTTTCCTGCTTCTTGGCAGGGGGTTGGACTGGATGGCCCATGAGGTCTCTTCCAACTCTATGATTCTAACTAGATCATATGTGAAGTCTCTCTGGAAAAAAAACTGATTTCTGATAAGCCCAAAGCATCTGATCTAGCAAATGTTCACTTTCATAATGCAATCAAAGTACATGCACTGAAAACAGTCAACTTCCTAGTGGTGATTCTAATTTGTGTATTCATTCTTTCTATGGCTATTCAGTTTACTTATTAACCCTGTTGAGGAAGCTATTCTGGTGCCACGCATGGAGGTCATTAACTTTGTTTACCACTTAACAGAAAAAGCATGTCAAATATTAACCAAGACTGCATCTAGCACACCCTCCAACTTTACAGGGGGAAAAATAGACCATGTTTGTCCAAGCGACATCAGAGTGAGGGAAAGATGGCAATTGGGATTAATGAGGAGGAGCATATAAGCAAGGAAAAAGCTGCAAGAGCGCTTTAGCTCAACATACTGGGAAGGGTGGAAATCCACACCCTCCTCTCCACTCAAATTAACAATTGAGTTAATGACGCCCAACTACTTTCGTACCTTGAACATGATTTGCAGCAACTGAATTAAGCCAACAAAGAAAATGGGATGAGAAGAGAGAAGCTGGAACGTGTTAAAAGCTGCTCAAAGGCATGGCAGAGGATTATCTCTGCCAAGTGGGGACAGTAGGAGAGTACAATCTAGAACAGGATTGGGAACTATGGGTATACAGCTCTTAATGTTTCCAATGGTTCTCCCTGGCACCAGAAGTTACCTCTTTTGTATGCCATAGTAATTAAACTGAGACCTCCATATATAAATGTTTTACGTGCTGAGATTCAATCACCATTGCTTGAAGGTATTAAAATAAAAAAAATCCAAAAGGCAGATGTTGCTTTTGCCATTTTATATAATATATACCATTTTACTCCAGCTTGAGCGCTCCAGCTGGATGTCAGATGTGACCAGCAGTGCTGTAGAATTTGAAGAGGCATGAATGGAGGATGAAAGAGAGAAACATGCCAAGAGGAAGGCGCGTCAATCCAACCCCGATCGAGACCGCCTTCCACCTGAAAACCAATGCCCTCACTGCGGGAGAAGGCGCAGAGCAAGAATAGGGCTCCACAGTCACCTACGGTCCCACCAGAACACCCATCTTGGAAGACTATCCTACTCGGCCAATGAGGGATCGCCTAAGTAAAGTAAGTATGATTTTACTATGGCATCGTAAAGCATGGAACTTGATTTAAGTATTCATGGGTGATCCTAGAGCCAAATCATGGCAGATGCCAAAAGTATCAATCAATCAATCAATCAATCAATCAATCAATCAATCAATATTACAGTCCAAAGACCCAATTTGCTCAGCAGGGAAAGTACACAGCAGATTCATAAGCTGATAAGACCACTTAAAAATGGGATGAGTGCAATGCTAAATGCATATGAACAAGGGTAAAAAGAGTATATTTCCAAGTATACCAAGAGTATATTTCCACACACTTTTCTCTTTCCCCCAGTTGTTTCCTCAATTTGGATTGGGCATCCAGACAATCCTAAACGTGAGACGTGTACAGTACAATGTCTTTCATGTTAGCTGGGTTTTTTGGGCAGGGGGTGGGATACTTTCAGCATAGACAGACAAGGCAGTGAAGCTTTACCAAACATCTGTTCCTCTGAACAGTCTTCACAGATTCAGCCAGTTTTATAACTCCAGGTAGCCTCTTCTGAAGACATTAAACTGTTCACTGCACCACTGCATATAATAATGGAGCGCACAGTGATGCAATGCGTTAAACCCTTGTGCTGGCAGTGCTGCTGAACAAAAGATTGGGGGTGAGCTCCAGTCTGTTAGCTCCAGCTCCCCATGCGGAGACATGAGAGAAGCCTCCCACAAGGATGGTAAAAACATCAAAACCTCCAGGCGTCCCCTGGACAATGTTCTTGCAGATGGCTAGTTCTCTCACACCAGAAGCAACATGCAGTTTCTCAAGTTGCTCCTGACGTGAAAAATATATATAATAACACTGATAGCGTACTGATAAATAACATTATTTCCTGTAGCTACTAGGATTATTTATGTCTTTTATTAGTGACTAGCCGTCCCCTGCCACGGATTGCTGTGGCCCAGTCTGTGTATATGCGTTTTGTGTGTGTATATATGTGTATATGTGTGTATTTATGTGGTTATGCGCATGCATTGTAATGTTTGGGGTTTTTTTTTTGGCTTTTTAAGTCTCTTCCGCTGTGTTTTTCAGTGTTTTTCTGAGTGACTGTGGCCAAACCTTCCCTCCCTCTTTCTTTCCTTTCTTTCTCTCCTTCCTTCCATCTTTTTCTTTTCCTTCTTTCCCTTTTTCTTTCTTCCTTCTCTACCTGTTTTTTTCCTCCCTTCCTTTGCTCTTTGGTTCCATCCTTCCTTCTCTCTTTCCTTCCTTCCTTCCCTCCCTCCCTCCCTCTTTCTTTTGTTCCTTTTCTCCTTCCTTTCCTCTCTCTTTCCTTCCTCTTTTCACTTTATTTCCCTCTCTCCTTCCTCCTTCTTTCCCCTTTTCTATCCCTTCTTCTCTCCTTCCTTCCCCCTTTGTGTGTATATGTGTGTTTTTGTGTATATATGCATATATGTGTGTGTATATATTTGTGTATGTGTGTTTGTGTATATATGTGGTTTTGCACATGCATTATAATGGGTTTTTTTGTTTGTTTTGGGCTTTTAAGTCTCTTCTGCTGTGTTTTTCAATGTTTTTTTTATGAGCGATGGACACTCGTTGGTCTGATTGGTGTATTCTGTCCAAATTTGGTGTCAATTCGTTCAGTGGTTTTTAAGTTCTGTTAATCCCACAAACTAACATTACATATTTATTTATATAGATTTCAAAATGTTTGTTTGAAAAGACTCTCAGAATATTTGCTGTGTGAACTGTTTGTTATAATTCCAAAGTGGGCAACAGAGATTGGATTATTTCCTATTGCATTATGTTGTATTATAGATGACTTTTATGAGCTGCTAAACTTGATGACTGAAAGGTCACAGGTTCGAATCCGGGGAGCAGCGTGAGCTCCCGCTGCCACCCCCAGCTTCTGCCAACCTAGCAGTTCGAAAACATGCAAATGTGAGTAGATAGATACCACTCTGGCGGGAAGGTAACAGCGCTCCAGGCAGTCATGCTGGCCTCATAACCTTGGAGGAGTCTACGGACAACGCCAGCTCTTCCGCTTAGAAATGGAGATAAGCACCAACCCCCAGAGTTGGACACGACTGGACTTAATGTCAGGGGAAAATCTTTACCTTTACCTATCCAACTGCCCTGACCAAATGCAATTAAAAGACTACCATATATCCTCCAGAAAAGCCAAGTTCATCAGCCATATACTCAGTGTCCCCACTTGCAATCTTAAGTACACATGGATTTGCTTCTCAGCAAATATATATACCTTAATAATGAGTTCTTCCACTTCCAATGGCATTATTCACATGGAGCAATTCAATGTATTAGCAGGGAAAATGAAAATCTAGGCTTTAAATGAAGGATGTAAAATTTAGATACCATGCAACTAGAAATAAGCTACTTTAAAAATAATTTCATTCTGCCAATGTATCTTTTAAAGATCTGGATGGCGGTAAGAGATGGGAAACGACAGACTGTAAACACTGGCTGATCTTTATGAATTGGCAACCCAGGCAATGCCTCAATGCCAAGCCACCCTCCAAAGGCACCCCACTGGCTGGGTGACTTATATTGCTATTTGATGGACAACTTACTTAGTAAGATGTCTCCAGACTGGCAGCTGAGTTGGAAGCCAAACAAAATGCTTTTGCCACTCAGTTAAACAAACAGAAAGAAACAAAGGCCACAGAAGGGAGGGGATGGAGTTGTCCATGCCAAAGCAAATGCAAAAGGTCACAGGCTCAATCTTGTGGCATCTCCGCAAATAGTTTAAGGGCAGACAAACAAGAAATTAGGTGTTGAGCTTTAATTAATGTTTGAAAACCAGCTGACAGGTTTCAGAAACACCTTTGCCACAAGTTCCTAATTTATATAAATAAAAATGAAATGTTCATTTGTGGGATTAACATAAATCAAAAACCACTGGACGGATTGACACCAAATTTGGACACAAGACACCTATCAGGCCAATGAGTGACCATCACTCATATAACCCCCCTCCAAAAAAAACAGTGGAAGGAACTTAAAAACCCAAAAATGCTATATGATGATACAGAAAAAAGAGAAGGAAGATGGAGGGAAGGAAGGGGAGAAAGAAAGAAAGAAAGAAAGAAAGAAAGAAAGAAAGAAAGAAAGAAGCATGGAAAGGAAAGAGGAAGGAAGGAAAGGAAAAAGGAAAAAGGAGAGAAAGAAAGGGAAAAGAAAAGGAGGGAGGAAGGAAAGGGTAGAGAAGGAAGAAAGGAGGAAGGGAGGAAAAAAAGAAAGAAAGAAAGAAAGAAAGAAAGAAAGAGAAAGAAAGAGAGAGGAGAGAAAGAAAGAGGGAGGAAAGGAAGGGAGGAAAGAAAAGAAGGAAGGAGGAGAAAAAGGGAAGGTAAGTTAAAGCATTTTTCAAACTTAAAACAAGTGAGATACCTGCAGCGGTGAAAAGTAACCATTGGCAGGGATGTTGCTGAAAGATGTAACTACACTGAACTATAGAATGAAAGAACAAAGGGAATTACAGGCAAGCTGTCATCGACATTAAAAGGAAAAGAGAAAAGAGGAAGGAAAGAAAGAAAGAAAGAGAGAGAGAGAGAGAGAGAGAGAGAGAGAAGGGTGGAAGCAAAAAATGAAGGAAGGAAAGAGGTAGAGAAGGAAGAAAGGAGAGAAAAAGGGAGGAAAGTCAAGAAAGAAAGAGAGAAGGAAGGGTGGAAGCAAAAAACGAAGGAAGGAAAGAGGTAGAGAAGAAAGAACGGAAAGAAAAAGGAAGGAAAAGAAAAAGGGAGGGAGGAAGGAAAGAGGTAGAGAAGGAAGGAAGGAGAGAAGAAAAGGGAAGGAAGGAAAGAGGGAGTGAAGGAAGGGGGGAAGAAGGAGATAAAGAGGGAGGGAAGGTTGGCCACAGCAACGCGTGGTGGGTACAGCTAGTTATATATGAAAACCAAGACCAACAATACAATATGAGACTATGATGCCTAGTTGTTATTGCTGTACGCTTCCAAGTAATTTCTGGCTTCCAAGTAACTTCTGGTGATCGACTCATGGGGTTTTCTTGGCATAATTTATTCAGAGAGGGTTTGCCACTGCTTTTCTCGTAAGCATCAACACCCAAGATGTCTGAAAACTTGTAAAAGCATTCAAGGCTATCCAGATATTGGTTTATTCGGACACCCTGGAGTGCAGATCACACAGTACTAGGTAGGGACAGATTGTCTGACTTGCTGAAAATAATTATGTGTTTCTTAGGAAAGCGCAACTGTCAGCAGTCTCTGAAGAACTACCATGGTTTCCCTGTAAAGCGAAGGCAATTTACATTTGTAGTCAGACAGGTTCCCTGACTCCCAGGTTGGGAAAGTGGGACTGGAATATGAATGCCACCGCTCTTTTTCCTTGAGATCTCCCTTAACCTACTTTTCATTTTTATCTTGTCCCCTTCCAGCTACCAACAGTAATACACAAAACTACTTTTTGATTAAGTCATAAAGCCCTAATAATAAAACAAAAGATGTCACAACAAATTCCTTATCCAGTCAGCCAAAAAGACTTGAAAGTGTTACATTATATTCCCTCTGCAATATATTCGATAAAATTGTGTTTTTTGCCTATTTCCTTAACTATTGTTAGTCTCCCATCCCCATGGATGTCAGAGCTATTTATAATGCCTTATTATATCATATCATCACATATCATTCCTTCAAAAATTTTCCAAATAGAAGTGACAGCTGCAACTAAATAACTGATGAAGCATTTGGAAGTTGCTGTTGATCTCCCCGGAATGAGTTGGATCTTCTTTGTGAAGGTCTTTGCTTTCTGCAAGGATCTCTCAAGCCTAAAGAGAATAATCGACTCGGGCTATATACAGGCAGCCCTGGGTTACAAACATCCAACTTACAAATGGCTCATAGTTACAAATGAGGGTGAGACTGAAGGGGGCAATGGGTGAAATTTGCAATAGCTAACCTTTAGCAATGAAACAAAAGAGAAAGGTACCCCTCCCTATTATTATTATTATTATTATTATTATTATTCTGCTGCCCTGGAGACTAGGACATGGGAACAATGGCTTCAAACTACAAGAAAGGAGATTCCATCTGAACATGAGGAAGAACTTCCTGACTGTGAGAGCTGTTCAACAGTGGAACTCTCTGCCCTCGGAGTGTGGTGGAGGCTCCTTCTTTGGAAGCTTTTAAACAGAGGCTGGATGGCCATCTGTCAGGGGTGCTTTGAATGCAGTTTTCCTGCTTCTTGGCAGGGATTGGACTGGATGGCCCATGAGGTCTCTTCCAGCTCTTATGATTCTATGATCCTATGGGACTAGACAGGTCTACAAGATACATGTCATCAAACCTATGCAGAAAGAGACCCTGAAGGAAGCACTGAAGATCGTCCGGGGAGGCCCTGCTCTCGGTCCCGCCAGCATCACAAGTGCGGCTGGCGGGGACGAGAGACAGGGCCTTCTCGGTGGTGGCCCCTCGGCTATGGAATGCCCTACCAACGGAGATCAGACAGGCCCCATCGCTACTGGCGTTTAGAAGGCGGGTGAAGACGTGGCTCTTCGAACAGGCGTTCGGATAAGCATGCAATTAACATCTGACTCAGAAAGACGGCATACTGAACAAGGAATGGTAAAATGACTATGAGATTTGGATCTGATTTTATTCGAGGCGTGATGACGTTATGTGTATTGTTTGTGGATGTCTGTCACATGCATTGTTTAATGTTGCACTTTTTTACTGTAAACCGCTTAGAGTCGCCTTGTATGGCTGATATAGGCGGTATACAAAAGGAGTAAATAAATAATAAATAATAATAATAATAATAATAATAATAATAATAATAATAATAAACTTTATCTCCCCAATGGGGACTCGGGGCAGCTTACATGAGGCCAAGCCCAACAGCATATTACAATAAAATAAAATCAAAACACAATAACAACACAGTAAAATACATACAATATATGAGTACAAAAAATACACGATAAAGCAAAATCATACACAATAAAATAACAATGAGCAGGCCGCATGTGCAAGATAAAAAACTAAAATACTAAAAAGACTAAAATCAGGATGAGGCTGATTGTTTGTGAAGGAGAAACTCATAAGGGAACGGGGTCATAAAAATAGACCTTCATACAGTTGGGGAAATATACTCTGGGTTTTAAGAAAGAAAGGGTTCTCCAAAGCAGGATGAGTCTCAAACAGCCCTCCAGATGTTGTGGGACCACAACGTCTTACATTTATCGTTACTGGGAGTTACTGTTTAACAACATCTGGAGAGCCACATGACTCCCAGGGCTGCTCTTAAAATTTAGGTGGGGAACCTGTGTCCTTCCAGATGTTGTTGACTTCAACCATTGGAGGTATACAAATAGGAACTGTAAGGCTGAACCTACTGTGGGTGTTACAGTTCATTAAATCATATAGCACCATCACTCCACATGAGTATACATGTGCCGTTTGCCTTCATGTCATTGCCAACATATGGTTTTTTGCCTCAGAGGCTTGCTTCAGTAACTCCCATGGCCAAGTGGGGATTCGAACCCTGATCTCCAAAGTGCACCCACACTGTCAAATGAATCCAGTTTGGCCCTACTAACTGCCACGGCTCAGTGCTATGCAACTGTAAACAGTTAGTGAAGCACAAACACTCTATTGCACTGAAGGCTAGGTACCTTGTAAAACTACAGTGCCGAGAGTTCTGTAACATTGAGCCACGAAACTTAAAAGTGGTGCGAAAGTGCATTCATTCTACAATGTAGATCCACCCCTTGCCTTGCACTCAAACAACTACACCACAGTGAGGCTGGATCTACAGGGCACTGGATCTACAATTCTGACCCTCACCCTACCTGACACTTTACAAGTAAAGGAAAAACGACAACGTTCCTGGCCGTCAGGCTGAGCATCTTATCAACATATGGCAGGACCAAAGTTTCTCCAAGAAAGAAAGAATGAAAAGGGAGGGAAGGCAAGGGAAAGCAGGAAGGAGAAGAGGGAAGGGGAAAAGGAGGAAGGAAGGAAGGAGAAGGGAAAGAGGAAGAAAGAAGAGAAGGGGGAGGAAGGAAGGAAGAGGAAGAGGGGGAAGAAGGAAAAGGGAAGGGAGAGGAAGAAAGGAAGGAAGGAAGGAAGGAAGGAGGGAAGAAGGAAGGAAGGGAAGGAAGGAGAGAAAGGGGAGAGGAAGAAAGAAGAGGGAAGAAGGAAGGAAAGAAAGGAGGGGGAAGGGGAAAGGAAGGAAGGAAGGAAAGAGGAAAGGAAGGAAAGGGAGAAGGAGGAGAGGAAGGAAAGAGAGAAGGAAAGAGGAGAGAAGAATGGAGGAAAAGGAAGGAAGGGGAAGAAAAAGAGGAGAAAGGAAGGGGGGAGGGAAGGAGAGAGAGAGGAAGGAGAAAGAAGAGGAAAGAGGAGAGAAAGAAAGGAGGAGGAAGGAGAAAGGAAAGAGAAGGAAAGGAGGAAAATGAAGGAAGGAAGGAGGGAAGAAGAAGAAGAGAAAATAAGGGGAGGGGAAGGAAGAGAAGGGAATGAAGAGAGAAGGAGGAAGGGAGGGAGGGAGGAAGGAAGGGAGGAGAAAGGAATGAGAGAGAAGGAGGAGGAAGGGGAGAAGAGGAGAGAAGAAGGGAGGAAGAGAAGGAATAGGAAGGAGAAGAAGGAAGGAAGGAGGGGAAAGGAAAGAAGGAGAAGGAGGAAGAAGGAGGAGGAAGGAAAGAGGAAGAAGGAAGGAAGGAGAGAAGGAAGGACGGAGAAGGGAAGGAAGAAGAGAGGGAAGGAGAATGAAGGAAAGAAGGGAAGAGGAGAAGAGGAAGGGAGGAGGAGAAAGAGGAGAGAAGAAGGAAGGAAGGAAGGAAGGAAGGAAGGAAGGAGGAAGAAGGAAGGAAGGAAGGAAAGGGAATGGAGAGGAAGAAGGAGGAAGGAAAGGAAGAAGGAAGGAAGAGAAGGGAATGAGGAGAGAAGAAGGAGGAAGGGAAAGGAAGGAAGGAAGGGAGAAGGAGGAGGGGAGGAAGGAAGGAAGGAGAAGGGAAAGAGAGGAAGGAGGAAGGGAGAAAGGAAGGAAGGAAGAAGGAGAAGGGAAAAAGGGAAGGAAGGAAAGGAGAAGGAAGGAGGAGAGAGAAGGAGAGGAAAGAAGGAGAAGAAGGAGAGAAGGAGGAAGGAGGAGGAGGGAGGGAAGGAAGGAAGGAAGGAAGGAAGGAAGGAAGGAGAAGGGAATGAGGAGAGAAGAAGGAGAAGGGAGGGAGGAAGGAAGGAAGGAAGGAAGGAGAAGGGAAGGAGGGAAGGAGGAGGAAGAAGGAAGGAAGGAAGGAGAAGGGAATGAGGGGAAGAGGAAGGAAGAAAGGAGAAAGGAATGAGGAGAGAAGGAGGAAGGAAGAGGAGAGAAGGAGGAAGGAAGAAAAGAAAGAAGAGAAGGAATGAGGAGAGAAGAAGGAGGAAGGAGGAAGGAAGGAAGGAAGGAAGGAAGGAAGGAAGGAGAAGGGAATGAGAAAAAGGAGGAAGGAAGGAAGGAAGGAGAAGGAGGAAGAAAGGGAAGGAGGAAGGAGGAGGAAGAAGGAAGAAGGAAGGAGAGTGCTTGCTGAAATTTGAATCCATTGTTCCATGTCCTAGAGTCCAGAGCAATAGAAAAGAAGAAGAAGAAGAAGAAGAAGAAGAAAAAGAAGAAGAAGAAGAAGAAGAAGAAGGGGAAAAACCCACATGCTCTTATCATGTGGCAGCCAGATGCAATGGAAGATCAGCTGCGACATAGGAAGGAGGAAGGAAGGAAGGAAGGAAGGAAGGAAGGAAGGAAGGAAGGAAGGAAGGAGAAGGGAATGAGAAAAAGGAGGAAGGAAGGAAGGAAGGAGAAGGTAAAGAGGAGAGGAGGAGGAAGTAGGGAAGAGGAGGGAGTGAGGGAAGGGAAGGGCGGGCCTCACCGCTCTGCCTGCCGCCCACCAGCTCCGGGGTGCCCAGCATGAGCTCTCCTCCCGGGGGCAGCGACACCAGGAAGCGTCCGCGCGGGGTGCGGAGCGGGCAGCGCAGGAAGGCCTCCCCCATGGCGAGCCCTCGGAGCCCGGCTCCCCTTCGGCACGAGACGCTGCCTTGCTTCTCGACCTGCGGCAGGTGGGCTCGGGCGCCTCCTCGAGGGGGCGGGGCGCAGGGAAGGGCACGCCCCTCCAGAAGCCCCGCCTCCTGTGAGACCCCCTCCCTCCTTCCCTCCCTCGGAGGAGAAGCCCCGCCCCGCTCCAGAAGTGGGACAGAAGTAGTTCCACCCAAAGTTCACAGGTTGCAGTGTCTGCCTTCTCAGGCCAGCAGCAGTGCAGGCCTTGCAGGCTTCTGACATTCAATGTACCCCCCCCCCCTCAGTAAAGACACTCCCCCAGTTACACACATGCAACTTCTCTCCTCTTTCCCTTCTCCTTCCTCCCTCATTCCCCCCTTCTTCCTTCCTTCCTTCCTTCCTTCCTTCCTTCCTTCCTTCCTTCCTTCCTTCCTTCCTTCCTTCCTTCCTTCCTCCCTCCCTCCCTCCCTCCCTCCCTCCCTCGTTCCCTTCTCCTTCTTGACTAATGTAAATTGAGATAATTTCCTATAGAGTCAATTCAGTTTCTAGTCAGTAAATGTTGACAGATGTCAACAGATGTCAACATTTCTCTTATCACTGTCGCAGTTCTTATCATAGTTTACTAGACATGTCAAGGGCGGGCACTTTTTACCATATGTGGTGGTCATGTAAATAAGCTGGGCACAAATACATAGGATTTTAGAAGAAATTGTTAAAGTTAAATTTGAAACAAGACCTGATTTCTATCTGCTTGGGATGTTAGATGAACAACTCAGTGGAAAACATGGAAGGTTATTTCTATAAGTGACAACAGCAGCAAGAATGGCGTACGCTCAGAGGCGGCCCTAGGTAATTTTCAATGGTAAGCAAACAGTATTTTGATGCCACCCGCCCCCCCAACCAATCACTGATATATATTTTCTGTTCGTCGTGGGAGTTCTGTGTGCCATATTTGGTTCAATTCCATCATTGGTGGAGTTCAGAATGATCTTTGATTGTAGGTGAACTATACATCCCAGTAACTACAACTCGCATATGTCAAGGTCTATTTCCCCCCAAGAGTGCCTCAAGAGCGCCCCTGGGAAAAATCAACTATACTGCAAATGCTTACTTTGCGTAATGGGTTGAGCCGCCCCTGTGTACACTCAAACATGGAAAGTCTCAATTCTGTCACATAGACTTATGGAAATCAGCGAACTTGCAGAAACTGATAAACTTACTGTGTTGATTAAGGAGAAATATCGAACTAACTTTAAGAAAGACTGGGACTCATTTATTGTGTTCCCCCAGCAAAGATGAGGCCAAATCTCCATTACTTTTTTTCTTTTTGGACAAGAAGTGTGTTATTATGTGAGAAATGATGTACCAATGGTTTTTTTTTCACCAAATGGGTGAAAAAACAGATAAATATAACTACCAGATAAATAGATGCTTTTGAACTGTGGTGTTGAAGGAAAATTCTGAGAGTGCCTTGGACCACGTCCATACTTCAGGAAATAAAGCCTGACTTTGAGGGAAGAATAGTAGAGGCAAAGATGATGTACTTTGGCCACATCATGAGAAGAAAGGAAAGCTTAGAGAAGACAATGATGCTGGGAAAAATGGAAGGAAAAAGGAAGAGGGGCCGACCAAGGGCAAGATAGATGGCATCCTTGAAGTGACTGGATTGATCTTGAAGGAGCTGGGGGTGGTGACGGCCAACAGGGAGCTCTGGCGTGGGCTGGTCCATGAGGTCATGAGTCAGAAGTGACTGAATGAATAAACAACAACAAACCAGATAGAGAAAGATTACATAATGTAGATTGCTTGTAGTTTGTAGTTATTCTTTGATGTTTTGGATGTGTTAGTATTATTCTACGGAGCCCCTGGTGGCGCAGTGGGTTAAACCGCTGAACTGCTTGTTGACCGAAAGGTCACAGGTTTGAATCGAGGGAGTGGCGTGAGCTTCTGCTGTCAGCCCGGTTTCTGCTAACCTAGCAGTTCGAAAACATGCAAATATGAATAGATCAATAGGTACCACTCCGGCGGGAAGGTAACGGTGTTCCATAGTCATGCCAGCCACATGACCTTGGAGGTGTCTATGGATAATGCCGGCTCTTCTGCTTGAAAATGGAGATGAGCACCAACCCCCAGAGTCAAACACAACTAGAAAATGTCAAAGGGAAACCTTTACCTTTTATTCAGTCCTAAAACCTACATTAGTGTTTACAGCTCTATGTCTCTAACTATATGTCATTGTACATTTACTTGAGTCGGACACAACTGGACTTAATGTCAGGGGAAAACCTTTACCTTACTAATATTATTCTAGAAATACTATAGAACTATACTATAGAACTCCAGTATGCTGATGACAATGTCAGCAGACTGAAAGCCAAAACGAAGGTTATAACAACATCTGTTATAGAACTCAAATATGCTGATGACAATGTCGTCTGTGCATATTCAGAAGAAGACCTACAAGCCACTCTAAATACCTTCGCAGAAGCTTACGAGAAGCTCGGCCTGTCATTAAACATTTAGAAAACCAAAGTGCTCTTCCAGCAGTCACCAGCCAATCCCTCTCCAATGCCAGAAATACAACTTGATGGTGTACCATTAGAAAATGTTGACCATTTCCGCTACCTTGGCAGCCACCTCTCCACAAAAGTCAACATTTTGTGACACTGAAATACAACACCGCCTGAGCTTTGCGAGTGCAGCATTTTTCTGAATGAAGCAGAGAGTGTTTGAGGACCGGGACATCCGTAGGGATACCAAGGTGCTTGTTTATAAAGCTATTGCCCTCCCAACCCTGCTATATGCCTGCGAGACGTGGACTGTCTACAGATGTCACATGCAACTCCTGGAACGATTCCATCAGTGCTGCCTCCGAAAAATCTTGCAAATCTCTTTGGAAGATGTGCAGACAAATGTCAGCGTGCTGGAAGAAGCAAAGACCACCAGCATTGAAGTGATGGTCATAGAATCATAAAATCAAAGAGTTGGAAGAGACCTCATGGGCCATCCAGTCCAACCCCCTGCCAAGAAGCAGGAATATTGCATTCAGATCACCTCTGACAGATGGCCATCCAGTCTCAGCTTAAAAGCTTCCAAAGAAGGAGCCTCCACCACACTTCGGGGCAGAGAGTTCCACTGCTGAATGGCTCTCACAGTCAGGAAGTTCTTCCTCATGTCCTTTATTGTAGTTTGAAGCCATTGTTTCGCGTCCTAGTCTCCAGGGAAGCAGAAAACAAGCTTGCTCTCTCCTCCCTGTGGCTTCATCTCACATATTTATACATGGCTATCATATCTCCTCTCAGCCTTCTCTTCTTCAGGCTAAACATGCCCAGCTCCTTAAGCCGCTCCTCATAGGGCTTGTTCTCCAGACCCTTGATCATTTTAGTCGCCCTCCTCTGGACACATTCCAGCTTGTCAATATCTCTCTTGAAATGTGGTGCCCAGGATCCTCCGCCATCAACTCTGCTGGACCGGCCACATTGTTTGGATGCCCGACCACCGTCTCCCAAAGCAGTTGCTCTACTCCGAACTCAAGAACGGAAAACGGAATGTTGGTGGGCAGGAAAAGAGATTTAAAGATGGGCTCAAAGCCAACCTTAAAAATTCTAGCATAGACACTGAGAACTGGGAAGCTCTGGCCCTTGAGCCCTCCAGCTGGAAGTCAGCTGTGACAAGCAGTGCTGTGGAGTTTGAAGAATGGAGGGCGAAAGAGAGAAACCTGCCAAGAGGAAGGGGCGTCAAGCCAACCCTGACCGGGATCGCCTCCCATCTGGAAACTGATGTCCTCACTACAGGAGAAGATACAGATCAAGAATTGGGCTCCACAGTCACCTACGGACCCACCGCCAGAACACCAACCTTGGAGGACCATCATCATGGAGGACTATGAGGGATCGCCTAAGAAAAAAGCATTCTAGAAAAAAATATTTAAAATATTTTGTTGTTTTGTTTTTTGTATATAGGTCTTAATAAAAATTAATTAAAAAAAGGAATTGTGGAAGTTAAAGACCAAGGGCCCTTCCAGACAGCATATCATGGCAGAAAATCCCACAATATCTGCTTTGAACTGGGTTATTTGAGTCCACACTGCCATATATCCCAGTTCAACTCAGATAATGTGGGGTTTTCTTCAGCTGTGTGGAAGGGGCCTCTGAGTATCCTGGAGGACCAAAGTTCAGGGAACCATTGCAGTGAGAGAGATGTTGCTATAGCTCTCGGTTTGATTGAAACACCTTCCACTGAGGCGCCGCTCTCCGTTGATTGGTGCTAGAGCCGGCCAATGAAGCCGCGCGCGCGCCCCACCTCTGTTTCGTTCTCCAATAGAAATTCACGGACTGGTGAGTCAGCCAATAAGTAACAAGAAAGCGGAAAACACCGACCAATCGAGACGAAGGTCGGCTCGGGCGGGTCAGGGGCAGTATTTCCTGGTTGAGGAGTGAATGGGGCTGCCGTTGGTTGAGGAATAAGCATCTTTGGGGTGAGCCAAACAAGGGAAGGAGTGGGCAGAAGAAGGCTCAATGAGGGGAAAGAGGGCAGGCCCAGCTGGTGGGAGCAGGGCTCTTCCTGGGGCCTGGCTGCTAGGCTTCTTCTGCTGGCTATAGCTCTCCCCTCTCCCTCAGGAGCCATCCCCTTCGCCCCCTTCCTCGCCATGGAAACGCTCATCCCTGTCATCAACAAGCTGCAGGAGATCTTCAACACCGTGGGAGCAGAGGTCATCCAACTCCCCCAGATTGTCGTCGTTGGCTCTCAGGTGAGATTTGCATTGCCTTCAGCCCAGAGATAGGCAACTAGTGGCCCTCCAGGGGCTGCTGGGTTGCCACTTCCACCAGGCCTGGTTCGTAGCAGCCAAGGAACAAGGTCTGGGGGACTACAAGTGGGCCCTCCTTCCTCTAGAAAAGCCCTCCTTAGAATAACAGAGTTGGAAGAGAACACTTGGACCATCTTGTCCAATTCCCTGCCATGCAGGACTGGCACAATCAAAGTATATGTTAAGAGAATATATCCCAGATACATAAACCCAAGCTACCTATCCGACCGCCTCTCTGCCTATGAACCCACCAGGACTTTGAGATCTTCCGGGGAGACCCTGCTCTCGATCCCACCTGCTTCTCAAGCTCGGCTGGCGGGGATGAGAGATAGGGCCTTCTCGGTGGTGGCTCCTTGGCTGTGGAACGCCCTTCCTACGGACATTAGACTAGCACCATCTCTAATGGTATTCCGCAAAAAGGTGAAGACCTGGCTCTTTGAGCAGGCGTTCGAATAATTAGTGCAATGATTGGTTAAGGAACACTGGAATGGAACAGTGGATGACGAATCTGGAACATGTTTTTGATGATGAGACGACAGTGAATGGGTATTGTAGTAACTGTTTATTAATTTTGTAATGTGTTAGGTTGTTAACTGTTTCTATACTGTAGCACTGAATTTTTGCTGTTCGTATTTGTTGTGAACCGCTGTGAGTCACCTTCGGGCTGAGAACAGCGGTATATAAGTAAGGTAAATAAATAAATAAATAAACCCACTTTCCTAGTTCCAACAGACCTCACTATCTCTGAGGATGCTTGCCATAGATGCAGGTGAAACGTCAGGAGAGAATGCCTCTAGAACATGGCCATATAGCCCAAAAAAACCTACAACAACCCAGTGATTCTGGCCATGAAAGCCTTCAACAGTATATGTTAAGACTTACTTACTTTACTTAAGCGACCCCTCATTGTCCGAGTAGGATAGTCTTCCAAAATCGGTGCACTGGCGTTGGGTCCGTAGGTGACTGTGGAGCTCTATTCTTGATCTGCATCTTCTCCTGCAGTGAGGGCATCGGTTTCCAGGTGGAAGGTGGTCTCGGTTGGCTTGATGCACCTTTCTCTTGGCACGTTCCTCTCTTTCACCCTCCATTCGTGTCTCTTCAAATTCTGCAGCACTGCTGGTCACAGCTGGCCTCCAGTTGGAGCACTCAAGGGCCAGGGCTTCCCAGTTCTCAGTGTCTATGCCAGAGTTTTTAAGGTTGGCTTTGAGCCCGTCTTTAAATTTATTTTCCTGCCCACCAACATTCTATTTTCCATTCTTGAGTTCGGAGTAGAGCAACTGCTTTGGGATACAGTGGTCGAGCATCCGGACAACGTGGCTGGTTCAGCGGAGTTGATAGTGCAGGACCATTGCTTCAGTGCTGGTGGTCTTTGCTTCTTCCAGCACGCTGACATTTGTCCGCCTGTCTTCCCAAGAGATTTGCAGGGTTTTTCGGAGGTAGCGCTGATGGAATCGTTCCAAGAGTTGCATGTGACGTCTGTAGACAGTCCACGTCTCACAGGCGTAAAGTAGGGTGGGGAGGACAATAGCTTTATAATCAAGCACCTTTGTATCTCTGCGGATGTCTGCTTCATTTGGAAAAATGCTGCACTCTCAGAGCTCAGGCAGTGTTGTATTTCAGTCTCAATGTTGACTTTTGTGGAGAGTTGGCTTCCAAGGTAGTGGAAATGATCAATATTTTCTAATGTTACACTATTAAGCTGTATCTCTGGCATTGGAGAGGGATTAGCTGGTGACTGCTGGAAGAGTACTTTAGTTTTTTCGATGTTTAATGACAAGGCAAGCTTCTTGTATCTTTCTGCGAAGGTGTTTAGAGTGGCTTGTAGATCTTCTTCTGAATTCGTTCAGACGATGTTGTCATCAGCATACTGGAGTTCTATAACAGATGTTGTTGTAACCTTCATTTTGGCTTTCAGTGTGTTGAGGTTAAATACTGAGGTTAAGGCAGAGACTGCCTTAACCCAGGTGTTTTGGACTTCAGATCCCAGAATCCCTGGCCATTTGACATGCTGGCAAGGACTTCTGAGAGTCGGAGTCACACACACCTGGAGGGTTGCAGGTTGAAAACGCCTGCCTAAGGATTCACTCATAGCATCCTATCTCTAACAGTGGGCAGGCATACATTTATAAGAGGTCATCAAGGCAGCCGCCATCCCTGCTGTTTATCATCTTGTGCCCAAAGACATGCTGCCTGACATCCTGGAGGTTGGAACTAAACAATCGTCTTCTCATAGCAGTGAGCCCTATATATTGGTCAAGCATTTCATGATTTTTTAAAATCCATCCAGGACTTATAACCAATTAATTTCAATGGCTGACTCCAGCGAGTCATAGAACTGTAGGGTTGGAAGAGACCACATGGGCCATTTAGTCCCAAATTACAGGAAACGACTGTCTGAACATTAGGAAATACTTCCTGACTGGAAGAGCTGTTCAACAGTGGAACCCTCTGCTTCGGAGTGTGATGGAAGCTCCTTCCTTGGAAGCTTTTACACAGTGGCTGGATGGCCATCTGTCAGGGATTATTTGGTTATGCTTTTCCTATATGGCAGGGGGTTGAACTAGATGACTCATGTAGTCTCTTCCAGCTCTTTGATTCTACAAATGGGGTTGGACTGAATGGCCCTTGAGATCTCTTCCAACTCTATGGTTCTATTAAGTCAGCCATTGAAATAAATTGGTTATAAATGCCAGATGGATAAAAAAGCATCATAGGGCTTACTGCTATGCAAAGATGATAGCTTAGTTCAGGGGTCATCAAACTTTTTAAACAGAGGGCCAGGTCACAGTCCCTCAAACTGTTGGAGAGCCAGATTATAATTTGAAAAAAAAACATGAATGAATTTTTATGCACACTACACATATCTTATTTGTAGTGCAAAAAACACTTTAAAACAATACAATAATTAAAATGAAGAACAATTTTAACAAATATAAACTTATTAGTAGTTCAGTGGGAAGTGTGGGCCTGCTTTTGGCTGATAATAGGATTGTTGTTGTTGTGGTGTGCTTTCAAGTTGTTTCAGACTTAGGTTGACCCTGAGTGAGGACTGGGTAAATGACCTTTGAGGGCCGCATTTGGCCCTCGGGCCTTAGTTTGAGGACCCCTGGCTTAGTTCCACCTATCATGTGTTTGTGCGGGACTGTGTCCCTCTTCTCTCGAGCTGGTCATTGACTGTAATAAAGTGAACTTGAACTAGTTCAACCTCCAGGATATAAAGCAGGGGTAGGGAACCTTTGGCCCTCCAGCTGTGGTGGACTTCAACTCCCACAATTCCTTGAAGCTCGGCATTGGGCCAAGGTAAGCCTTTGGGGCGAATGCCGAGCCTCAAGGAATTGTGGGAGTTGAAGTCCACCACAGCTGGAGGGCCAAAGGTTCCCTACCCCTGATATAAAGCAACATATCTTTGGGACAAGACGATAAACAGCAGGGATGGCTGTGGCCTTGATGACCTCTTATAGACTTGTTAGAAGGGTGCATCTGCTCACTATTAGGATGCTATGAGGGAATCCTTAGCTAGACCTATTTAACCTACACGCCCACGCCCCCCAAGGTGTTTGGGACTCTGACTCCCAGAAGCCCTCGCCAGATTGTCTAATGGTCAGGAATTCTGAGAGCGGAAGTCCAAAACACTTGAAAGGCCATAGGTTGTGTAGTCTATTCCTCAACCTAAACACAAGGAGGGGTTTTCTTCATCAGCCTTCCCTGGCCAGACCCTAGGAGTATTGGACTATAGTTCTTATAATCTCCCATCTGCCTAACCGACATTGAGTTGATTTTGGTGGGCTTGCTTATAGTAGAAATACTGCCTGGATTCACCCCACTAACCCTTATCCTTACCCTGCCACTAACATTACCTCTCTCCACAGAGCAGTGGGAAGAGTTCGGTGCTGGAGAGCATTGTAGGCCGGGACTTCTTGCCACGGGGCTCTGGTGTTGTCACACGCCGTCCCCTCATCTTGCAGCTGGTGCATGTTCCCACATTGGAGGAGAGGAGGCGGGCAGCTACGGGAGAAAGCGGTAAGAGAAGATGGTTGGGCTTGTATTCGATGTTGCAGGATGGTGAGAAAATCATGTCGGTGCAATGATGCTTGGGAACTCATTCTGGAAATGACTGAGACTGTTTGGTTCAATATATGGAGTGTGGGAAATGCCTTTTCTAACAATATGCCGCATCATAACTCCCATTAGTTCCCGCCATAATGCTCAATATTCAGGGATGATGAAAGTTGTAGAGTCAAACAGAGGGTGCCAGGTTGGGGATTAGTGAGAGAGGCCTAAAGTTGGTCAGTTAGCTAACAGAGATAGCTAGTTGGAAGATTACACCTATTAGGAAATGATAGCTGGGGAGTGGAGAGACAGATCCCAAAAGAAAAGGACTGTCTGTATGGAGTTTGGGCTTACTTTCAGAGAAGAAATCCTGTCAGTAATCTCTGGAGGGAGAAAGGAGTGTTATTTGTAACTAAGTTGGAACTACTGAAAGAAGCCGCACACATATAAGACAATCTTTCAAACCAACTAAGCTTAATGCCTATTTTGTTCCAGTTCTCTTAATAAACATCATTGTTTTATTGTTCACAACATCTGCTTCATGTGTGCCTCTATGTAAGAAGTTTTAAAAGCAATCTACTGAAGAAGTCAAAGGTTTAATGGTGGCAGCGTATATTCTAAAGAAGAAATCCTTTCAGTGTTACCTCAGTGCACAGACCTGAGTGTGAATCCAGCACATTCTAGCTAAAGATATCTGTAGTAAGCCAAGAGCTTTACATTGCTTTTAAGTTTTGGTGAGTGCCAGAGTTCTTTCAAAAGGCTTTCCGTCCAAAAGAAAGTTCCAACTTCATTCCAGCTTTTTGATTTTGGGTTTTAATGACCAGTAGCCACATTCTGTAGCCAACACACTGGTGACCAGTAGCCACCAGTAGCCAACACACTGGTGTTCAGCTTTTGGGATTTATATACCCAATTAAAGCCTCCATCTATTATATTTGGTCTGCAGCAGTTGGGATTTGTTCACAAATAAATCCTTAACTATTATATCCTTTCACTGCATTGTAGAATAGAACCAGAAAGACATTTTTATCTGAAATCAAAGTGCTGTCCTTGTTCTCCTTACTCATCTTTTTCTAGGGTTATATACAAGGATGGCTTTTGTGCATTTTATATTGTTGGAGCTTTCTTGGAATTGTGAGATGATAGACTTTATAGGAGGTTTAATGCTATTGTCTACCATATTCGTAATGAGAGAGTGTACTCTACTGAAGTCAGAGAGGATTGGGTTCATGAAGTCTACAGTTAAAACTGAATGTGGGGCTAAATTTGGGTTTTGATGACACCCTCAGGATGTAAATATTGGACCTCAGCACTGATGCCTTCAGCAGCAACCAAAACAAGCTTACAAATAAGTATCAACAGAGCCCAGTCTATCACTAAGTCAGCATATCCAAACTACAGACCCAGCCTTTGGGATGTTTGCCAGACTCAGGTGACGCAGGTGGGCTAGTTTGTGGCAATTCTGGTGGTGTTTGAGGCACTGGTTCTTTTGTTTTTGGAGAATAAAGGACAGCAGGGTTTTTTTCTTTCAGTTTGCTTATGGGTCTGAGGAAACACTTTTGTGCTGCAGTACCATGTATGGTGGGTGCTAGTGGGTAATGATGATGTTTTTGGACATCTTGTGATTTGCCTTTTTTTTTTACTGCAGGTGTCCAGGCGGATGAGTGGGCCACCTTCCTTCACTGCAAACACAAGGTACAGACTGGGTGATGTCAAGGACCCCACTGGCATTCAGATCCATAGGTGGGAGAGGCAGCTGTTTCATGTGCCCAGAATGTAGCTACTTGAAGCTGATTGGGAACTCTCTTCTTGGGGGCAGTTACTTTTTTAATGTAATTTTGATGTTGTTGTTGTTTTGATTATGTTTTGATTTTATTGCTGTAGTATGTTGTCCGGGCTTGGCCCCATGTAAGCCGCTCCGAGTCCCCACTGGGAAGATGGTGGCGGGGTATAATAAAGTTTATTATTATATTATTATTACCTGAGTCTTGGGGCATCAAGGTCTCAGGGATGAGGCCAGTTCTTCCTCCCCCCCACCAGCCCATGTTTGGTCCACAAACAATCTGTGTTAAAATGGCAGAAAGCTTTTCCCTCCTGCAGCATGTAGCAAAATCAGAACATACTCCTTGGTTGAAAATGGTGCTGGAAAGATAGCTTGTCATGGCCTTTTTTGCTTTTGCTTGCTGTTTTGTTTTCTCATTCCTTTTAAAGCTTCTTTGAGAGAAAGCGTCGCTGCCCTACTGCTTCTGTGGCAGAGTAAAAGGTGTCTTTCCTGACCCTAAACCACTTTACTATTGGTTTTGCCTACCCAGTTTTCCCCTATCCTATCTTATTCATGAAGTCCAAGGACTCAAACAAAGAGGACTATAGGCATGGTCTGAGGATATGTCTAGTCTGCCTCTTTCCTGATAGGAAAATCCCTCCCAGTTAGCAAGGGAATTTTACACACACACATATCTTTTGTCCATTTTCATTAGATTTCCTTTCATTGTTAACTTTGTTGACTCTTCCTTAAAAAAAAGGATTTCAGGTTTACTTTAGTATGAAAGAATATCTCCTTTGTTCCTGATCAGAGACTGAGGGATGAGGGGGAAAAAAATAGTCCAACTTTTTTTAATTACTTACTTAGGTGATTCCTCGTGGTCTGAGGATGATGGTCCTCCAAGTGTAGTGTCCTGGCGGTGGGTCTGTAGGTGACTCTGGAGCACTATTCTTGATCTGCATCTTCTCCCACAGTGAGGGCATCGGTTTCCAGGTGGAAGGCGGTCCTGGTCGGGGTTGGCTTGAAGCGCCTTCCTCTTGGCACGTTTTTCTCTTTCGCCCTCCATTCTTCAAACTCCACAGCACTGCTTGTCACAGCTGACCTCCAGCTGGAGTGCTCAAGGGCCAGGGCTTCCCAGTTCTCAGTGTCTATGCCAGAGTTTTTAAGGTTGGCTTGAGCCTATCTTTAAATCTCTTTTCCTGCCCACCAAAATTCTATTTTCCATTCTTGAGTTCGGAGTAGAGCAACTGCTTTGGGAGATGGTGGTCGGGCATCCAGACAACGTGGCCGGTCTAGCGGAATTGATGGCGGAGGACCATTGCTTCAATGCTGGTGGTCTTTGCTTCTTCCAGCATGCTGACATTTGTCCGCTTGTCTTCCCAAGTGATTTGTAGGATTTTCGCTGATGGAATCGTTCCAGGAGTTGCATGTGAGGTCTTTAGACTGTCCACGTCTTGCAGGCATATAGCAGGGTTGGGAGGGCAATACCTTTATAAACAAGCACCTTGATATCCCTATGGATATGCTGGTCCTCAAACACTCGCTGCTTCATTCGGAAAAAGCTTCACTCGCAGAGCTCAGGCGGTGTTGTATTTCAGTGTCAGTGTTGACTTCTGTGGAGAGGTGGCTGCCAAGGTAGTGGAAATGGTAAACATTTTCTAATGTTACACAATTAAGCTGTATTTCTGGCATTGGAGAGGGGTTGGCTGGTGATTGTTTTGGTTTTCTCGATGTTTAATGATGGGCCGAGCTTCTCGTAAGCTTCTGCGAAGGTGTTTAGAGTGGCTTGTAGGTCTTCTTCTGAATGCGTACAGACAATGTTGTCATCAACATATTGGAGTTCTATAACAGATGCTGTTGTAACCTTGGTTTTGGCTTTCAGTCTGCTGAGGTTAAACAGCTTGCCATCTGTCCAATAGATGATTTCCACTCTGGTGGGAAGCGTCCCGCCAACAAGATGAAGTATCATAGTGATGAAGATAGAAAATAAAGTTGGGGCAATAACACATACCTGTTTGACACCTGATTCCACCGTAAATGGGTCACTTTGGGAGCCATTGCTGTCCAAGACGGTTGTCATCATGGAGGAGCCGCAGGATGTTCACGAATTTGTTTGGGCACCCGATTTTTTGGAGGATGGTCCAGAGAGCACTTCGACTCACTGTGTCGAATGCCTTTGCAAGGTCAATGAATGCCATGTACAGAGGTTGGTTTTGTTCCCTGCATTTTTCTTGGAGCTGTCGTGCAGTGAAGATCATATCCACTGTTCCTCTGGAGGGGCGGAAGCCATTGTGGGCATATTTATTTATTCATTTATTTATATATATACAGTATAGAATAGTCAATCCTTCAGGTGTTGGGAAATTTTAATTTGTTATGCCTTTTTGCTTCCCTTTTGTATATCAGTCCTTTTTACATAATGTGTTTAAAGGTTCTTGATTTGTGTGCCTCTTGGCATCTGTATGCGCTCTGAAAACAAATAATGAGCCTTTAGCAGACCCACCACGCAAGCCTTGAGATGTATTCTTTTGGTTGAGAGAGACCTTGCTTCTCAGGTTTTCAAATGTTGTACCCTAAACCCCATGCCATTCTTTGCCAGCGTAGTGAAATGGTGGGGCTCTGAGGAAGAATCTTGGCAAAGTACGATGTTAGTTATTTCTATAGCTTTGCTTCCATGCCCTTTTTTGACTGTTTTTATCTTAGCTGAGGAGCCCCCGGTGGCGCAGTGGGTTAACCGCCTGTGCCGGCAGGACTGAAGACCCACAGGTCGCAGGTTCAAATCCGGGGAGAGGCGGATGAGCTCCCTCTATCAGCTCCAGTTCTCCATGCAGAGACATGAGAGAAGCCTCCCACAAGGATTATAAAACATCAAAACATCCAGGCGTCCCCTGGGCAATGTCCTTGCAGACGGCCAGTTCTCTCACACCAGAAGCGACTTGCAGTTTCTCATGTTGCTCCTGACACGACAAAAAAAAAATAATCTTAGCTGACGAAGTTCTATCAATATGTATTGATGTTTTGAATGGGAGTCATTTCTGAGTCTTCTTGGGTAGGGTGGAAGTAAGGTTGCTTATTTACATTGTAAACCATTTTATTTTTTCTTTGCTGCATCTTTTCTTGCATCTTTGACCCCCTGGCTCTGTCCTGTTGCTCTTGGAAGGAGAAGGTTTTTGTTGTTTTTGTACAGAAAATGTGGAGGACCGGGTTTTTCTGTTAGCTCAGGTTGCTATGATACAATCTTGACATGTTGCTTTTCTCTTCATATGTTGGGAAACTATGTAATTTAGGAGTGGGGTTCATGTGCCCTCCAGGTAATATTGAACTACTGTTCTCAGCAGTCCTCAGAATTGCTATGCAGGCTAAGGTGGCTCGGGGTTGCAATCCAAAAACACCTGGAGGGCTATACACCTTCTGTAGATGAAGTACAGCCTCTGCTGCCCTATTGTCCTTCATTTCTCCTCTTCTGTTTCCTTGTTAGTCCTGTTGTGAGCAGGACTCTATTTGCCCCAACAAGAGGCAAGATTAATGTCAAGATAGTGGAAGAAGAGGGCAGAGGAAGCTGCATCTATATTGTCCTTGATCTTCTCACCTTGATAATCAGTGGGCTATTGTGTCTTGGGTTGGACTAGGACAGGGGTCCAATCCCAGTTGGGCATAGAGTGCCTGGCTTTCAGCAAGTTCCTTATCCTAAGAGATTTTACAAGGTTGTTGTAAGAATTAAAATGGGAGGAAGGCCCTGTATTCCTCCTTAGAGGAAACTGACAACATGTAGCCAGCTTTTCAGAGCTGATAGAACTGCTGTTGGGTGTTGAATCTGGCAGTCATAATTTAGGTCTTTCTTTTTCACCAGACATTTACTGACTTCCGTGAAATCCGACAGGAGATTGAGATTGAGACTGAACGGACAACCGGGACCAATAAGGTATTGGCATCGTGAACTCTCCACTCTGCCAGCTGTATGATATATTTGATATACTTGAAGATGTATATCAAATCAAATATAAAATATCAAAAGATATTTAGCCCCCTGCACACCTTCTATTTTTATCAGTTTATACCAGGGGTCCTCAAACTTTTTAAACAGAGGGCCAGGTCACAGTCCCTCAAACTGTTGGAGGGCTTGATTATAATTTTAAAAAAAAAAAACATGACTGAATTCCTATGCACACTGCAGATATCTTATTTGTAGTGTAACAACACTTAAAAAGAATATAATAATTAAAATGAAGAACAATTTTAACAAATATAAACTTGTTAGTATTTCACTGGAGAGTGTGGACCTTCTTTTGGCTGATGAGATAGGGTTGTTGTTTTTGTTGTTGCTGTGTGCTTTCAAGTCATTTCAGACTTAGGTTAGCTGTGAGTGAGGGCTGGGTAAATGACCTTGGAGGGCCATATTTGGTTCCTGAGCCTTAGTTTGAGGACCTCTGGTTTATACTAATGTATGCAATGCTTTTGATACGAAATAAAAACTTGAAGATGTAGGATAGGGACCTTCTCTAACTCTAGGGTTTGTTTTTGATGGCAGGGGATCAGCCCAGAGCCCCTCTACCTGAAGATCTACTCTCCCTATGTGCTGAACTTGACTCTTGTGGATCTGCCAGGAATCACCAAGGTAGGAATCCGAAGAAGACCGACCTACAGAGCCTGTTTTGGTAGACTTCTCAAAGTACAGCAGTCAGCCACTTTGCATGTATGCCAACATGCAAAGTGGCTATAGATCATTGAGGAGCATTTCAGAGGAAAGATTCTGGCTCTTCACCTTTTCTCTCATTCCCTTCTTTCAGTCTTCTATCTCCCTCTCTTCCCTACTAGACTGGCGAATAGCAAGTGAGGAGTGCAGGGAGAAAAAAAATGGTAGCTTGCAAGAAGTTTCTTTTTTACTATATTAATTTTGGAAGATAGGATTTCGGCAGAATAGGTCTATTTTCTGCATGAAAATAAACTCTGTGGTGCAATAGGTTAAACCTTTGCGTTGGCAGGACTGCTGACCGAAAGGTCGGTGGTTCGAATCTGGGGAGCGGGGTGAGCTCCTGTCTGTCAGCTCCAGCTTCCCATTTGGGGACATGAGAGAAGCCTCCCACAGGATTGTAAAACATTCGGGCATCCCCTGGGCAACGTCCTTGCAGACGGCCAATTCTCTCACACCAGAAGCGACTTGCAGTTTCTCAAGTCACTCCTGACATGAAAAAAAACCCAATCATGAGTTGGTTGTTCCTGGTGACAAAATAAGGGTAAAGAGAAGAGGGGGAAAATTGTATAATAATAATAATTATAAAGAAATAAAACATGCATAAGGAGATAAAAGGTGTAGTAGAGGTATATGTAGTATAAGTTGTAATGGAAATTTAAAAATAATGATAAGAAATATGTTTAAAGATTTTTTTATTTTACTTTAGATTGTATCTAATATGACATACTCATTTGTCTAAGATACTGTAAAAAGAAGGAAAAATGTATGCTTATACATTTTGTTTGATAAATTTATAAATAATTAAAAAAAAGGAAAGCCAAGAATCTGAAGGCACATAAAACTGTACAGCATGCAATAATGAGCAAAGTATTCCTGAGATGCATAAATAAAAATATACTTGCCTTAAAAAAAATAAGGAAAAAAAAAAGAAAAAATACCAAACCTCGATAATTGGGGCTGGTGGTATTGAACAAGCTGAGTGATTTAGGATGCAGTTCTTCTCATCTTTACCCACCACATGCTGTTTTATGTTTTGTACAAATAGACTCTGGCCTTTCTTAAAGGGAACTCTGATTGTAGCTCTTTGGAGCATGTCTTAGACAAGGAAGTTGAACTGTGCCTTTAAAGGCGTACCTGATAGTTTTGCATCAGCCAGAATCAGCTCCAGAATTTGGAGGATATCATATTTGGTCTCTTGTAATTTGAAGGAGGTGGCCATGAAAAGGTGGCCCATTGCCACCTTGTAAAGGAAACATAATACTATTTTTAAAGCGAGAACAATATTATTTTTAAAAGGGTGAATCATTTCCCAGAAAATGCACTTACAGTGGAAGTATACTGTTAAATTACCGTATATACTCAAGTATAAGCCGACCCAAATATAAGCCAAGTCACCTAATTTTACCACAAAAAAAAACTGGGAAAACACATTGACTCGAGTATAAGCTGAAGGTGGGAAATGCAGCAGTTACTGGTAAATTCTAAAATAAAAATAGATTCCAATACTATGACATTAATTGAGGCATCAGTAGGTTAAATTATTATTATTATTATTATTATTATTAACAACTTTATTTGTACCCCGCTAGCATCTCCCGAAGGACTCGATGCGGCTTACAAAGGCCAAGGCCTCAAACACAACATAACAATACAACCTAAAGCAAATTAAAAACAATTAAAGCAATATTAAACAGCGAAACAACAAGCAATCAACAATACACCAAAACACAATAAAACTGGGCCGGGCCAGAGTAAAGGGTACAGAATTAAAAGTTCTGATGTGACAGGTGATATGTAAGGATTAGGGTTTTTGAATATTTAAATGTTTTTTGAATATTTACATAAAACTATAATTTAAGATAACTGTCCAACTCTGATTAAATCATGATACCAACCTTTTCAGTGTCAATATGTTTGCGTATCCTTCCAATAATAATGAGAGTAAAATAATAAATGTAATAATAATAAAGTAATGGAAATGTAATAACAGTAATAATAGAGTAAAATAATAAATGTAATAATAACAATAATAAAGTAAAATAATAATAATAATAATAATAATAATAATAATAATAATAATAATAATAGAATTAAATAATAAATAATCTTGACTCGAGTATAAGCCGAACGGGACTTTTCAGCCTAAAAAAAGGGCTGAAAAACTAGGCTTATACTCGAGTATATACAGTACCTGAGGATATAGAAAATTACTAGAGAGCGTATATTTTGTCATTATGTGGGTAGGTGAAGGCACAAGCAGCAGTTCCATGGGTATGGGAAAGAGACATTCAGCAGTCAAATTTGAATAAAAATCTTAAGACTGGTTTGACCTTCTGGGGCTCTTCTTTAATCTATCATTAATATTCACCTTTGTGTTGTTTCCCAGGTGCCTGTTGGGGATCAGCCCGCTGATATTGAGGTTCAGGTCCGAGATATGATCCTGTCCTACATCTCCAACCCAAACTGCTTGATCCTGTCTGTGACCGCTGCCAACACTGACATGGCCACATCAGAGGCTCTAAAACTTGCACGAGATGTGGATCCTGATGGTAGGGTATCTGGGCGTGTTGTATTATGAAGGAAGCATTTGGTAGTCAGGGTAGTAAGTGTTTGGGCCTCATGGACCAAATCACAGAAAACTGGAGTCCAAATAGTCCCTGGGTTATGGACAAGATAGGTTCTGTAAGCTGAATTTCTATGTAAGTCGGAACAGGTACTTTTTAAAAGCGCAACTCCAGGCATTTTTTTTAGTTTTGGTTAGCATAGGGTTAACATCTCTGTGGTGTTTGTTTTGCTGTCTGTGCCCCTGTTCAGAATATTTCTTCTTATTTTCTCTCCTTGTGATTTTTGAATTTTGAAAAAATTGGGTTGTCATGGAAATAAGGATTTGTGATAATTATTATTATTAGTATGATTATTATGTTTATTTATATCCTGCTTTTTCTCTCTTCAAACAAGACTTAAATTGGCTTACAGTAAAACCAATATAATGTAATTTAAAACTGAAAATATGCTAACATTAAAATAGAATTTAATATTAACGGTATTAAAAATAAATATTTTAAATCCGTAAAACTGAATAAATACCTATTCATATCTAAAACTACAGCACCCCAACTGGTTCTTAGAAACCTCCTTCTTTAAAAGCCTGTCTTACTAAAAAGGTTTTAGCCTGCCGTTGAAAGGATAGCAGAGGAGGAGTCATTTTGGCCTCCCTGGGCAGGGAGTTCCAGATTCGCGGGGCAACCACCAAGAAGGAAGGCTCGATAAAGCTTCAGTGGATGCCCCCTTTTTTTCATGATAACTCTTTCAGGAGTGAATTTCCCTTCCTAGGAGATTTCCTCTAACTTCATATGGTCTCAGCACTGTTTGTAACTAGGAGACAGATGTACCGTATGTACTCGAGTATTAGCCGACCCGAATATAAACCGTGGCACCTAATTTTACCACAAAAAACTGAGAAAACGTATTGACTCGAGTATAAGCCGAGGGTGGGAAATGCAGCAGCTACTGGTAAATTTCAAAATAAAAACAGATACCAATAAAATTACATTAATTGTGGCATCAGAAAGTTAAGTGTTTTTAATATTTACATAACACTATAATTTAAGATAAGACTGTCCAACTCTGATTCTAAGCTTCTTCAATGTAAATGTACTTATATATCCTTCCAATAATACTAAAGAGAGTACCATCATAAATGTAGTAATAATGATAATAATAATAGAGTAAAAAAATTGAAATGTAATAACAGTAATAATAGAGTAAAATTATAAATGTAATAATAACAATAATAAATAGAGTAAAATTATACATGTAATAATAACAACATTTATTTATTATTTTTTATTTTATTTACAGTATTTATTTATATTCYGCCCTTCTCACCCCGCAGGGGACTCAGGGCAGATTACAATGTACATMCATATACATGGCAAACATTCAATGCCATAGACACACAACATATATAGACAGACACTCAGAGGCTATTTAACATTCCAGCTTCTGGCCACCAGGGGAGCTGTCGCCTCACCRTTAGTTTGTGACACTGATGGAGTACTTCCTCATTCTTTGCTTGCTTGCTGGAGATTTTATTGCAAYRTAAATTAGTTAAATTAGCCTCCCAGCATAAGCAGTACCTAAATTTCCTACTTGACAGATGCAACTGTCTTTCAGGCTGCAAAGGTCGACAACAARCTACACAATTTTGGTCGGAAGCTCACTCCGACCCRGGCTGGCTTCGAACTCATGACCTTTTGGTCAGTAATGATCTTAATGCAACTGACTCAGTCCCGGTGCTTAATAATAATAAATAATAAAGTAAAATAAATAATAAATAATAAAGTAAAATAATAATGTGGTAATAATAGGGTAAAATGATAAATGTAATAATAATAATAATAATAATAATAATAATAATAATAATAATTAGAGTAAAATAATACACGTAATAAAAATAATAAGAGTAAAATAATAAATAACCTTGACCCGAGAATAAGCCGAGAGGAACATTTTCAGCCTATAAAAAGGGCTGAAAAACTAGGCTTATACTCATATATACAGTAAGTCAGATGTCTGTAACTCAGGGACTATCTGTAGTGGTCTTTTTGCTAGGGAAATGGCCCTCTGCGTGTGTTGGTACAGAAGGACACACTGGAAGTGCAGGGGAAGGACATATGTTCTCGAGGCTGACAGGCTGTGTTTGGCTGACAGGCTGTGTTTGGCCTCAAAAGGCATCTCTGGATGGATGGGAGTGATGGAGCAGTGACGGGGAGAAAGAGAAAAAATAGAATAGAAAGGTTGGCTAATAAAGGAGCAACTTGGACCTGCTGTTTCCCCATGTTTCAGGCAATATGGAGGTCAGTAATAAGGCATTTGGAATTTTTCAACCATGTGATGCTACAGCTTCTCCAGTGTTTTACTATTAGCCATGCAGAGTGAGGCCTCTAAGAGTTACAGACCAGAATGGTTGCTGACCATAAATTTCCCAAGCTTTGCAGTCATGGGAAGATCTTCTCCATAGGGCGAAGGACCCTGGCTGTGATCACCAAGCTGGACCTGATGGATGCTGGAACAGATGCCATGGATGTGTTGATGGGTCGAGTCATTCCAGTGAAGCTGGGCATCATTGGGGTGGTCAACAGGTGAGTGCTAACAAGATTAGGGAAAGAAAAGCCACAGGAATCTGGTGTTGCCACTTGTGAGGACAAGATGCGTGTGTATGATGACAGTGTCACATCAGCATGGAATGTTCTTGGATGATGCTTTATATCTGTTGTACTTGAGGATCTAGGATGGGGACCCTCCAGCCCTCTTTGGGCCTATAGGTCTCTATTGCCCCAATAATTGCTAATGGTCCTGGGAATTCATAGATCAAAATATCTGGAGGAAAAAGGTTCCATAACCTTGATTCAGTTCCAAGACTTCACTCTACTTTGTGTTGGCAAGTTTCCCCTTCTGCCCTCTGTTTCTTCTCCCAGGAGCCAACATGATATCAACAGCAACAAGAGCATCAGCGAGTCTTTACAGGATGAGCAGGGTTTCCTGCAGAAGAAGTACCCCTCGCTCGCCAACCGAAATGGCACACGCCACCTGGCCAAAACCCTCAATAGGTGAGTGGGATCTGAGACATCCTTCTGCAGATAATTTCTTTCCTTTCAAAATATTATTTCTAGCCGTCCCCTGCCACGTGTTGCTGTGGCCAAGTCTGTGTATATGTGTGTTTGTATATATATACTGTATATATGTGGTTTTGCGCATGCGTTGTAATGTATTTTTTGTTTGTTGGCTTTTAAAGTCTCTTCTGCTGTGTTTTTCAGTGTTTTTATGAGTGATGGTCACTTGCTGGCCTGATAGGTGTCTTGTGTCCAAATTTGGTGTCAATTCATCCAGTGGTTTTTGAGATTCAGTCATTCACCCTGGCAAGCACTACATTCTCGATGTTCATATTTATTTACGATATTTATAGCCCGCCTTTCTCAGCCATACGGTGACTCAAGGCGGGTTAAAGAATGGCACAATTTGATGTCAGGCATTCATAAAAGTGCCATTAAAAACAATCAATATTACAATATAAAACATAAATAAAAACTGTTAAAGCATATAATCATTGGTGTCATCTTGTAAAAAACGTTATCCAGTAACATCGTCTGACCATTCCATGTTCATCATTCATGGTTCCGTGGTATCTGTTCCATTGCAGTCTCAAAAGTTTGCTCAAAAAGCCAGGTCTTTATTTTTTTTCGGAAAGTCAGGAGGGAGGGGGCCAATCTAATATTCCTAGGAAGGGTGTTCCATAGCCGGGAGGCCACCACTGAGAAGGCCCTGTCCTTCGTCTCTGCCAATCGCACTTGCGAGGCAGGCGGAATTGAGAGCAGGGCCTCCCCAGACGATCTTAAGACCCTAGATGGTTCATAGGAGGAGATACGTTTGGACAGGTAAGCTGGGCCGAAATTGTTTAGGACTTTATAGGCTAAATCCAGCATTTTGAATTTGTGCACAGTAGCAAATTGGCAGCCATATCTGTATATAGGATAGATTCTCTAAGAGAAATCTGGGTCCTATGAAAAAAGACATTACTTGTAAGTTACATTTGTCCATGAATCCCATCCAAAAGTGCAACTCTTTAGGAAAGGGGTCCTCAATTTTTTTATACAGAGGGCCAAGTCACAGTCCCTCAAACTGTTGGAGGGCCAGATAATAATTTGAAAAAAAACATGAATTCCTATGCACATGGCACATATCTTATTTGTAGTACAAAAGACACTTTAAAACAATACAATAATTAAAATGAAGAATTTTTTTAACAAATATAAACTTATTAGTATTTCAATGAGAAGTGTGGGCCTGTGTTTGGCTGATGAGATAAGGTTGTTGTTGTGTGCTTTCAAGTCCTTTCAGACTTAGGTTGACCCTGAGCGAGGGCCGGGTAAATGATCTTGGAGGGCTGCATCCGGCCCCTGGGCCATAGTTTGAGGACCCCTGCTTTATGATATGACCCAACTTGCACAAAAAGTATGATTTCATCTCTTTTGCCCCAACCTGCGCAATGGAGGAGGCAGTATTTGCTATTGACTGTGAACTCCAGTTTTCACTTATTCAGAGCACTGTTCAGTCGTGAAAAATAGAGGCTGGCTGTGGCCAAGTTACAGAAAGCAGTCTTGTGCTTCCATAACCTCTTGGTGCATTCAACATAGTACAGTCTATTACAGCATTCTCAGTTCAGTCTCCTTTTGGATACATTGGGTTCAAATGGAATCATTGTGTGTCTTTCTGCCTGTTCCCTGGCAGGAAGTGTGGACTCCCAAATGTGTTCAACAACCAATAAAAGCAGATGGCTCCTTCCTCTGAACTTTACCCAATTTTTAAAGCCTTGTTATGTACATTATTCCAACACGTTGCCCTTATCCTAGGGTTTTCTGGACAAGATTAATTTAGAGATTTGATTTAGTCTGAGACAAGCAAGCATGACTTGCCTAAGGTCACCTTGTGAGTTTTCAGCAGGGGTCCTCAAAATAAGGCCCGAGGGCTGGATGTGGGTCTCCAAGGTCATTTACCTGGCCCTTGCTCCGAGTCAACCTAAGTCTGAAACGACTTGAAAGCACACAACAACAACAAAATAATATCTCCTTCTACGTTCCGCCTTGTAGTCTAAGATCTGCCGGGGAGGCCCTGCTCTCGGTCCCACCAGCTTCGCAAACGCGGCTGGTGGGGATGAGGGACAGGGCCTTCTCGGTGGTGACCCCCACCCACCTATGGAATTCGCTCCCCAGCAAAATTAGATCGACGTCCTCCCTCCTTTCTTTCAGAAGAAAACTGAAGGCATGGTTGTGGAACCAGGCTTTTGGCTAATGGATATAACGGCACCTGAACAGTGAATTGGACCAGATGGTTGTTATAATGGAAATGCCTTTATGATTGGATAACGAATGTTGTTTTAATGTATTTTATTGTATGATTTTATTTTGCTTTTATAATTGTAATTATTGTGGCATCGAATCGTTGCCATTGTTAGCCGCTCTGAGTCCCCCTGTGGGGGTGAGAAGAGCGGGGTAGAAATGCTGTAAATAAAATAAATATCTCATCAGCCAAAAAAGGCCCACACTTCCCATTGAAATACTAATAAGGTTTTATTTGTTAAAATTGTTCTTCATTTTAATTATTGTATTATTTTAAAGTGTTTTTGAACTACAAATAAGATATGTGCAGTGTGCAGAAGAATTCATTCATTTTTTTCAAATTATAATCTGACCCTCCAACAGTTTGAGGGACTGTGACCTGGCCCTCTGTTTATAAAGTTTGAGGGGCCCTGGTTTTCAGGAATGGGAGATTTGAACACTGGTCTCCCACAGTCCTAGTTCAACAGCCCTAGTGCCACTAGTTTTCTTGAACCCTGTACTGAAGAGGGTCATCTCCTTGAATACTGACTATATTTTGATGCCCCTTCCCCCCTCAGGCTGCTGATGCACCATATTCGGGACTGCCTGCCTGAATTGAAGACCCGGGTGAATGTGCTCACAGCCCAGTACCAGTCTGTGCTGCAGAGCTACGGGCAGCCCATTGAGGACAAGAATGCTACCTTGCTTCAGATCATCACCAAGTTTGCCACCGAATACTGCAACACTATCGAAGGCACAGCTCGCAACATTGAGACCTCGGAGCTGTGAGTCACCTTTCCTGGCCAGCACGGGCCTGGGAAGGAACAGAAGAGTGGAGCTGAAAGTGGGGTTGAGACGAGGTATCTGTCTGTGTTTGTGAGTACATGTACTCACTCTCTGAGGATTGTACTATCTTCTTCCCTGCCAGGTGTGGTGGTGCCCGGATGTGCTACATTTTCCATGAGACCTTTGGTCGAACCCTAGAGTCCATTGATCCATTAGCTGGACTTACCATGCTGGATATCTTGACAGCCATCAGAAATGCCACGGTAAGTGACCATCATGTTGCTGGAAGATTACTGAGGCCACTTGTATATTCCAGTCACAAGACTGTCCCACCTTCTGCTTCTGCCCTTAGCTATCTTTCTAGTGTGGCTGTTATAGCTTGCGTCTGCCATTGCCATCACCAGGGTAGTGCCCTGGCTCTTTGTCAGGAGGGCTTTGATTACATTTTCTTGCCCTGGTGAAGGGAGTTGGACTGGATGGCCTTAAGTATTTTCTGTTGGTTGTAGGGGTTCTGTGTGGGAAGTTTGCCCCAATTCTGTCATTGGTGGGGTTCAGAATGCTCTTTGATTGCAGGTGAACTATAAATCCCAGTAAATACAAATCCCAAATGTCAAGGGACACAAAACTGGCACTGATTTTCTCAAAATCTGTCACATTCTATTTCTTCTTGCCTTGATGTGTCCCTTTCTTACCGTGATCACACCTTTTTGTAGTTTTGTTGCAAGGTTGCGCTTCTGACCTTCTCTACCTTGTCACACTTGTTCAGGGTCCCCGTCCAGCCCTCTTTGTCCCTGAAGTCTCCTTTGAGCTCCTGGTGAAACGTCAGATCAAGCGCCTGGAGGAACCCAGCCTTCGCTGTGTGGAGCTGGTGCATGAGGAGCTGCAGCGCATCATCCAGCACTGCTCCACCTACAACACACAGGTAGGTAGGAGTTCACTGTCCCTGCTCCAATCTGGCTTGTTGGCAAGGATTCCTGGATAAATAGTGTGAGGGTGAAGCCTTTTCAGACCTCAAGGGCCAATTACTGTATATACTCAAGTATAAGCCTAGTTTTTCAACCCTTGTTTTAGGTTGAAAAAGTCCCCTTTGGCTTATACTCGAGTCAAGGTTATTTATTATTTTACTCTATTATTATTATTATTATTATTATTATTATTATTACTATTATTATTATTATTATAATGTAAGATTAGTGTAATGTTAATGTTTAAATGTAATTTTTTTGCAATACCTGTGAATGTAACCTGATTGTATTACCAAAGAGTGAATTGAAACTGAAAGGGTTAATCAGTTAAGCCTGTAATGAACTGTAAAGATGTGACCCTGAGATTGCCTGGAACTCGTAGGGAGGATCCAGAGATAAGGTTTCGTTTTTCCTTCTTACTGCTGTGTCTTTTGTCTTGTTCCTCTCTGTTTGGTTGGATGTGTGCTGTATATTTGTTCTACTCAGTAAAGCTAATTGTTTGCTTTTACTGAAGTCTCAAAGTGTCCATTCTTCTAAGCTTCTAAGCTTCAGTCGCACTCTGACATATTATTATTGCATTTATTATTTTACTCTATTTATTATTATTATAGTTATCATTTAACTTTATTATTACATTTATTATTTTATTTTATAAGTGTTATCATTAAATTTATTATTTCACTCACTGTTATTATTCTATTTATTATTTCACTCTCTTATTATTCCATTGATTATTTTACTGTTTATTATTATTGGAAGAATGCGTAAGCACATTTAAATTGAAGATTAGTGCAGTCTTATCTTAAATTACCATTTTAATTAAATATTCAAAAAAAATTAACCTGATGCCTCAATTAATGTAATTTTATTGGTGTCTGTTTTCATTTTGAAATGTACCAGTAGCTACTGAATTTCTCACCCTCGGCGTATACTTGAGTCAATCCATTTTCCCAGTTTTTATTGTAAAATTAAGTAGCTCGGCTTATATTCAGGTCAGCTTATACTCGAGTATATACGGTACAGCAATTCCTGCTGTTCTGCATATTGAGGACAGTATGCATTTCAGGGCAGTGAATTCCACCAAGCTCCATGGGATTTCTGAACAAGCTGGCAAAGAACTGGGCTGTAAAACAATGTCAAATGTTTGCTTAACCAGCACTGCCAGCCAGTTCCCCTGCTGGTTGTAACACCACCTTGGCCTTTTTATAGAATCATAGAGTTGGAAGAGACCTCATGGGCCATCCAGTCCAACCCCCTGCCAAGAAGCAGGAAAATTGMATTCGAAGTACCCCTGACAGATTACCATCCAGCCTCTGTTTAAAAGCTTGCAAAGAAGGAGCCTCCACCACACTCCAGGGCAGAGAGTTCCACTGCTGAATGGCTGTCACAGTCARGWWSTTCYTCATGTTCAGATGGAATCTCCTTTCTTTGAGGCCATTGTTCCGCATCCTAGTCTCCAGGGAAGCAGAAAATAAGCTTGCTCCCTCCTCCCTGTGACTTCCCCTCACATATTTATACATGGCTATCATGTCTCCTCTCAGCCTTCTCTTCTTCAGGGTGAACATGCCCAGCTCTTTAAGCCGCTCCTCATAGGGCTTGTTCTCCAGACTCTTGATASTTTTAGCCTTTTGAACAACAAGCTAAACAAGCTTTGGCATTTGTGATTTTTAACAAGTTCAATGGGTTGTTTTTAAAAATGGTTTTCCTTTCAAACATGATCCGCTGAAGAAATATACAACCTTGCCCTGCTTGGTTTTTTCCATGCCTTTTGGTGGGTTGTGGAATAGTCTTTGCTCAAATCTGACATTCAGTTCTTGTGGGTTTTTTCGGGCTATATGGCCATGTTCTAGAGGCATTTCTCCTGACATTTCGCCTGCATCTATGGCAAGCTTCCTCAGAGGTCTTGCCATAGATGCAGGCGAAAGGTCAGGAGAAATGCCTCTAGAACATGGCCATATAGCCCGAAAAAACCCACAAGAACTGAGTGATTCCGGCCATGAAAGCCTTCGACAATACAAATCTGACATTGTTTCTGACATTGTTAACTCTTGCCCCAAAAGTGAGGGGAATCAAAACTCCTTGTCTGTTTTATCTTTTAGTCTGGATTATTACGTTTGATAAGGAAAGATAACTGGTCTTGCCTTGCTCATCTTGAAATATTACTTTCAGAGTAACATGCCCAGATTCCTATGATATCCTTGATAAGTGTGTGCAGATGGCTGTCTGAGGACTAGGGCCTAAGGCAATCCTAAATATTGTCTCCTCCTTTGGAAGGCGTTCATGGCCTTTGTCCTCCAGGCTGATATATATATATATAGCTGTTTTTAAGAATGTAAGCAAATAAAGTGCATCAAAAATGTGTCATAGCCTCACCTCATCCTTCATGAGACAAGAATAAAAAGCCTCTTGCACTAGGTATCCTCTGAGCCAATATATATTGATCACCAGGGTTGATTCGGCTGATCTGGCTGGCTAGGCAGGTGTCCCCTTCCTCCTACTCTGCTCCATGTGCGTCCCAAGTATAGGAGTGTACCGAGGTCTCCAGTCTTCGGTCCCGGGTATATCTTCTGACCAGATCAGGGTATTGCTGGATGTCCCATATCCGGATACAGATTGATGATGCCATTTGCTGAGACACAGACAAGTCTTGGGAGAGATATCACGATTTGTCTGGCTATTGTGTATAGTGGTGCTTTTTTGACCCATCCCCTCCATCTTATGGAAATGTTGCAGCAAAACTGAGTACTTGTTTGTTTGTGTGTTTGATTGTTGTGGAGGTTGGAAGAGAATATCAAATGTCTCAACCACTAGAAAAAGACATAGGAGGCATATGGTGGGTTTATGCTTGCATATAACATTGATCAGATGCCAGCCAGTGTTTTTAGAGGTCTCGGTTTACTAGTACCGGCTGCACCAAATTAGATGGCTTTGGTGGAAGACTCTAGACTTGTAACAGATGGTCCATTTTTACTTAGGACCTGCCTACCTTTTGACTGTCATCATAATAAGCAATGTCGGATTTCTTCCCACGTTGCTCATATTCTGCTGTAAAATTACCCGTATATACTCGAGTATAAGCCGACCCGAATATAAACCGAGACACCTAATTTTACCACAAAAACTGAGAAAATGGATTGACTTGAGTATAGCCAAGGGTGGGACATGCAGTACCTACGGGTAAATTGTAAAATAAAAATAGATACCAATACAATTACATTAATTGAGGAATCGGTAGGTTATATATTTTTGAATATTTACAAAAATGGTAATTTAAGATAAGATTGTTCAACTCTGATTAAATGATTATTTACCTTCTTCAATGTAAATGTGCTTACGTAGCCTTCCAATAATAATAAAGAGAGTAACATAATAAATGTAATAACAACAACAACAATAATAAAAAGAGCAAAATAATGAATGGAGCAATAACAACAATTATACAGTAAAACAATAAATGTATAATAAAAGAGTAAAATTATAAATATAATAATAATAAATAGAAGAAAATAATAAATGAAGTAGTAGTAGTAATAATAATAATAATAACAGACTAAAATAAAAATAACCTTGACTCGAGTATAAGCCAAGGGGGACTTTTTCAGCCTTAAAAAAGGGCTGAAAAACGAGGCTTATACTCAAGTATATACAGTATTTCTGAAGTGTGCAAATGATGCAAAGAAATGTCACAATCTTTTCAGAATTTTGCTCACAAGAAATTGTTGACATTGTTTTGAGAAGCTTCACATAAAATGTATGGTGTGAAGTAAGTGAAGGAAGGCAGGTCCCACAGTATCCATAGTCTACATTTCATGCAGGGAGGAGTTGGGAGAAGGCAACAAAGCATGGATGGTTATATAATAACAATTTTACAAGGGGTTCTGGTATTTTGATTGCTGACAGTCTGTGTTTTTGTGTGTGTGAAAAGTGTGGTGGTTTTAGTTTACTCTTACATTTAAGTGTAAATCTTCATTAAGTAGTGTTTTTAATAGGTTGCTTGAGAAAACCCTTGCTTTAAAAAGTCAAATCCGTCTCTTAGGAGTTGCTGCGTTTCCCCAAGTTGCATGAGGCAATTGTAGAGGTGGTGACGGGAGTCCTACGCAGGAGGCTGCCCATCACCAATGAGATGGTAAGGAAGGCTGGCTGGTTTTCTTCTACAAGAGAAGGGTGTCTGGCTCCTGTCTCTGTACCTGGGGATGTCCAAGCAAGGCTTTTGTTTTGTAGGTGCACAACTTAGTTGCGATTGAGCTGGCTTACATTAACACCAAGCACCCGGACTTCATTGACACAGCAGTGGTCTCTGCCTCGGTGAGCGGTTCTAAGGTACAGGCCTCCCTAAAACACCATTTATTCTGTCTCTGAAGCTTCAGTTCATGCCTGACTCCGCTCTGCTCACTCCAGCATTTCTGTGCACTTTCTCAGAATGAATCTGTTCCAGATGGGACCCGGCGATGGAAAAGTGAAAAAGCAGATGAACCCATAACTGAGGACAGGTCCAAGGGGTCCTCCCAGACTTCAGTCTATTCCAGCCCTAGTCGGTCCCATGCAGTCAACCTGCTAGACACGGTCAGCTGGGAGAAAGAAGGTGGGGAGGGGGGAGATGGGCTGGATTCATAGGAACCCATCCCCGACCTGCTGCATTATTTTTTTAGAAGTGTATTGTCTATGCTAAGTAGATATGATGGCATTTGTAGCCCAATGTATCTGAAGAGCATCCATTAATTTTGGACATTATCTATATTTAGGACATTAGAATTTACCCGTATATTCCGGCATATATAAGACGACTGGGCGTATAAGACAACCCCCAACTTTTCCAGTTAAAATATAGAGTTCGGGATATACTCGCCATATAAGACGACCCCTCTTCCAACGCACACCAAATAAATTTTTTAAAAGCATCAGATTTGATTTCAGCATGGTAATTTTCCTATTACTGTACCTCCTTCTCTGCCTCTCAGATCTCGCACATGTGCACCTGCACCGCTTCACTGCAGTCTTCAGGAGCGAGATCTGAGAGGCAGAGGAGGAGGTACAGTAATAGGATACAAGGGCGGGCCAGACAGGTAAAAGACTTGTGTTTTTCTGGGCCCAGAGCCACTCCATCTCTTTTTTCCATACCCCGGGCGCCCCAGACACCTGCAGCTTGCTCCGCCCTTCACTTACACCTTCCCGGTGAGGCGCCCCTTCACCTCACCATCGGGTCCGCATTAAGTCCACGAATCCTGATGAATGGATTTTTTTCCCACCATACTTGTACAGCGTCGTCCTTAATGCTTTCATACAGTTGCTGCATACGGCAGGGACGCGGCCACTGCCATTTTTGAGCTCCCCCCACAAAATGCAGCAAGCATAGATTCTCCAATCTGGATTGATAGTTTCAGCACCCGCTCTATAAGACGACTCCTCGTGTATGACTACTCCCGCATAAAAGACGACTCCCAGCGTATAAGACGACCCCTGACTTTTGAGAAGATTTTCTTGGGTTAAAAAGTAGTCTTATACGCCAGAAAATACGGTAGTTTAGTTTGAGGCTGGAATCGTCGATTGTGATATTGTGATTGTGGAGGCTCTTAAACCTGAGAACGAAATGCATTTTTATTCTGTTTCCAGACTGGTTGTTTTGTTTCCCATGCACTGAAAACAGTGCGGAGACAGAACTATAGCCCTAAATTGCATTTCGCTGGGTCAGCAGGGGGTAGGAGACATGTATGTTAGCACTCCTGAGGCAGAAATCTGGAAATGTAGGCTATCTGCTTCCAACAGCCTCTCAATTCCTCACCCTAGCCCATGCCTGCTACGCGGAAACTGAGCCAGCGTGAACAGCGAGACTGCGAGGTCATCCGGCGCCTTATCAAGTCTTATTTCCTCATTGTGCGTAAAAGCATCCAGGACAGGTAAACTGATTTGGCAGGGGATTTAGGCCAGGGATGTGGGTCAGATGTAAATGGCATCTGGATCTAGCACTCTCAAATGGGGCCTAGCAAGGTTACACACGCATCCCGAGATGAGATTCTGCTCGCCTAATAAAGGCTGTTCTCTGCTCTTCATCTTGCAGTGTTCCCAAAACAGTGATGCACTTCCTGGTGAACTATGTCAAGGATCACCTTCAGAGTGAACTGGTAGGACAGCTGTACAAGCCCCAGCTCCTAGACACGCTCCTCACAGAGTCCGAGGACATGGCACAGCAGCGCAATGAGGCCGCCAATATGCTCAAGGTGAGGGAATGCTTTGACTGGGCAGGGTAGCACAGGCAAACCCTGTCTGTGAAATGTTAGTTACGGTGGGAAATTTTGAATTGTTGGGGAAAGACTGTGAGTAGCTAACAATTCTCCACTGAGAGGGAACGGCATTGGCTGGGCAACTGCAATGCAGACATGCTGGGTTTCACTTTTGCTTCCTAAAATGCAAGCAGCCCTGTTCCATGCCACATTTAGAACAACTTTGGACCAAAGATAGGTGTGTCATCTTTGGAGCTTTCTTCTTAGGCAGCCCTGCCAAATTGTTTTCATTTCTAGAAGGTAATTCAAAAACATGACCAGTTATCACTCTTCCATGTTGTGTGCAGTTTTAATGTTGTATTGTCGAAGGCTTTCATGGCCGGAATCACTGGGTTGTTGTAAGTTTTTTCGGGCTATATGGCCATGTTCTAGAGCAGGGGTCCTCAAATTTTTAAAAAAGAGATCTAGGTCACAATCCCTCAAACTGTTCGAGGGCCGGATTAGAATTTGAAAAAAACATGAATTAATTCCAATGCGAACTGCACATATCTTATTTGTAGTGCAAAAAAAAAAAACCATTTAAAAACAATACAATAATTAAAATGAAGAACAATCTTAACAAATATGAACTTATTACTATTTCAGTGGGAAGTGTGGGCCTGCTTTTGGCTGATGAGATAGGATTGTTGTTGTTGTTGTTGTGTGCTTTGAAGTCATTTCAGACTTAGGTTGACCCTGAGCGAGGGCCAGGTAAATGACCTTGGAGAGCTGTATCCAGCCCTCAGACCTTAGTTTGAGGACTCTTATTCTAGAGGCATTCTCTCCAGATTTTGTTCATTTTCATGGTTTCCTCCTTTCTGTTGAAACTGTCCACATGCTTGTGGATTTCAATGGCTTCTCTGTGTAGTCTGACATGGTGGTTGTGAGAGTGGAAACCATGAAAATGAACAAAATCTGGCTACCAGTATTAAAGAACTCTAAAATTACAATAGCAAAACAACAGAGAGGAAATCATCAAGGACATCTAATCACCTCTCAACAAAAGATTGCCCCAGGAACTGCCAGGCCATCTAATGCTAATCAAGGTGGTCAGTTGAAACATTCACACCTAGCTCTAACAGACAAGAGTTCTTTATCCCACCCTGGTCATTCCACAGAAATATAAACCCATTTTCCTAGTTCCAACAGACCTCACTACCTCTGAGGATGCTTGCCAGGAGAGAATGCCTCTAGAACAGCATTTCTCAGCCTGGGGGTCGGGACCCCTGGAGGGGTCGCGAGGGAGTGTCAGAGGGCTCGCCAAAGACCATCAGCAATTTTCTATTGGTCATGGGGGTTCTGTGTGATAAGTTTGGCCCAGTACTATTGTTGGTGAGGTTCAAAATGCTCTTTCTTTGTATATGAACTATAAATCCCAGCAACAATGCCCAAATGTCAAGGTCTGTTTTCCCCAAACTCCACTAGTGTTCATATTTAGGCATATTGAGTATTCGTGCCAAGTCTGGTCCAGATCCATCATTGTTTGAGTTTACAGTGCACTCTGGATGTAGGTGAACTACAACTCCAAAACTCAAGGTCAATGTCCACCAAACTCTTCTAGTATTTTCTGTTGGTCATGGGAGTTCTGTGTGCCAAGTTTGGTTCAATTCCATCACTGGTAGAGTTCAGAATTCTCTTTGATTGCAGGTGAATTATAAATCCCAGCAATGACAACTCCCAAATGACAAAATAAATTCTCCCGGCAAATACCACCACTATTCAAATTTGGGCGTATTGGGTATTTGTGCCATATTCCGTCCAGTGAATGAAAATACATCCTGCATATGAGATATTTACATTACAACTTGTAACAATAGCAAAATTACAGTTATGAAGTAGCAACAAAAATGTTATGATTGGGGGTCACCACATGAGGAACTGTGTTAAGGGGTCGCGGTATTAGGAAGGTTGAGAACCACTCCTCTAGAACATGGCCAAAAAACCTACAACAACCCAGTTTTAATGTTCTTCTGCAGTGCATTCTAATGCACCTGATTTGTGATTCTTTCGTGCCCATGTGCATTTTACATAATGTTTATGGGCTACTCTGAGAGCTTGGGTAGCACTGAAGGTTGGTTTCTTGAAACATTTTTAGCTGTCCCCTAACAAAGTCCTTTTTTCTCTTGCAGGCGCTTCAGAAAGCCAGCTTAACCATCTCAGAGATCCGCGAAACTCAGCTCTGGTGAGCTGCATCCAGAGCTTTGGGGAAATCGCACCTCATTGAATGCTACTTGTCCAGTCTTATGTCCATTCATTTGTGCAGCACGCAGAAGTCTTTGGAGCTGTTTCCGAACAGGAGCACTGAGCCGGTGGCCAGGGCTTTCTCTCGTTCCTTTATAGAGTTGAAAGAGCCTGTCCACATTTAACTGCAGGCCTGGGCTCTAGGAAACATTCTGGTGTCAACATTCCTGGACTGAATAGAAAAGCCCAGCTTTCCTGTACTGCCTCATCCACGTCCCTTGCATTCCCAAGCCTGGTAGTCCATCAGTGTTAAATGACTGTTTTGTCCAGTTTGAAATCTGTTTCTCCACCGTTGCACCCTTGGGCCACTCTTTATTCATGGCAACCCCATCCCCCAAATCTTGGTGCAGTCAGTAAATGTTTGGATCGAGGCGGCTGTGTCAATATATGTGTATGCCCACCCAAGCACTAGGAGCAGACACTCATGTTGATGTGGACCTATGGGCGAATGCATTGGTGTTGCTAATTTTCTTTAGGTGGATAAAGAGGCCCTATGTACCTTTCGATTTAGTAAAACCTGTCTGGATGGGGAATCTACTCTGTGTCAGAGCTGGAGCTGCAAATGCCAGAGCTCGCTCACCTTGAAGCATATCCCCACTTTCACCTTTTTCATCCAGGTCTCATGTGCAATGGTGCCATTTACTTGAAGCTGCCACACTTTCTGAGGAGCTGTGGGAGATTGAGACAGAGTCTGAACAACCCTCATGTTTGCATGCACCTCTGAGCCATTGCAGAACCCACAGTGGACCTGCACATTTCATGAAATAAAATTGTGGGAAATTATTCATATTTTTGTGCTTTCGTATTTTCCAGGTGTGTGTTTGTGTGAGGGGAGGATACATATGTTCTTGCAGTAGTACAGTTGGTGTCTCACACTGGTGGAAGTCCTGGCTGAACCAGCATAAATAGTTTTGGGGGCAATATGAGGAGCTACCCTGTCCTGCCACATACAACTGGATGGTTTTTTGGTGCAACTCCATCTCTCATTCTATGGAGCCCCCGGTGGCGCAGTGGGTTAAACCCCTGTGCTGGCAGGACTGAAGATTGACAGGTCGCAGGTTCGAATCCAGGGAGAGGCAGATGAGCTCCCTCTATCAGCTCCAGCTCCTCATGCGAGGACATAAGAGAAGCCTCCAACAAGGATGATAAAAACATCAAATCATCCGGGCATCCCCTGGGCAACGTCCTTGCAGACGGCCAATTCTCTCACACCAGAAGCGACTTGCAGTTTCTCAAGTAGCTCCTGACACAACAATATATATATATATATATCGCTCATCCTCCACTGACTGGCTTCTAAGTGACATCTGGCTTCTGGTGCTCTGCATATTCAGCCTATTGTGGTGTAGACAGGAAATACGAGCCATTCCTGTAACCTTCTCCGAACACATGTGCTATAGAGTCGTAAACAATAGTTGGCCAATAACCTTACATTGATTTAAATAAGATTTGTACAGTATTTCTGTAAATCCTTATGTTAATAGAGGAATTTTACATTTCACTTTGTGTATCAGTCAGCCATCCCCCTGTAAGGCACCTTCCTGCTCTTGCAGTTATAGGATTGAAAAGAATAGTATTGATTAAATACACAGATTCACACAGCTGTGATCAATGCACATATGAAGGGAGGAATGAACAGAATTTCTATAGGAAAGCTGGTCTTTGCTTTGTTGGGAGTGGATAAATGGAGACCCAAATTTATGCAAAAAATGGAATGAGTCTCCAGCGCTGCATGGATTTTAAAATCCTTACACCAAGGATGGATAACTTCCCAAAGTCCAGAGGAAGACACAAAAATCGCACAATTAAAAGGACTGCACCTATTTCTACTCATTATTATAAATCAAGCATCCTCAGAAGTGGAAGCTCTTCCACTATCTTGTAAAGGTGAGCACCATTCTTATACATGCCTTTGTTGGCATGCCATTGTCATCACCCACCTGGCCCCTACTGAATGATGCAGACAAATAACACACAAGACACCCATTCTTCACACAGCAAGAACATTTGATCAATTTATGAAGCATAAAATATACAGTTTCTTATGTACAAAGTGGACCCGAGGTGAGGGGGTGAGGGGAAGATAGGGAACCAAAAATACAGTCAAGTTTTGGAGTCTTCCAGCCATGAGCCCCGGGAAAAGGGGCAGCAGGAGATTGGCCCATGCCACAGAAAACGCCACGGGCCGGAGGCCACCCCCTCCCTCTTAGAGGCTGATATTTATAATATATAGTATATATACACAGGAATCTCTGTACAGCAACAAACCCGACACAGGAAATGCAGTGCAGGGTAGGGACAAAGTGCATGCTGGGGGGTTGGGGTACAGGGTAGGAAGACCTGACATGGGATATGAAGGAAGGGAGGAGAAGTCGTCCAGGACACCGGAGGGTGGAAGTAGGAGCTGCTGAAACCACTATATGCTCGCAGCTCTAGGCAGGACTCCTGGGTTCCCCTCGAGCGCTCTGGAGTGTAATCAATGAAGGCCGAGGAAAACAAGGTATGGCACTTCCAAATGGGGCTGAGGATCGGTGAAGTCACAGGCCTCCCTGAATCCCTCCACTAATCAGTCCTCTTGTTACTCTTTTCCCTTCCTCAAACAACCCAAGAGGCCAGAAATCCAACCTATCACAGAGCACATGATCGTGACTTATGGGAATAACCAAAAGAACAAAGTGAAAATTGATAACATCAGCCTTCCTCAACGCAGGCCCTCCCTGGTGATTGATCACACCAGTCTTCCAGCAGCATGGCCGTTGGCCAACCTGTGGGAAGAAGGCCTTGTAGTCCAAAGCTCTGGAGGTGACCAGTGAAGAAGGCTAGATTAGATCATTCACATTGCCGCAAGGTTCCAGCAAAGCCAAGCCATGCCATTTGCTTTCTCAGGAAGCGAGAAATACAAGAACAACCCATCTTCAGAGATGGTCTTGCTTACTGCATATTGGGAAGTCTTATTGTTCTGTTTCTGTCTCCAAAAAAAGGGAAACAGATTGTTTACAAATGGGTTTCAAGACCAAAAGAATTCGATCTGTCCAAAAGTGACCATGTCCTTAGAAATATGTCACCAGGCACTATGAAATAGACATCCTTCCTTGCTTTTCTAAAATTTCAAGATGGTGCGTCAACCTCATGTCTCCCTCGGTCCCAAATCCAAGCATCAAAACATGGTAGTCCTGTTGCTAATCCTACTTGATGATAGGGGTGGGTTGTAGGATGAGGTAACAGGCGAAGGAAAGGTTGGGAAGAAGAATAGGCCTGGGTGGGCATGGTCAGGGATGAGTGAGATTGATCCCATCTTTTTTTCCTCCAAGAAACAAAGGGGAAGAAAGGTTAAAGTGCATCTTAGCTCCCAAAGAGAAGAGGAAGCGGGCTTCCCAACCTCCTCCCTAGTGACGGGATGAAAGAGCAATTCAGGTGAGAGATAATACCCCGCTTTCTGACCTTGCCCCAAATCAGTGAAAGGGTAGAGGTCATACAAGGCCAGGGACGGATATATATATTTATATGTGAGCCCCCCCTCCCCAATTAAAAATGTATTCAGTGCAAACCCTCGGCAGAGGTGGGGAGGGGAAAGGATTAAGAATAGCCCTTTATGAATAAGAACCAGGAGGGCAAGACACCTTCTCTCCTCCCACCCACCCACCCCCCATGTCCCCAATTTCTCAAAAAAATATCTATACTTGCTCTTTGCCCCCCCCCCCAACGCTCCTTCCTTCCTTTAATGTAAACAGCAAAAACTTGCAAATTCTGTGCAAATTAAAAAAATAAAAGGGAGTTCCTCTTCTCTTTCTCAAAGTGTTTGGGGCACTGTTGTCTTCTCTCTCCCTGAGTCACTTTGGCGGTCCTGGCAAAGGGCTGGGGATCTTTATTTCATATAAATATAAAGTGTCCTCCTAATAGAGAATTCCTTGGCAGTCCTTGCGGACACAGAGGAAGTAGGAAAGCCAGGTACCAGAGGCATCCTGGAAGCCAGGCTCGGCAAGAGAAAGTGGCAGTGGTGTTGTGTGAAGTGTGTTTGCATGTTTTCCCCGCGTGGTCAGCCTGTGAATCACACATTTGGTATATTCCTGCGCTCGCGCAGGCATCAACGGACACTCACGAGCTCGCTTTAACTGACCGTTAGAGTAGCCCCGCCCCTTTCTCCCCACTCATATAAATAGCCCTGCCACGGGGCTACCGGCTAGTTCTTCCGCCGCAAAAGCAGTCAGAAGTCCTGGGGCATGACCATACAAAGTGGGGAGGATGGGCGAGGATGTGTGAATTGACAGGCGACCACTCAGGAAACTATGTTTACAGGTAAGCAACCTATATTTTCCCCGCGTGGTCAGCCTGTGAATCACACATTTGGTAGACTAGTGAGCTGCTAACCTTAGTGGTGGGCGTCATGCCACAGCTGAAAAAAGGACCGCCCGGCCGAAGGCTGCATCTTTCCTAGACATCACATCCAGCTTGTAATGTGTCACAAAGGTTAGTGGTGTAGACCAGGTTGCAGCTCTGCACACTACATCCAGCGGTACTCCACTCATGAAGGCAGTCGATGTTGCCACTGCTCTTGTGGAGTGAGCTTTCACCTGCAAAGGCAATTCCCTCCCTGCCAAACTGTAAGCCTTACAGATTGCCAAGACTATCCAAAGTCGTTGGGACATTACCAGAAGACCAATGGCGTCCTTCCGGTACTTTAAAAAGAGTCTTGGGGATTTCCTAGTGCTCGAAGTCCTACTTATATAGAAAGCAAGAGCTCTCAGAACATCTAACAAATGTAGAATCTTCTCCATAGGGGAAGATGGGTTTTGGAAAAAAGCAGGAAGCACTATCTCTTGAGAAATATGAAATTTAGTGGCTACCTTCGGCAGGAAGGCCGCTGGTTGAATTCTTCTATTAGCTTTCTGTTTAGGTGCTCCCACGTTTCCAGTTTGTACAGTGGGGAGAAGGGCTTGCTCGTACAGAGCTGCTTTCAGCCTAATTTATCTGTTCTTTTTTGTTTGTGGCGTAAAGCTCTTGCATGTATCGCATGCTTGGGAGAGGTGAGCTTCTCCCAGGCATGACACACATTCAAGGTGTGCGTCGTTATCCGGTATTTTATTTGGGCATAATATGCATTTCTTAAATGAAGTAGTCATTTCTTTATATTATTTAAGCCTAAGCATTTGTGTTGCCGTTGTTGCTTTTTGAGGCGTATTATAAGAACTGACCAGTAGCCCCGCGGCAGGGCTATTTATATGAGTGGGGAGAAAGGGGTAGGGCTACTCTAACGGTCAGTTAAAGTGAGCTCGTGAGTGTCTGTTGCTGCCTGCACGAGCGCAGGAATATACCAAATGTGTGAATTCACAGGCGACCACTCAGGAAACTATGTTTACAGGTAGGCGACCTATATGTTCGCACACACTGTAATAAGCTCCAGTGGAAAGACTCTCCCACCTTGGCAACACCAATGGCACATCTGGCTTTGAATGAATGTGCAGAATAGGGAATTTCCTTAAGGGCTGCTTGTCATGCAATCAGGTGTGGAATTTTCCTTTTCTACACAACCATAAACGTTTTGTGACATCCTTAACCAGATAACAAATACCAGACTTGTCAATAGATGGAGCTGCTCTTCTCTCTTCAACCAGCAAACAGAAGAAAGCCTGCTGCCGATGGACTCTTCAGTAAACCAAGACCATGGCCATGTGGCTGGTTCCTATGCTTGTGGGATGCCCTTTTCCTGGTGTCGAATTCCTAATAGTGAAGCTGACAGCATTTCTGGGCTGCAAATCATACTATAGCAATGATATATGCTGTAGCGCTCAATGTTCCCCAGGGCCAATTTGCTCTTAGAAGGAAAGAGAGTTTTAGCTGGAAAAAACCTGCAATTTGATATTACAAACATCTTGTTTCAAAAGATAAAAGGCATGGGGCTCTTTTAGGGCCATCCTGCCCAAGGGAGACTTTTGCATGGAGCAGCATTTAGGCAGTGTTCTACCACCACTGCAACAAATGGTGGTTATTACCTTATGTGCTCTTTGCAAGAGGTTGAAATGCTACAAAAAAGGACATCCTTCTGCGGCACTTTGAGGGACAACACGGTGTAAAGTTCTGTGTCCCCTAAGTTAGTACAACTACGTTCCCCCTCCACTGCACCTCATGCTTTCAAAGACACCCCTCACTTCAAAAAGTATTGCACTGTCCGTAGACATCCTGTTTCCTAACCAAAAGGAGAGCAGTAGACAGGGGTAGGAAGAGAGAAGAGATGGAGCTCTTCGACAGCAAAGCCCAAAGACGGAGCCACAAGCGGCATTGCAGGTCTAGACGTCTTCCTTTCTGAGGCACTGCTCCAAAGGAGGCCCTCTCTCAGTTCTGATCCTAGGAGAAAGAGGAACGAGGGGGTCGGGAGTGGGGAGGGAGGGAGGAAGGGGAATGGCCATAAAGTGTAGATATCCTCCTGACTTCCCCCTTCCTACTCCCTTGCTCTGAACAGAGGAGCCCCCCGAGTTCTGTTATGTATGTATAGTTATATCTAGCCACCAGACCCAAGGTGGTGGTAGCAGCACTGGTGTTCCTCACACAACGGTGCTGATTCTGTTGACCTGCTTCGTTTTGGGGTTGGGAGGGCCCTGGGAGGGCATGGCTTGAGGGCCCCCCTGGTGCATGGGGATGTGCTGGGGCAAGGGGGAGGTAGGTGCTGCCGGAGAGTGGGGGCTGAGGGGAGTGTGAGGAGACGGGGGTGGGAGAGGGGGGTAGGAAGGATGAGGGGGAATGGGAGAATGGGGAGGAGGCATTGGGGGCTGGCCATGGTGCTGCTGAGTGGGGTGGCCATGATGCCCCGGGTATGGCCCAACGCCAGGTGGTGCAGGAGGGCGCTGCATGATTTGGGAGGGGTGATGACTAAAGATAAAGTGCTTAGGGGGCTGTTGCCTATGCAGTGTGTGCTGCCCGCCGCCCGTCTGGTGCAGCTGCTGGGGGTACGTATGGGCGAGGGCATGCTGGGGGGCTGGGCTATAGAGGGGAAGTGGTGAGGTGGGCTGGCGCCCATGGGGGAAGGGAGGGTGCTGGGAAGCTGCAGCGGCCAGCTGGTGTGCCCGCTTCTGCTGGCTGGGCCGGCCCAGGGTGTAATGGTGGTGGGGTTGTGGGGTAGGGAAGGCAGGCACTGCCTGCTTCTGGGGAGGAGCGGAGAGAGGGGGCTGCTGCGATTGGTGGTAGCGCTGGACATGGGGGGGCAAAGGGTTGGAGGGTAGGGCAAGGGGTGGGGGCGGAGGGGCCGGCTGCGGGGGYGGAGGGGGCTGCTGGGGGTATGGAGGGGGTGGCTGGGAAGAGGGGCCATGGCAATACTGGGCGTGGAGAGCCTGGAGCTTGGACTGGCTSCCGTCAGGCAAGGATGGGTGGCTGTGGTGGGGGTGATGCTGAGGAAGGTGGTGGTGGGATGAAGACGCTGAAGACGAGGAGGCTGAGGCCTGGCTGGGCGGCGTCTGAAAGGGACCCTTCCCACGTTTGCTGCCAAAAAGGGAGCCCAGGAAAGATGATGAGTTAGAGGGGGGCCGAGGCTGGGGCTTGTATTCCTCGGGAGGAGGCGGAGGCGGCACTCTCTGGTGGGGACGTGGGCTGCTAATGATAGATCCCTGGAGCAACACAGAAGGAGCGAAGGGAGAGAAAGAGTCAGAGAGGAAAAGAAAGGCAGACAGAGGTGAAGAGACAGAGAAACAGTGGGAAAGAGAAAGGGGGACGTGTTAGACAACCAGCTTTCATCATCACCTTTTGCCTCCAGAATTAGGACTATTCTTACATTGGCTCAGAGAAGACCCACCATTCCCAGCTGTCTGAAGGAAGGTGGGACGTAGTTATAAGTAGGAAACCCTGGCCCACTCTCCCTGTCCCAAGAAATGCTCCCCATGTTTTTCAAGCCCGTAGGTCTCTCTCTATTGAGGGCAGAGGTACAGATAAAGAAAATAAGAGACAGGCAGACTGAGAATGAAATAAACCTAGCAAGACTGCAAGGAGGCAAATGCATAGGGAGGGAGGGGGAAACTCATCTATACCCCTCCACCCGCTCCACTCCACAACTTGGCTCATTTTTCTCTGGACCACTTACTTCAATTGTGCTGTCCAAGGATCCCACGCTGTTACGACGACCCCGCTTGCCTGCAACAAAGCAGGAGTTAGCGAGACCCGATGTCCCATTCACCCTTTCCTGTCTCGCTGATATTCCCTTCTTTGCATTGGGGGTAGGGGGGAAGGGACCCTCCCCAATCCCATAAAGCAGAGCAGCAGAGCAGAGGAAGCGTTAGCAGGAGAGAGAGGAAAAACAGAGAGTCTTGTCCCTGCTCCACTTCAGTCTGATATAGCGTAGGGATTATATGACATACTTCCATATTCTTTTAATGTCAATAAAACTACAGCCAGCTCTTGTATGCCTGGATGCTTTATCCACATATTCAACCATCCAGGGCTTGAAAATATGCCCCTACCAAAAAAGTTCCAAAAAACTAATCTTGATTTTGCCATTTTAGATAAGGGACACCATTTTACCAGGTAATATGTAAGGGTTTTGAACATCCACGGAGTTTGGTGTCCATGGTAGTCCTGGAAGCAAACTCAACAGAAACCTTTAAAAAGAACCTTAAAACCTGGTTCTTCTGCTGCGCCTTTGGTGAGTAGGTATACAATCTCACACTATTGCTCAGCCTCAACGTTCTGTCATTGGAGTATACGTCCCATCCCCCCCCCTCGTGGGAAAGCTTGATTCCACCACCCCCACTATAATGAGTCCTCCTCCACAAATAATCTCTCTCTTTTATATCGCCTGAGTTTTTAACTACTTTTAATTAGTTTCTCTTTTAATCATTACATGTAGCCCGCCCACTGTCATTGTGATTGTGCCTACTGTAATTTTATATTGTTATGTATTCACATGTTTTATGTAATTATGTTGTTGTTGTTGTTGTTGTTTATTGTTCACATTTTCAGTTTTACTCTATTGTAATTTGTTGTCTGGGCTTGGCCTCATGTAAGCCACTCCGAGTCCCCACTGGGGAGATGGTAGTGGGGTATAAATAAAGTTTATTACGAGGGGTATTTTTTAAGTAAGGTCCGTTTTGTTGTAGACACTAGTAGTTCGCGCGCATACCGCAACGAGCGCGTGTGTTGTGTACCGGCATGCCTCGGGAACAACTGTGCTCAATTTCTGCTCTGTAGCTAACCTGTACGGTTCTGTTCTGTGCTTTAAAAATGTTTAAGACTATCAACTCACCCTCCGCATGTGAGGTTCGCTCACTGATATGGTTTTTGTCAGCAAGGAACCTGCCTGCTGTAGAAATTCATCGACAGATTTGTGAAGTGTACGGTGATACTGTTATGAGTGAAAGCAAAGTGCGTAAGTGGGTACGACAATTCAAAGATGGCCATAACAACGTCCATGATGAGGACCGCTCTGGTCGCCCTTCTTTGATTACAGACTATTTGGTGGCTTCAGTTGAAGCAAGGATTCGTGAAGAGGGTATTTTAAAATTGGTTCAGAGGTATGATAAGTGTTTGAACAAACTTGACAATTATGTCGAAAAATAGAGTGAAGTCCACGCTCTGGTAGTCCACGCTCTGGTTACATCCCGTTTAGACTACTGCAACGCTCTCTACGTGGGGTTGCCTTTGAAGACAGCTCGGAAGCTCCAACTAGTCCAACGCTCGGCAGCCATGATTTTAACAGGAGCGGAGCGCAGGGAGCATACAACCCCCCTGTTGCGCCAACTCCACTGGCTACCGATCTGCTACCGGGCTGAATTCAAAGTGCTGGCGTTGGCCTTTAAAGCCCTAAACGGTTCCGGCCCAAGCTACCTATCTGACCGCATCTCTGCCTATGAACCCACCCGGAGTTTGAGATCTTCCGGGGAGACCCTGCTCTCGATCCCGCCTGCTTCTCAAGCTCGGCTGGCGGGGACGAGAGATAGGGCCTTCTCGGTGGTGGCTCCTCGGCTGTGGAACGCCCTTCCTACGGACATGAGACTAGCACCATCTCTAATGGTATTCCGCAAAAAGGTGAAGACCTGGATGTTTGTGCAGGCGTTTGAGTAATTTAGTGCAATCTGGTAATGGAACATAGGAATGGAACAATGGACGACGAACCTGGACTACGCTTGGATGATGAGAAGATTGGGTGCGGTTGTTTTTCGTAATAATTGTGCATTGTAATTGCTTATTGGTAATTTATGGATAATGTGTTAAGTCAATTGTTATATGTTGCATGGAACCACTGCTGTTTCTACTGTTTTTACTGTTTGTGAACCGCTGTGAGTCGCCTTCGGGCTTGAGATACAGCGGTATATAAGTAAAGTAAATAAATAAATAAATAAATTTCCTTTTTTGAAATAAACTTTCGTTGTGTACTTATGTTCAAACGGACCTTACTTAAAAAATCCCCCTCATATATACATTTATCTTATCACTGTCACTGTTCTTATCAGTGTCAGGGTACCAACTGTAACTGGGTCAGAGTGTGCAAGGATTTCTGTTGCCCCCCCCCCCCCCAAAACCTGTACTTTTCCTAAGACATGGAAAATAGTTGCAGTTTCTCCTCACTCACCCATCAGTGTAGGCATTTGTCTTCCAACAAGAAGCCCACTTCCACTCATGTCTGCTGACCTGCCCTTGCAACCCAACTCTGGGAGCCTCATATTTTTAACCATGTTTACAGGAGGCAATTAAATTATAGGGCAGTTGTTCTCAACCTGTGGGTGCCCAGGTGTTTTGGCCTACAACTCCCAGAAATCCCAGCCAGTTTACCAGCTGTTAGGATTTCTGGGAGTTGAAGGCCAAAACATCTGGGGATCCACAGGTTGAGAACCAATGTTATAGGGGATATCATAATGTACATCTTCAGTTTTCTTTCAGTTGGAGTGGGATGTGTGTGTGTATATATAATAAATAGGATCTATGGACCTCAGTAAAATATTGAGGTTTAAGAGGCTCAAATGGCAAACACTTTCTAGACTGTGCTGCTCACCTTTTACATGACTGTGAGTGATTCAAATTTCAGTGTTCCCCTCATACAAAAACTTCCTGCTGGTAGAAATGTCATGGAGAAAGGTTCAGCCTATACTTCTTTTTTTCTACATGAAGGCATTTGTCTCCTCGTTAGAGAACATTCAAAACACTCAATTTTACACCTAATGCTTTCAACGATACAGTCTAGAAACTCCTGCCAAATGAAAACCAAAAAAGGTTCTGCTCCCTGCTCTTCATCTCTGGAAACAGTGCACTGGGGAAGGGAAGTAGGGATGCCATCTACAACGTTTCATTTCAGTGGTCAGCTGGCAACACCTACAGTGCCACAAGAACCCCACCATCTCCCAGTTCTGCAGCACCTTTTAAGTTCTCCACCTCAGCACAAATCGAGAAACTCTGTTTCCTTCCTGATTTTCACACCAGCCCCGAGTCCATCAGGCCCTCTCCTCCTGGAGCCATGGAAAGAACCCAGAGTTCTGACCCCCAGCCCCTCACCAGCGTCGGAGAGGTCGCGGAGGGAGCTACTGAGAGCACTTCTCTTCAGTCCTTCTCCCACCGTGTAGGCGTCCTCCAGGCTGCTCCGGGTCAGCGTCCCATTCACAGCATCCTTGGGTCCAGAGGAGGGTGAGGCATTGGGGCGCATCACTCCTTTCTGCTTCTCTAACTCCGCTGTAAAGGTTCATGGAGATAGACAGGAACACATTTAAAGTCCTTCCCTTTTCTGTCCCACAGTTCTAGTTTAGATACAGGGCGAGACAGCATAACTTCCTTTTTTAAAACGCGCGCCATTCAGTTGGTTGAAGACGTAGAAGAGCGCTAGTGGTCTCGTTTGAGAGACGGGAGTATAAAGTTTTGTCCTGACACAGTTCAGTTGCCATCATGCGTTGAAACAGTGAGGAGCGTGCTTTTGCCATTGAGGCCTACTTTTCGAGCAGTTTTGGAGTGCCCGGCCCACTCTCCAGATTTGGCCCCTTGTGCTTTTTTTCTATGGGTTTTTTTTTCAAATCCCGTGATAAACCGTCAAGGACCCTACAAGATTTGAAGACCAACATCCAGGAAGAAATTGCCAACATAACGCCTGCTATGCTGGCAAGAGTCATGACAAACGCCAGAAATCGTTTTACTCAGTGTATGGAGAATTGAGAATGGGGGATGTCACCTACCTAATTTGATCTTCAAAACTACGTAAAACAAAACTATAGGTATGTGCCTACATTTATATTTATTTATTTATTTATTTATATATATATATATATATATATATATATATATATATATATATATATATATTTTATTTGCACATAAAGTTTGTGCGCCAGCTGCACCCGTACCTTAGAATGTTCTTCAAGCTTTGGTCCTCAAAATGTTCTTGATGTCCATATAGACTACTGCAATGCTCTCTACGTGGGGTTGCCTTTGAAGACTGCTCGGAAGCTTCAAATGGTCCAGCTTCGGCAGCCAGGTTGCTAACAGGAGCGGCACTCAGGAGCATACAACTCCTTTGCTTCCCATTCCTACTTCTTTCTCACCTTTCTCCTTCCATGCCTTTTAAGCCTAAAAAGGTAAAGGTAGTCCCCTGACATTAAGTCCAGTCATGTCTGACTCTGGGGTGTGATGCTCATCTCCATTTCTAAGCCGAAGAGCCAGCGTTGTCTGTAGACACCTCCAAGGTCATGTGGCCGGCATGACTGCATGGAGCGCCGTTACCTTCCCACCGGATCTACTCACATTTGCATGTTTTCGAACTGCTAGGTTGGCAGAAGCTAGGGCTGACAGCGGAAGCTCACGCCGCTCCCCGGAATCGAACCTGCGACCTTTCAATCAACAAGCTCAGCAGCTCAGTGCTTTAACCCACTGCGCCACTGGGGGTTATATAGGCGTTAGCCTATAAAGCCCATAATGGTTCTGGCCCTACTTACCTCTCCGAACGCATCTCCTCCTATGAACCGACTAGGACACTAAGATCATCTGGGGAGGCCCTGCTCTGGTCCGCCTGCATCACAGGCGTGCGCTTGGCGGGGACGAGAGACAGGGCCTTCTCAGTGGTGGCCCCTCGGCTGTGGAATGCCCTGCCTGCAGATATCAGATCGGCCCCCTCCCTGCTGGCGTTCCGGAGGAAAGTGAAGACCTGGCTGTTCGAACAAGCATTCAATTAAACAGTGTAATTGAACATAGGAATACGGAATAATAGATGATGAGACCGGATTCTGATTTTACTGTTGAGGCACTAATGATTGTTATAACTGTTTTTAAACTGCTTTATACTTGTCTTGTGATGTTCTGCATTGATGTTGTTAACCGCTTTGAGTCGCCTGAGGGCTGAGAAAAGCGGTATAGAAATAAAGTAAATAAATAAATTATTAAGTTTTGAAAAAAGGAAGTTATGCTGCCTCACCCTGTACAAGACCTACACTGAAGGAGCCCCAGCAAAGGTCTTACATATGATGTACGCTAAGGTCAGATATGTCTGCACATAACAAAACAAAACTGCTACAGATATGCAGTACCTAGCTCTGTGTGGCAGGGACGGCTCATCCTTAGAATGCCACAGCCCTTAGCAATGCTCCCAGTTTCTTTCTGTTTTTTTACTACACTCAATCATTTTAAAATACATTTCCCACCGCAAAGAGAAGTAGGACCAACCACTCACATTCCACACGATATTTCTCCATCTCTTGTACTTCTGCAATGGACTCCCGCAGGTCACTGGTGAAGCGCAATCGATCCTGCAGACTGGGGGCATTGAAGATGATCAAGACTTTCCTTTCCCCACCAGGAACAGCTGAGAGCAGTTTAATCCCAAACTGGTAATCTGTGTGGAAGAGATTCAGAAACCGGCTGGGTGAATCATAGAGTTGAAAGAGACCTCGCAGGACATCCAGTCCAACCCCCTGCCAAGAAGCAGGAAAACTGCATTCAAAGTACCCCCGACAGATGGCCATGCAGCCTCTGTTTAAAAGCCTCCAAAGAAGGAGCCTCCACCATTCTTTGGGGCAGAGAGTTCAACTGTTGAACAGCTCTTACAGTCAGGAAGTTCTTCCTCATATTCAGGTGGAATCTCCTTTTCTGTAGTTTGAAGTCATTGTTCTGCGTCCTAGTCTCCAGGGAAGCAGAAAACAAGCTTGCTCCCTCCTCCCTATGACTTCCCCTCACATAGCCATCATGTCTCCTCTAAGCCTTCTCTTCTGCAGGCTAAACATGCCTAGCTCTTTAAACTGCTCCTCATAGGGCTTGTTCTCCAGACCCTTGATCATTTTAGTCGCCCTCCTCTGCACACATTCTCCTTCAAATTGCGGTGCCCAGAACTAGACACAATATTCCACGTGAGGTCTGACCAAGGCAGAATACAAAGGCACCATGACTTCCCTCAATCTGGACACTAGACTCCTATTGATGTAGGCCAAAATCCCATTGGCTTTTTAGCTGCCACACGACATTGTTGGCTCATGTTTAACTTGGTGTCCAGAAGGACTCCAAGTATTCCTGGATGACTTGTTTCTCTATTTGGGGTTGGATTTCCCCTAATCCTTTGTCAACTCCATGTTGCTGAGGTTGAGGATGGCTTTCTTTTTGTGAGAAGACTGAGGCAAAGAAGGCATTAAGGAGCTTAGCCTTTTCCCTATCCCCTGTTAGCATTGCCCCATCTTCTCCTCGCAGAGGCTCTATCGCCTCCTTGTTCTTCCTTCTTCTATTGCAGTGGTTCTCAACCTTGCTAATGCCGTGACTCCTTAATGCAGTTCCATATGTTGTGGTGACCCCCAACCATAATATTGTTTTCGTTGCTACTTGATAGCTGTCATTTTAATACTGTTAAAAATCGTAATGTAAATATCCGATATGCAGGATATATTTTCATTCACTGGACTAAATTGAGCACAAATACCCAATATGCCCAAATGTGAATGCTAGTGGGGTGGGGTGGGGGGAGGATTGATTTTGTAATTTGGGGGTTGTAGTTGCTGGGATTTATAGTTCACCTATAATAAAAAAGCATTCTGAACTCCACCAGCGATGGATTTAAACTGTACTTGGCACAAAGAACTCCAAAGACCAACAGAAAACACTGGAAGGGTTTTGTGGTCATTGACCTTGAGTTTGGGAGTTGTAGTTCACCTATATCCAGAGGAGCACTGTGGATTCATGCAATGATGGATCTGGACCAAACTGGGCACGAATACTCAGTATGCTCAAATGTGAACACTGGTAGAGTCTGGGGAAAATAGACCTTGACATTTGGGAGTTGTAGTTGTTGGGATTTATAGCTCACCTACAATCAAAGAGCATTCTGAACTTGACCAACAATAGAATTGGGTTAAACTTCCCACACAGAATCCCAATGACCACCAGAAAATACTATGTTTTCTGATGGTCTTTGGCGACCCCTTTGACACCCCCTCACGACCCCCTCCGGGGTCCCGACCCCCAGGTTGAGAAACACTGTTCTATTGACATAAGAAAAGAAGATCCTCTAGCATCCAAAAGCAGGAAACCAGGGAACATCTATCTATCTATCTATCTATCTATCTATCTATCTATCTATCTATCTATCTATCTACCTACCCACCCACCTCCTATTATTATTATTATTATTATTATTATTATTATTATTAATATTATTAACTTTATACCCCGCTAACATCTCCCGAAGGACTCGGTGCGGCTTACAAAAGGCCAAGGCCAACACATCAATAAAACAACAGTATAACAAATACAACAATAAATAATCTCATAAAGCAAAACAATAACATTAAAACAATAGCAATAAACATTAGACAATAACACCACGACACATTTAAAACCTATCAATCCATCTTCCTGGCTTTCTACATGCATGGGGTCCAAGGTGGTGTACAACATTTTAGAAGCGCATTACAATAAAAAACCCTCTTCATACAAAAGGTAAAACACAATTAAATTTCTGTTACAGAAAAACACAAATTAAAGATAGCTTTAAAAACATGCCTGAAACAATATTAAAGTGTGTTTAACACAAAATAAAATAAAAACATGATACTGTCCCTTGCAGTAAAAATTCCATCTGTCGCAAAAAGCTAAAAATCCAAAGCTTTCTGAAATAAAAATAGGCCAGGATTTTGACTTTTTCTGCGAAGGACAGTACCAGAGTGGTTCTGACTACATTCCTGAGGGGCAGGAGAGGGTGGATAGACCACACGTGGGTTAAACTGGCCTGGCACAGGAACCAAGAGTGAGTGAACAGAAGGGCAAAAGGACCTGCTCTTTTTGGAAGGGGAGGGTGGAGGTTTGGTATGAAACATGTCACTCTTTCAGGGCTCACAGATTTACAATGGAAAGAAGGAAGAACATACTGATTTGGTACATTTTAAAAATACGCCAGGGTTGCAGCTTCCGGCTCCTCAGATCTTTGGGTTTACAACTCTCACAAGTTCTACCCAGAACAACAACAGAAAGGAATTTTGGCCAAACCATCTAGAGCAGTGGTTCTCAACCTGGAGTCCCCAGATGTTTTTGGCCTTCAACTCCCAGAAACCCTAACGGCTAGTAAACTGGCTGGGGTTTCTGGGAGTTGTAGGCCAAAAACATCTGGGGACCCCAGGTTGAGAACCACTAATCTAGAGGTCCAGTGCCTGCTCACAGAGGGAAGGGGATGCAACGAAACTGCTAATCTTCTCTGTAGCCGGTCAGGATACTTACAGGAGTTCTGAAAGAGCTGCAACTGCATCTCGACAAGAGGAAAGCTCTGGCGGAAACTGTAGGTCACAAGGATCTTCTTCTTCTGGAATATCTTTGTCACCTAAACATTGTGTATGCGTGTGTTTAGGAAAGGATGAAAAAGAACAAGATTAACAGAGGAAGGTATCAACAGGAAGAAGTTAACCACTACTCTATGCTTCCTAGGCCCACTCAGAAGTACATGTAGCCATCTGCATCAACCAGGCCCACTTCTATGTTGAGATAAAACAGCTTAACCCACCCAGTAAGATACTACTCATTGTTATTCAATCTGATTCTTATATTTGCAGGGGCACATTCCTGAACGGTTCCAGCCCAATTTACCTGTCCGAACGGATTCTCCCCTATGAACCATCAAGGTTGTTAAGATCTTCTGGAGGGGCCCTGCTCTCGGTCCCACCTCTTTCGCAATTGCGCTTGGTGGGAACGAGGGACAGGGTCTTCTCGGTGGTGGCCCCTCGGCTCTGGAACTCCCTCCCGATGGAGATTAGATCTGCCTCTTCCCTCCTAACTTTTAGAAAGCCGGTAAAATCATGGTTTTGGGACACTACATTTGCAGATTGATGACTGAGTCAATAAGTGTTGACCTACTGGCGGATGGTGATGAATTTGTAATTTGTGATTTCACTCTGACGAACTGACTTTTTTGTAA